>VXBX01009755.1:355651-372566 GCA_013400415.1 Scytalopus superciliaris | reverse complement strand
TTTTTTTTTTTTTTTGTAGTTTCATCAGCTTCTTGAAAAACCTGTTTTTCTTTTATCCTGAGTCATTTCAAATGAAGAAACTATTGTTCTAAACTGTGACTCATGAGTTTGCATCACCACTCTCCAAACCCTGGGGGGCACACGGGCTTCGAAGCAGGGAATGGCAGCCAGCCTTTATTTATTTACCAATAAATAGGCACTTCATTCCTGCATTGACTCATCGCTGGTTAAGCCTGGGTTTGTTCCTGCTTCCAGCGGTGAACCCGGAGTGATCATTCCTTTTGCTTTTTTAATCATCATTTATGAAGAGCATCCACATGACCCGTGATTTACTGACAATCTGTCTGCTGTTCAAATGCAAATACTCAGAAAGAGAGACAAGCATCTAAATACCTGAAAATACCAAGTTTCCAGAAACTGCCAGGACTCAGAAGACACAACTGTTGGTTACTGAGACACCTCTCATATAGTAGAAATCACCAGGGGAAAGGGGCCACCATCCAAATTATCCACTTTATTGAAGCTCTTACCCATATCCTAACTATATCTTTCTGCAATCTGAGTCAAAGGAGCTCTTCTGGAGCTGGAATCCCCTCTGACACTCCGAGGTTCATCATCCCTGCCCAGTAAATGCAGCGTGTGAGGGATGAACGAGTTTTGCATGAGCAAAGCCAAGCCTTCAGAGTTTAAAGGGACAAAATGAAAGATTTCTTCCTGCCTTTCTTATGCACCAAGACCTGAGTGTGTCCTTCTGCTACTAAGTATAATAAAGCAAATGAAAGAGAGGCATTTGACAGCATTAGTTCTTCCAACTCTGTAGCTGTCAAGACCAAATGACACTCAGCACTCATCCTAAATAAATACCTGCACTGTGCTGTGCACCCTCCTTGCATGACTTTTTCACCCAGTTCCCAGGACAGGCTCTGATCTTCCTCCCACCTGCCAGGACTCACCTGCCTGCACAGGCAGACTGTGCTTGTCCCAACAAGCTCCTGCCCAGTGCAACCTGCCTGCTCATCCCCCTCTGGCACGGGCTGGATGCGGATCCAGCCTGAGCCTCCCTCCTGCAGCGAGCAACCCGAGCAGGGATGCTGGGCAAGGAGGTGCCATGCTAGGGCAGAACTGTGAATCCTGGGCCAGGAGTTGAGCATCTGGGGTGGGGAACCCCACTGGCCTTTGCACCTGGATGCTCAGAGCTGAAGCTGGTGCAGAGCAGAGGTGCCAGGATGGCCCCAGTGAGTGCAGGAGGGACACAGCTCCTGGAGGAGCAGCAGGGAAGGGCACGGCTAAGGCAGGATCCAGCACAGGGCTCGGGGTAGGACCAGCTCCTTCCCCACCACAGCCTTGCACTGTGCAGGGCATCACTGGCACCATCCAGTGAGTGCAAAAGCAAAGTACCCATGACTCATTTCCCTCACATACTTTTTTCCTTCTTTTGCAGTCCTGAGACACGCACTTGTTTAAATTTTGCAGAGAGGATCCAAGTCTCAGCCACACATCAGTTTTAAGAAGAATTTATTTCAAATTTAAAATGTACACAAGGAAACTTGTTTTTCAGTGATTTAAATATTCCCTAGCTGTTGTCTTTGTGAAGTGCTCTTATGCCCACGAGGTGTGTAAGATATTATTACAGAAACTCACAACACTTTTCCTCTTACCTGGGTGGTTCCTTTGCAATATTGTTTGAACCCACTTTCCTTTCACCAAACATTTTCCAGCAGCACAGTGTTCTGCACTGAGTTTAAATTCACTCTGTAGTCCCAGAGAGGTGCAAGTCCAGTGCCAGTTGACCAGGTCAGCCAAGGACTCCACCAGCCCCATCTCCGTGGCATGTATTTCATAATTTCATGTTTACTGGAGACAGAAATAGCCTCATCCCCCAGTCACATGCATGAGGATCTGTTACACATTCTTTGCTGCAGTCAGACTTGCAGCAGCTCCGTTAACTTCAACTAACCCCAGAGACTGGAACTTGTTGGGTTTTCCTTGTTTCTCCCAAAATAATAATGGCAAACAACACATGTAAACTTCTCTCTTTCATTCTGCCTGACAACAGCTCTAAAAACACATGCAAAATTTCTTCTTTGATTGAGGCCTCTTTACAAATTTCTTCCCTAGAATTTTAAGCATCAAAGTGTTGGAAAAAAAGTTCCCTCCAAAGCAGCCTGGGAGAAATAGAATCATTGTTTTTTTAAATTTGGGAGGCATTTCAAAGTACTAATTAGGAAACAAAAGGCTATTACAGAAGTGGTAATAGCAGATAGGAGGGCTAGAGGGGGACTGCAAAAATAAAAAATATCGTAAATAAAAAAGAAAGTCTCTTTACAGACAAATATTCAGGTACAAATGTCAAATCATCAGAACTTTCTTTGGGGGCTGTTCACTGGAGCTCCTCAGAGCCAGCTGTCACAGAGCAGTGAGTCACAGCAAGGGGAGGGGACACACATCCTAAAACATGCTCAAGTAAACCTCTCATCTTTCTTTACACCAATGCTGAAAGCATCTCCAATGCCAGAAACAAAACAAGCTCTAAAAAAGGGAAAACGACGTTCCCTGCTCTGCCTAACTGCTGTTTGTCAGGCAGCACTGAGCTCCAGCTGCCCTCCTGTAGCTGCACATCTGAATTTCTCCCACACTATCTCCTGTAATTAATTATTTGCCAGTAAAGCAAAAGCTTTTAATTTTCTGTACTGCAAACTCCTGATTTTTTTACCCTTTAGAACCTACTATGAGCACAGACTCACTAAATGTCCTTTGCAACTTCATGTTAATGCATCTCAGTAACAATATTTTGCACAGGTTGACACTAAGCCTCTTGTGTGTGTGTACATATATACATACATATATATTTACATATTCTAGATATATTACATACACACAGAGCAGGGAGTAGAAGAGTTAAGAGGCACATACAGGAGTCTTCCTTTTACAGTTTTGATTTATTTGAACTTAAACCGAAATCAGCTCTAAGAATGCAGAAGGGAGGCAGCATTTGGGCACTGGGGCTGGCACCAAGAGCCTGGGCTGAACTCAGAGTGCCAGTGGGCAGGAGAGAGCTCAAAGCATGGGGAAGGTTGTGCAGCTCGTGCTTATACCCTGGTCGGAAGTTAAGTGTGTTAAACAAGCGACCTCAGCTTTGTCCTTGGGGAACAGTCAACCAAGAACCAGCAGTTTTCAGTGACTTGGCAAACTGCAGCTCAATTGCAGGATGCTGGAGAGATTTCAGAGCACCCTGACAAAGGCTGGCACCACCACAGCAGCACAGGCTGACTGGAACACAGCTCCTCTCACTACCTGAGCCCTCCCTTCCTTTGCTTCCACAAGCACCAGTGTTTCCAAACCCTGGGGTCAGCCCACACACGAGCAGTGGCAGAGCAGCCTTAGGAGCCCTGGACATAATTCCTTTCCCTCTTTACCTCGCTGGCAAGAGGATGTTTTTCAACCCAATTCATTTTCCCCTTCCTCCACTGCACAGTGGGAAATGGTCAAGTATTTCCTAGAGATGCTCCCAGGACCTGCAGGGCAGCCCCTGCCCCGCATCCCCAGCACAGACCCCTCTAATTGAAAACAAATTCTGCCCTTCCCCTTGAGAGCCACATTTGCAGTGAAAAACAAATCCCTTTGCTCAGAACCCCCATGTGCTACAAAACCTGAACTACTGCAGACCCTCTTGCCAGGGTATGCTCAGGTTCTCCTCAGCTCAGCTCCCCCCTGGCTGCTGCCAGGGCCAGTCCCAGCCCTGCCCAGACCAGCAGCTGGTCACACACTACAGCCCTTCTCAACAAAGCTGCTCTTCCCACCCCTGGGGCCACTTTTTCCATGTTCAAAGAGTTTTCCAGGTAGAGGATTTGTTTCCATGCACACATGAACAGATATATAGCAAAAAAAGAGACTGAATTATTACTATACCCATCCCATAAAACCTAAATTCACTAGCGGACCATGTACCGAGCACACTTTTTTCCTGGTTTTGATTACTCGACAAGAACTCCCTGTTTAAAACTCCTTTAAATTTCAAGCAAAATTTTATTTTCTATTTCTGATACTTGTATTTCCAGCATGGGATGGGATAACATAATAACAAACACACTGAGAACATGTTAAAGAACACTTTCACCTTTAGCTTCTCTTCTGCAGTTTATTGTGTCAATTACGCTTTTAAACATTTAGAGCACTCACATTTCAAAACAGAAATTGGTTCCACGCAGATACTGGTGCAAAGAGTGGTTTATCTAAACGTGAGGAAGTTACACATCCCCACTGACAGCCAGTGGATGAGGCTGTTTCAGTGTAACTCCTCAGTCCATAACTCACGTGACCTCAATCTGAGCGTGTTGTATTCGATAGAAATGCTGGGCTTTGGTTGGCAACAACCAAATACTCTGACAGTGCAAACAGAACAATTGGACCTCAAGCAGACCTGTGAATTCACTGGGATTGGAAACCACCTCCACCATTTTTCTGAACTGACATTATTATAAATAAATAGGTGCCAAATGTTCTATTTGATGTTCAATTCCAATTACCAAAATACAATAAAGCTCCCGTGCATGCAGGTTTTGTACTCCAGTGAATGCCACAGGTCACCTTTGGCACATCATAGACAGGACCTGAACACAGAAATATTAATGAAATAATCTTGATCTGGCATGAGGATAAATGAGAATGCTTGGAGATCCTTCCCATCTCCCATGCCAATAATTGCTGAAAAGTTTATTAAACCAAGACAGATACAGCAATCACCTCTCAGTTATACAATACATATTAACCCTAATTTTAATTAAAACCAAGTAAAATAAATTATATTCAACCCAGAGATGCCAGCAACTGGGGTCACTGCAGTGAAATACAGGCCACTGACAGAAGCAGTTATTAGGATCTCAGAAATCTGCATTCATTTCTCTTAAGGAATTGTTGTAATGTAAAAACAAAATGAGACACTTCATAAATAACATCTTTATTAATGACTTTTCTTTTTCACATTCTTTAAAGTGATGTTTAATTAAAATCTGCATAGTCAAGAGTGCAAAAAAAAAAATTCATAGAAGTCAGACCCAAATGTGAACGTGGCTTTTTTTTTTTAGAAAGACTGGTCGCAGTCATAGGAATAAGATAGAAATAAATGGCCAGGGAGATGTGGGGGGCAGTGGGGATGAGAACCACCAGGAAAACTCTCAGTAGTACATTTGTCAATTAATGAAATCTTCACACAAAGACACACAACACTCATTCACATTCATGTGCACAACAGAAGGTAAACTACAGAAGAAAGGTCCTTCCTCCGCTGAATGAAATGAAACAGAGCAAGATTATTTGTGTATTTCTCTGAGTGTTGATCAGCTATTCCCACAATGGGAACTATTCCAATACCCAGGTGGATAAACACAAGGTCCAGATTTCTTCAAGCCCTTACTGCAACCACATTTCAGCCAGCATCCTGCAGCAGGAACCGTATTTCCATAACACTGAGCATGAGTCGTAACACACACTTTTAAAGCACTATCACCTCCCTTCTTTGTTTCAGTTTTTAACAGGATTATCCCTTTCTTTACTGGTCATGGTTGGTTGGCAGAGCAGGTGAAGAGGACCCCTCTGTGCCCGTGCAATGGCTCAGCCTGTGGAAGTGCAGCAGAACATCTCCACCTCCAGCTTCATTTCCATAAGCACAGGCAAAACAGTCCCAAGTCTCTCAGATCAACACCACAATGCGACTCTGCAAGTAGTACCTTTAATATTTACACCATCCAGTGATTTAGCTGTAGTCCTCTGCATTAGAACCATCATCAGAAAAAGCTAGAGAAAAAAACCAAGAGGCACATCCTCTACATCATGGCTGTAGGGAGTGAAGACTCACACACTGTCCATGTGCTGGTGAGAGGCCACTTCTTACCCCCAGATTTGATTTATGCAGCAGAGACACTACTCTACAGCTGAGCACTGCTTTAAATGCAGAATTCTCCTGTGCTGGTCATTTGGAAAAGCCATCTGATACCATCATGCTGAACTTCACAAACTGGGCTTAATGCTTCACATATGATTCTGCAGTAATAAACTTCATTTACAATTTATATTAGCTAGGTTCTGAATTATTCATCTTATTCAGATGCACAGCCTAGGACTGTGGGGAACTGATCATCAATATTCAATCATATCAGTTCGGATTTGGGCAAGCAATAAGTCTCATCTATTTGCTATGAGCCTACAGGCTTTAAATCTGAGATTCCATCCCAGAGAAAGTTATTAATGAAATCAAACCAGACAGAAATACATTTTCTGCCACGGATATTGGAAATGTAAGGCCTAAAGTATTTTGGAGACCTACAGCAAGAAGTAAAAGGGGTTCAGTAAAACTTGCAGCAGTTTATACTTGTACAAGGGGAAAACAAACTACATGGGGAAACTCAACCCCCTCATGGTGAAACGGTGACTCCAGGGCTGAAACCCCACCTTCGTTTGGCAAATTAAAATACAACAGCCCCAGCACATGGAAGCACCAACCACAGCTCCCAGCCAGCACCAATACAATGCTGACAGACATCACCCTTTCTTCCAAGATAACCTGCTTTCTCCCTCGGGAACCAACACTCTCAAAGACGGGGAAAAACAGTCAGAAGACTGGAAGCAGGGACTGCAGATCACTGAATTTTACCCCAGGAGTAAGTCCCCTGGGCAGGCAGCAGCTGCCCCACTGGCCAGGTGTCAGGGCAAAACCACAGAAACGGATCCATCTTGTCCCAGTTTAAAACACCAAACATAAAACTGGCCAATTGGGTGTGAGCTGATAAATTTTCCCAAGCAGCAATGGCAACACTTTTTTTTTTCTGGGCAATTTCACAGGCAAATCTTCTGGCAGACCCAAAAACTAATGAAATTGGAAACAGGATATTTAGTGCAGTGGTATTCTTCATTTCTTCAGACAGAAACTCTATTTCTTGTGCCAAATCAGAGGTTTAATTCAAGAGACCAGTAGATTAACACTACTTTTGATACTAGTTCAAGATTTACTTTGGCACACCTAATTTACATTATTTGTATTTGTGGTGGTTATTAAGGGCATCCCATTAGATTTTTCCTTTACTATGAAAAATCCTAAAATGCAATTTGGTAGTCAGAAAAACCCCACCTTACTCTAACCTACAATGAAACTACTTTGTGGCCTGCTGTGCTTCAGGAAAGTATCCCACATATTCAGATCACCAGGCAGCCTCACTAGTTAAGACACATTAAAATGAAACATTTCCCATTAAAGTTGCCAAAAACTGGACTTAAATTTATTGCATGACGTTGCATAAGAAAGTGTATTATTGAAAACTGTAAGGCATCATGCAATTATCCATCAGCTAATTATTTATTATTCCTTGAAAGATGGTTATATACTCTAAAGTTATAAAACCAGTTTCAAAAAAGTACATAAAAAAATTTAACATAAGCATTAAATATTTTTTTTTTTTCACATGTTCATCGTTTTTAGCTGTTAAAAAGTGCATTCAAACATACTGTACTGGAAAGTTGCTCTGACCAAAAACGGTGCTGGACGCTCATTAAATTAAAAGCTGCAAAACGATGTTGCACGGGATTAGAAAGCTCACAGGTCGTGGCATCGAAACTTACAAACTCGCTCGAAATAATTTTTCAACCCTCACACTTATAATTTAGCATCAATGATACAATTAGCTAAAAATGTGTATTCTGATAACTGAACAGTCAGATGAATTCAAGTGACACACACCGAGTGATCCGAGGAGGAGCAGACAGGGCGGAGGCGGGGCCGGGGTGCCCTCAGTTGATGTACTGGGCCATCCAGCGGAACCCCTCCCCGTAGCCTTGTCTCTTCAGCACGCTGCACATGAACACCTCCAGGGGCCTGGCATTCAGGTCCTTCAGGGGTGTGCTGCCCTGCAGAGGCACAGAAAGACTCCCAGTTACAGCTCCCTTGTAAAACAACACCCCGGCTTTTGTTTCCATGGAATGCCAGTGCTTAACTGGTGTTGGATGCTGGGATTTTAGCAAATTAATTCATCTAGAACCATGGAATGGGTTAGGTTGGAAGGGACACTTTAAAGCCCATCTCATTCCAACCCTCTGCCACAGCCAGGGACACCTTCCACTAGCCCAGGTTGCTCCAAGCCCCATCCAACGTGGCCTGGGACACTCCCAGGGATGGGGCAGCCACAGCTGCTCTGGGACCCACACAGAGAGCAGAACACGCCCTCCTAATCTCAGTATTGAACATTTTGCAAATTGAATATGATGTAAAAAAGTTGTAGTAGAAGTGCATCTAGCACACTCTAAAAGAGAGCCCAGAACTCATTCCATACACTGTTGCTATGTACCAGATATTTTATAAATTAAAAAACCATTTGTTTTGTGTTGCTGGAGTCAAAGAGGGTCAACACACAAATAAGGCAAACAAACTCCCTCACCAAACCAAAAATCCACCAAAAAAAAAAAAAAAAAAAAAAAAAAAAAAAAGAAGAAAAACTTTTNAAAAAAAAAAGAAAAAGCAAAAAGGAGCAATACCTTTCCTGTTGTCTGGCCATACAGACCAAATGTCTCTCGTAACCTTTCTTCACTGATGGCTTCTGGTCTGTCAATCTTGTTACCAAGAATTAGGATAGGCACATTAGCAATAGTTTCATCTGTCATTAGTGACTGCAGAGGGAAGGAGAAAGAAGGAATGATGAATGCAGAATACAGGTCAAATCACTACCACTCATGTGCAAGTGACAGCAGAGCTCTGTTGGATACCAGGTATTTGAGCTGAGCTCTGAGAAGCGAAAGGTCAAACTTTCAAAAGCTTATTTAAACTTACATCAAGTTCTTCTTTTGATTCAAGCAATCTTTCATGATCTGCACAGTCCACCAAGAACACAATGCCATTAATGGCAGGCAGATAGTTTTTCCACACTCTGCGAGCTACAGGGAAAATGAGAATTAAAAATAAAAGGAAATTACTCCCAAATTCAGAGTGATGCATGTTGGTAATTAAGACGCAAGAGGTGGGGTTTTTTTTTAATTTGATTTTTTTGGGATGCAAATTGATGTTCTACAAAGGTTGAAATAACAGAGCAAAAGCACCATTATCATTGCTCTATCCCACATGACACTGATGCACAGAAACTTTGTTTCCCCAAGAATGATGTCAATGAAGTTAAGTTACCTTGAGCGTGTCCACCCAGATCGAAGGTAGTGAAAGTCATGCCAGCAATTGTCAGCTCTTCTGAAGCTGGAAACACACAGAATTATGTTCCTTTGAAGGTTGTGCAGTGCATTGGAACAGTCTAACCTTCTAGCACACAGATTTTACTTTTCATCTTCGTTCTTCCCAGTATTTTGTTATTCACGAAGCAAATGAGAGTAATACATTCTCTCAAAATCAATGACAAGTTTGTGTAACACCAAAATGTTATTAACCATTAAAGCACATGTGAAATAAAATAGCTACAACACTAAGAACAGCAGACAGTATTCATACATTATTTATCCCTACATATTACACAAACAACAGTTGGCTCTGGCATCTGGTTTGCCAAAAGGATGGCATTTTGTGTCCAATACTGTTCAAGGTTTCTCCTCTTCACATCCTTTCCCAATTTCTCACCTCCTTACTGGACTTCACCAATCCACATTTTCAACCTGTGTTGAACTTTTTCTCCTGCAAGGTTACCAGGATAACAATTACACAGCAACCTTTGAGACAGAAACTCTAATTTTCCAGCTACACAGAGAAGTTGTTCCCAAAAATTGCAAGCCCCTCTTCCCCACAGCTTCTGTAATAGAAACTCTCAGCTTCACCATTCTGCCTGTTACTCACCTCTTAAATTTAAATGTAACACACCGAACTATCCTACACACATTTATTTTTTAATATTTACTTGAACCAGCTATGGATGGCGATCCCCAAAACCTCCTTTTTTCTCCCATTACAGTGTTGGTCTTATGATGTATAATAATCAGATCCTGCTTTTCCTGCAGCCCTTCAAGTACTAGCCATGGAACCAGCAATATTAACTTACTGGGGTGTAATGTGGGGACGTGTTGCCCCAGTCTGTCATCTTTGAGCATGTGCAGCAGTGTAGTTTTTCCAGCATTGTCCAGTCCAAGAAACACTAGTTTACCTGATTTCTTGTACAGTCCTAGAACAAAGAAGGACCTGGTGAATAATCAGTTCAACTGGTGGGAGTTCATTTCCAGCACGAGAGATGATTTTGCTCCCAGGAACAAAGTGTTACAGTCACAGTACAAAATACAGGCCAGCCAAGCTCCACCACACACTTTATCAGTGCCCTTTATCCATGGTCTCCTCCTTGTACAAACTACATTCCCCCTTGCCACGTGCCTGCTGCACCAGGAACCACGTACGGGTGGCCAGAGTGGAAGAGGCACAAAACTGGTGTAAATGTGTCACTCATGGCAAGGCACTCACACTGTCTTAGGAAAAGCACTCCTGAACAGCACTGAACGTTGGCAGTGTAGTTCACTCTGCCCCACTGAAAGGCCAGCTCTGCTCACAGGAGGTGAAAGGTGGGTGTGCAGGTCCAGCACTAACAGCAGACTCTGGAGCACAGACTGAACCTGCAAGAGGGTGCTTTGCTCAGCTGCTCCACTTACAGCAAAATGTAATTGTCCGAGGCAAGAAGAAAATTCAGACTTCAATCAGAATATTACAGAGAAGTTGGCTTCAATTCCAATAGTCATAATTGGTGCACGTATGAATTCTTTAATGCTGGTTCATATATTTGGACAAAACGTAACTTCCCCCCATACTCCAAGGAAAACTGTTGGGCTCCACCCTGAATGGCATCACCGGGGCACTTCTGACACACTTGCTGCCATGTGACAATCCTTTCATAAAAGCAGTAAGAAAATCTATTTCCATTGATTGTCAACTTCATAAAAAATTACTTTCCCCCTTTTTCTCCCCCCTACTTGTAAACCCAGAAATGCAACAGTTGTTGTGAAGGAGAGGAAAGATGTTTAAAATACGAACACCATATTTTCTTAATGTTGGAGATTATCAAAGGGTGATTCTCTTATAACTTGTCAACACCACATCCTCTGCCAGAATTACTTTTCACTGCTTCAAACTGATTGATATTCAAAGCAAAACATTAAGATAAATCAAATTTAAAACCAGAAAATCCATCCTGTTCTGTACTGACAAAAACTGTTTTATGTAATGTGCTATCTTCACATGTGTTTTCTGGGGTGGGATTTTAAGCCAGCCTTGATGATGCCACAGATTTCCAGGAGCACAGGTGCCTCTGCCCAGCAGACCTTTACACCACTGCTGTTTGCTCACCTCTCCCTCTGCCTCTCAGCTAATCTCTGGGATCACATTCCACAGGGACATGTTTTGTAATGTCCATGAGTGAATATTCTCTCGTATTCCCTCAGCTTATTTAATTAATGAACTTTATTACTCCAGGTCCCATAGAGTGTCTTCAGAGTTCTTTCAATACAACAGCTCTTACTTGCCAAACTCACCTTCTCACATGCCCATATGTATATTAGCTATGGAACTACAGAATGGAGGAGAAAGTATTGTTTACAGAGAAAGAAGTGACAAACATCTTCATATATTAACTCACATCACAGTAGAAACTTGCCTTATGAGTTAAAGAAAATTCTACTAACCCATAGTAAAACAATAATGTTTTTGTCACTCTCAGCCTGCACATCCAGGAGTCTTTGCTCCCCAGTCAGATGCTGCTGCTTTCTCCAAAACATTTCACACTTCCCAAGTGTCTTTCATAGAAACACAAGACCAGTGAGCAGCAATACTTCAGCTACTGGCTACACCAAGATGGGAGTCTTTATATATACATAAAAAACATTCTTTGTGCATTCCAGAAGTACATGTGTGCAAAGATGTACTTCCTAAAGTGATCTCCTGAGCCTGCTGGCAGGACAGCACAGGGAACTCTGGGGAGCTTCCCAAGTGTTATGATCAGCCTTCTTCAACTGTGACTGTAACTGAGAATGAGAAGAGAAAGTGTTGCTTTTAGAATAAGAGGGACATACTGAAAGTAATTCTGCTTCCTACTTCAAGCTCCAGAATCTTTCACCAGAATTAGCCTTTGCTTGCATGGGAATGGAAGAGCAGATAAGAAAGATTAGTCAACTTAGTTAAAATTTCACTGGCTAATGTTTTGATAGCAGGCCAAGGGTCTAACACTCAGCAACAAACTTTAAACTTTCAACAGATAAGAGGAAGGTGGCACAGCCTGCCATGATTCCTTAGCCTCGAATGCTTTTTGACCACTTCAATAAAATCCTTTGAACTTGGAAATTGTGCCTTTTACCTGTGAGATCTGCAACTTCTGTTCCTTTTCTCACTATCCTAACACTTATTCTCCTCCTGACTGTGGGGTTTTTTCCCCCCTCCCTGTTAAACACAAGCTAATATTTCACCTTGGACTGATATGGATTGCAGACTCTTTTGGCCAGGGAATACTTTTCTGAGGCTGTTGAGCAGATGCCAGTGAAGTTTCATGCTGATTTGTGTGACACCAGTCACAGAACAACACACTGCTGAACATGAGAAAGGGCTTCAACATCTGTCACTAATTTTTTGTAGACAGTCCCTCCTATTTGGATTCTGGAGGAATATCCTCATGTGCAAAGAACTGAACTAAAATAACTGAGTTCACACCTTTACAGCAGAGCAAAATCAGAAGGTTCATAAGAGCCAACTGAATTACACCAGCTTAAAGGGAGTATGAGTAGAAAAGTTCAAATATTATGATCATGAAAGAAAATACAGTTTTTTTCAAGAAGTTAAGAATTAAGGTAAGATTGAGTGGAGCACACACTCTGGAAATGCTCAGTATTGGTAAGTGAAACTTTTGTTTGAGTGTTACTGAATATACCCCAAACCAAATATTATTATTTAACCAATGGCCTGGTTTGAAGATAACAGAGGTAAACAGACATTTATATAGAATAGCAGAAGGGAAAAGTCCCAAACAACAAAGACTTACCTAAAAACTGTAATACGCTACTGAAACCACTGTAAATCCAATCAAATAGGAACATATCGGAATCTTAGAGTCTGAAACAAACAGAAAATAAAATGCATTTACGATCCCTCAGAACAGCACATTATGCATTGTAAAATATTTATAGGCAACAAAACTAATTCAACGTCCTGGGTTAAAACCCAATTTAGCCTTGGTAAACTGTATCATGGACCAGTTAAGTGACCCCAAAACACATGAAAAATTAGTGTAGAAGTGGAAAACAGAACCCAGACCTCGTGATTCAGTAGCAAAGACTTTCTCCTCCCTCGGGAAAACACTACGTGGACTGAAGTCTTTGCAAGAAGTAAAAAGAGTTTTATTCTAAGTATGACTTGGTGGAGGTGTGTGATGATCCACTGAAGATTTCCAACTGGATCTTCACATAAAGTTTTCAACTGTGAAGAAGTGGCACTTTGAGAGGGCACTAGAGGGGTATCAGTGCAAGGTGAGTGCTCCAGCACCCCCGGGAGCTGCTGGGGTTCACAGCAGGCACAGTAAGAGGTGAAGAAGTTTTGTGGAGTTGAATCTAGAGAAGTTTGATGCCAAATAAATCCCTGTTGTCCACACAGAATCTGTCTGTTTGGCTTGTTACGGGTAACAGCTACCTAGCACAGAGCTCTGGAATTGCAATTCAAAGGTGGTCACCTTCTGTACTGCCCTGCACAGGCTGCCAGAATTTAAATCTTAAATGCAGAACTTATGTTTAAAAAACCCCTCTGGAACACCATGTTTCCCACTGAATTCCTTGAGCTTAGATTCAAGAACAGAAGGCTGAGCTGAGAGCCATCACTAGGTTCACTGCGTAGCCACAGGCAATTAATTTCCCCGCTTTCATCTTAATTTCCTCATTATCTAAAGTGAGGATAATCACAGAATCATTAAGGTTGAAGAAGACCTCTAAGATAATTGAGTCCAACCATTAGCCCAGCACCACCGTGTTCAACACTTGAACCACGTGGACCACCCAGCTTTTGAACACTTCCAGGGATGGTGACTCCACCACTGCCCTGGCAGCCTGTGCCAGTGCCTGACCACCCTTTCAGGGAAGAAATTTTTCCTAGTATCTAACCTGAACCTTCCCAGCACAACTTGAGGCTGTTTCCTCTCCTCCTGTTGCTTGTTCCCTGGGAGAAGAGCCTGACCCCCACCTGGCTCCCTGTACAGGGAGAGAAGGTCCCCCCTGAGCCCCCGTTCTCCAGGCTGAGCCCCACCCAGATGCTCCTCCTCAGACCCGTGCTCCAAACCACACTGAAAGCATCAGTTTGACACACTGAACTAGTACCCAGTACGAGAACCTCTTGAAAGACTAAAGGGCAACATCCTTTGAAGCATTTAGCCAGCTAATTCCTAGTGGAATGCGTGACCCCTGTGGACACTGGAGCCCTGGAGGAGCTGGCCTGCACAGCTGCCACAGCTCTTGCCACACGCCTCTGGAAGCTGCAGGGTGCCCTGGGGCAGCCCAGGATGACTCCAGGGCAGCTCTGAGCCTGGAGCACACACGGGTCAGAATGCAGGTCTGAACCAGACCAAACCCCAGGCACCTGTCACAGCAATCACACTCGTGACAACAGAGTTTCTCTGCCACGCAGCAACAGGTACATCACACAAAGATAACGTGGAAAGAGGAGGAGAGAACATTTAAATGACGTTTGCTTGCACAGGCACAAAATTTGCTCAGATGACGAAGCACCAGGTGTCTTGGTTTCACCACAACTAACCCTGAAACCTTTACCCACGTCTGCATTACTCTGAACAACTCATCAGCTGCTACAGGCACAAACTTTAAGACTACAAATCAAATATGCTTGTCAATGCATAAACACCCAGTTACACAACATCATGACTGAAACTGTCCCTTGCCTGGCTAAAAAGCAAAGGTCAAGAATAAGTAAACATGGCAGAACACACACGTCAGCAGATTTATTTATTGCTTGAGCAAAATACCAATCGAGAAAAGCCTCTGTGGGGCTTAGGAAAACCATCGACTCAAATAACCTGCAAATCAGGGCAAACAGCATGAGGTAAGAGAAGTGCTCAGGTTTCTGAGTGAGAATAACTTCAGTGTTCAGTTGTATTAAGCTTTTCTATCTATTATACTTACGTTTACAAAAAACATCAACCAAAACAATCTCTGTGCATTAGAGAAAAATCTTTAAGGGCTGTGATTTAAATGATTAACGTGACAACAGGATTACTCTACAAACACAGCTGAGGTGGCCTTAACGTGGCTTCAATTTCCATCAGCACGAGCAAAGTGGTGTTAGAAACACAGTCACCCAAATCCTCCCAGAACAGCCTCCCTATCAGCTGGCAGCAGTTAAAGGGAAACACCTTCCAAATGGGGAAAAAATGGACAGCTAATTGTAAAGGCACACAGGCAATATTTGAATAGAGATATTAAATCTACTCTTATCACACAGGAAAAGTAACTACATAATTCACAGCCGTGTCAAATCAAAGCACTGCAGGGCTCTGCACTGGTATCCGGAGTGGTTACTCTACAAGCAGGTCCCAGTCAGGGCTGTGCCAAATTTCGGGGAGAGCTGAGGCTGCTGAATACACATGGACTCAAACTCTCAGGCTCGTGTTAAGAACACCATAAAAGCAGAACAACGACGACTCCAGCAATCACTGTTCACAACCCACCACACAGTCAAAGATACTGTTTAAAGGTCATTTCAAGAGATCACTTGAAAATAACCTGCTGCAAGCAGACAGAAACTTTGAATCAAAAATTGTGCTGGACCAAGTCAGTCTTTTGATACCAGCTACTTTTGCAGACATCACCAACTCACTGTGCCTCCTCCACAAAGATACCAAGGTTAACTTTCTAGCATCAATGACAGATGGCTACCACTGAAAAATGCCCCCAACAACCCTGGTGAATGTTATTTCATCTGCAAAGTAACTCCTGTGCAGCCCTGTCCACCACTCCACAGCCCAAGGACAGGGGTTCTCTTTCTGGAGACCACTTCTGACCGTGGGGAGTGAGGAATTCCCACACAGTGGCTGTGGTAACACCCTGAGCCAGCCTCCTGAAGGGAATGCTGCTGACAGCATGGGCTAGCAAGCAAACTCACTCACACCCCTTATATTCTGAAAACTAGGACAGTTTTTTCTCCTACTCTCAACTTGCAGTTTTCTAGGTAAAAATTCACCATTTCACTTCTGAACCTTAGGACAGCGCTGACTTCCCAAGCTTGAAAGAGGATATCAAGCTTTAAGAGACAGTTTTAAAACCCCTTATGGGACAATGAGGTAACAGAAACCAGTGACACCCAGGCTGGGCAGCTCTTGCAGGCACTGGGAACACGCTGTGCCTGCATGGGGACTGTCAGCAAGAGAAGGGAAGGGAAGAAACCTCTGCCCAGCCTGGCCAAACCTGCACCCCAGCTCGGCCCAAAAACACAGCCTGCAAGCAAAACCAGACAGCTCAAATCCTACTGCCAAGGGTGTATTTTCAGTTTTTCAGGCAGCATCTAAATACGATCACTCAGAAGTTATAATTCCACACGTGATCACTGTAACACATCGTAAAATGTTACCACAGGCAACAAAACTCGGAATCCCTCGGAAACTCGGTGAATAAATAAACTGATGCCCTTTAGAGCACGGCTCATCCTCTGCAGCAGCGCCGGGATGCTGTGCTTGAAGGGGGGGGTGGAAGGGGCAGGGATGGGAGGTGAGGCACCGGCACCGGGTCTCTCGGGGTATTTTAGTGAGCAATTTCTCTCTGAGACAGCAGAGAGGTTACCTGTGAAGGGATGGAGGGGAGGGATGGAGCGGAGGGATGGGATGGAGGGGAGGGAAAGGAGAGGAAGGGGAAGCACCTGCCCCAGCCCCTCAGCCCGCGGCCCCCCGGGCTCTGAGGGACCCCCCGAGGGGACCCCCTG
>VXBX01009755.1:325573-354319 GCA_013400415.1 Scytalopus superciliaris | reverse complement strand
CACACACACAGAGTCACTCACACACACTCACACTCACACACACACATACACTAACACACAGTCACACACTCACCCCCCCACACACAGACCCTTTGCCTCCCTAATTACACCCCGGTGAGTCTCCGCAGCGCTGCTGCATCACAGGCAGCCCAGTTATAATGAGGCCTGTTGGTTTCCCTCCCTCCCTCCCAGCTCTCCCTCCGAGCCCTGAGCATGTTGGCATTATTCTGCGGGGGGCTGTGGGGCGGGGGGGCTCCGCTCCCAGGGCTCCTGGTCCGAGCAGAGCCTCCTCAAAGGGGAGCTCGGCTGATGCAGGGGCTGGGTGGGGTGGCTTACAGGCTGGCAGTGTGTTGTGTGTGCCGAGTCCCCCGCTGTCACATTAAGCATGTAATGGAAGCTCTGGAGAGGCAGTCGGAGGGAGAGGAATTTCAGGCTGCTCGGCTGCCAGGTGTGTGAGAAACAAAGAACTGAAATGCGGAGTTATGCAAATACGAGGTGAAAAAAATCAAAGGGTTGTTACGGCGTGTCAGGGGTGAGGCCGGGGTTGCTGGCCTTTGAAATGAATCCGACTGTTCAAGCATGGGCTGCTCTTAGCATTGTTTAAAATACACACTGGGAAGGTGCTGTGACCCTTGACCCTTGCAGTAAAAGCAGAGCTTTATGAAATGGTGTCAGGCGTGCTGGGAGTGCTGTAGGTGTGTGAGGAAGGCAGGCTGTCAGCAGGAGGGTGGGTTGTCACGGGGCTGCCAGCCCTTCCCCTCGGCTCGGTTGCTGCACTGTTTGCAGGAAACTCCCCATGTCCAAGGCAGAGAATTGTCACAGCAGCACCATGTGCTGACAGGGAAATTGTTTAGCAGGGAGCATCGTGTTGCTTGGCAACAACCTTCCTCTCCTTCATTCCTGTCTGGCTTTTAATAGGACCGGAATTCTGTGCTCAGTTAACTGCAGGTTCCCAGTTTGCTTGCCGTTTGATGGATCTAAAGTGCAGGCAAGGAGGGGGAGCATTTCTTTTGGAACTGCTTTGCTCTTCTGATGTGGCATCTTAATGTGGCACTCTGAGATCATGAGGTGCTTTGGGAGCTGTTGGGTTTGGAAACCAGTGGGTTGGAGTCAGCTGAAGTGGGCACTGGTGATGACTGATCCCATGGCATGTGCTGGGATGTAACTTTCCAGAATGCTTATCCTTGCATCTCCCTGGAGCTTGCAGAGCTTGTGGCTGGTGAAAGTGGTGTGCTAAAGAACTGGCCTGGAGCAGAAGCCAGTGAAATTGTGTGTGGCAGAAAATACAACCTGGATCCTGGCCTTCTGCATCAGCACTTTGACCTTTACATAAAACCATCGGGAAACATTCCTGTATATTCTGGTGCCATTCCTGAGCTCTTGGAAACATCAAATGACCTTGTGTTGCTGCAGAGGTGTCTTTTGCTGTTAAGTAGGTGGCCTTTCTTCTGTCACTAACTTATCTCTCTGGTCTCCTGAGTGCTGGCTGTTTTGCTGCCATGGGGGCTCTTCAATCTACACAGAATTCCTTGTTTGTTCTTGGCTTCCCAGAAAACCAGCAGCATTTGGGGAAAGCTGGAGGGCATAGATGCTCTTTGACAGGCCTCATTAAAGAGGTCAGGTCAAGAAAGGAGCCTGACACAACAAAACAGCGAGTCCTGAGAAGTTTTTGGCCCTGTGAAACCCCTTATAAAGGGGATTTGCCCCTCAGTGCTGTTTCTTTAGCTTTGTTGGCAGCTTTATGCACTTGTCTTGGAAACATGAACTGCATGAGGGTATTGGGACTTTTTGTGGCCCTTCTGACTTTAAAAATTGAAATTTGAAACATTGTGCTGTGGTAAATTTGGATTTTGGGGTTTTTTAAGTAAGGTGCCATAGAAAATATCAAGTTGGTCGGTTTTGGATGTCTCCTCGCTTATACTGTATTATTCTCAAGCAGGAACACAGTGCATGAGAGAGCAATCCAAGTACTCTGATTTCTGCCTGGGCTAGAGAGTCGTGCCTTAAGGTGAATAATCAAGTTAGGAAACGCATTTGTATTTGTGCTGTATTTTTCATACAGCTTATAGTAATGTTGTATCAGTGTTTGTGTGGATGCAGGCAGGAGGTTTGGCACCGTGTAAGAATTCTTCATCATGTTTAAAGTCAGCAAGTTTAATTGACAGTGAGGTTTGTAAATTGATTGTTGAAAAGCCACCTGATACACTGCAGGGTAATTTCTGAAGGTGAGTCATAACTTAGCATTTTCATCTTTGTGAGCTTTTCCTTTGGACACCACTGATTGCAGAGAATTACTGATTGCAAAGATTTATGAGTAGCACTGTAGGGACAGTAGGTTATAACTGGATTTCCTAACTGAATGATAAACTGCATGTTGAAACTAATGGGTGGAGAGTGTACGGTGTGTACTTTTGATGCACAAATAACAGAGAAGTGAGGATGAGATCACTGGCACTGCAGCAGTTAGTGTGGATCTGTGCAATATTCCATGCATTAACAGCTGCCTGTGACCCAGAGCCCAAGGCTTCCCAGGGAATGAGGAGCTGAATGACCAGTGCAGTGTCTGTCCTAACTGAGGGTTTCAGTGTATTCTGCATTTAGCTTCATTTACTGTCAGACAGCCCGAGTTCAAAGTTATTTTATCTTGGAAATGTGAACTTGCTCAACTTTCAGAACTTAACTAGAATGTTTCAGTATGAAACCAGCTGTCTTTGTTTGAATGTTAAATGAAATTCTGTGACTTCATTCTCATGGCAGCTGTTTCCAGTACTTGTATGATAAATAGATATATATATCTCTTCACTGTCCAAGGTAATATCTCTGGCATGTTTGTTCAGATTTAAGTGTTGAATCCTGCAGGCATTTCTGGTCTGGACAATTAAGTGCTTTTGTTTATCTAGTTTCAAAAAAATTGTTCAAATGTTAACTGAACCGGGAAAATAGTACAGGGTTGCAGAGAAGAGAGTCCTAACTCTGAACCACGGGGAGGTTCTTTCCTGCTCTCACATGTGTGACTGTGTGTGTGGAATGTCTCCAGTATCCAGGCTGTGTGTTCAGAGGACAGGGAGGGCCACAGTGTGGTGAGAAACATGAAATGATACAACACTGGGAAGTGTTTTGGGAATTGTGAAGGACTCGTGGCTGGCTGGGCATGCAGTGTCTGGGGTATTCTGCTCAGAAGGATTTCACTTGGAAACTTACAGGCTCTCTTCATGACGTCCACTTTGTAGCAATGGTGTGAACAACCTGTAGTAGTAACTTTCTTGATGGAGCTCTTGTTGCAGTGGAATTCTCACGGGATTCTGTCTCTGTGTTCCCCTGTAAAGCAGAAATCTGATGATGCTCTTGCCAGCATTATTTACTCTTTTAGAGAGTTATTAACCTTCTTTCAATTGTTTTTCTTCAAATGAGCAAAACTCACAAATACATAAAGAGCACCATGAACCTATCAAGATTTATTTTCCTGACGGGTGAATTATTTTGTGATAAACTCACCCTTCATTCCATGTCGGTGGCAGTTGGCCGCTCACATGAGCAGTATGTGATTGAATAGTTCTCTTACTAAAATTAACTGCAGAAACTTTCATAGATTAGCCCTGTCACTTGAGAAGTATCATGGTGACCTATGCTGGAGCTGGCTGGTGGTGTCTTTGTGGTAAGCTGGAGTGTAAGTAGGTGTCAGTCGTCATGTGAAATGGAGTTATTACGCAATGGATCTTCCACTTTCGGTCCGCTCCTGTGCTGCTGCCAGCTGTGTGAGAGTGCTCCTCTGGGCTCAGCTTGCTTTCGGGTGTTTCTGAAGGTTGAAATGGTATCCTGTGTGCACTGCAGTCCAGGAGCAGGGTGGTACTGGAATGCTTAGTGTTTGCAAGGCTACTGTAAAACAAAACAAAGACACTTCAAAATTCATGGCCCTGCAGCAGTTCGTCTGTCACACCTGATTGTTGAAAGAAAAAAATGGCTTGGAGACTAATAAAACCCTAAGGAAGATCTCTTATTTTCAGAACTTCCTAAGGAGTGTAGTTTTCTTTCTTCCAGGCCCTGTTCAGAACCAGCTGATGCATTCACCCGACGGCCAGGGCTACAACCCTGCGGTTCCAGGGCCGTACCCCCATCAGGCGCCGCCGAAGGGTCCTGCACATCAGTCTCCTGGACAGTATAACTACAGTGGCTCTCAGAATGTTTCCCAATTAAACAATTACCAAGGACCTGGCCAGACTCTCAACAGGCCACCGGTGTCAGCTTTCCCCGGGTCACCAGTCCAACAGGCAGGTCCTGTGCCACAAGTGCTGCCGCCGCCCGCGCTACAGAACTCAGCTGCTCTATCACCTGCTGGAGGCTTCCCCCCCGGAGCCAGCCCCCCGGTGCTCTCCAACTGGCAGTACAGCCAGCCCCCTGGGAGCCAGCCCCCTGGGAGCCAGCCCCCTGGGAGCCAGCCCCCTGGGAGCCAGCCCCCTGGGAGCCAGCCCCCTGGGGCTCACACAAGCCATGTGGCCCACGGGACAGGGACAGGGGCAGGGGCAGGGCCGGCTCAGCCACCGGCGTCGCTGCCAGGAGGTGCAAATGCCCCAGGGAGTTACCAGTATGCTGCTTCCCCGGGAGCTCCCCCCCTGCAGAACAGCTACATGAAGCCAGGTAAGAGTAACCTTTGCATGTCTTACCCATGCCATCTCTCAGTGTCCTTTTGAAATAAAGAGTGTAGAATGGGCTCTGCAGGGGCACTTTGCTTGTGGAATAAGACTCAAGGCAGGTACCCATCAGAAATACTGGGGTGCTTCCCTGGGGTTGGAGATGGCAGTTCTGTGCACAGGGTGGGTGTGTCAGTTGGCTGGAGCAGGTAACTCCTGAATGGTGTCTCACTGTTTTGGGACACTCACTCTGTGTGGGTGATGCTGTTTCTGAGACCTTCACCATTCTTTGGGGTGGCTCTTGGAGCATTAACATGTTTCAGACCAGGACTTCACAGTTACAGACTGCAGTTCTGTTCAGTGAGCATGGTCTTCTTGTTAGCTTTTCTGTAATCCCTTGATGCAGGTAGTTTCCTGAGCAGCCTCAGCCAGGTTGATGCAGCAAACTGGAGCACAGCCTGGAAAGAAAACTGAAAACCATTCTGTGCTGTTGAAATGAAAAGTTCAATGAAAAGCTTCCTTCCTCCAAATTTGTAATTTTCACATTTAATTATAATTGTCAGTCTTCAGAAAATACTCTAAAAGTATGAGACTTTGTTCCTGCTGCTTGACTGCTGGTATATGCAGTGGTAAAAGCTTCTCTAACACTAAATAGCTCTATTATGCAACTTGTGATTATTAGGGAAACAGAGTTAATACTCAAGTTTCTCTTTGCCAGACTGTCTGTTGTTACAGAGGTTTTCTGACTGAGCATGCAAACAGGAATTAAGTACAGGAATATTTTCCATGTAAAAGCAAATAATTCTTCTTGTGAAGTGCTTTTAGCCTCATTAGAGATTTTTCTTGATGCTAGTTTTTTTTTGTTCTATGCCTGACTAATTTGTTGTGCTGTTCAAAATGTCTTAAGCTCTCAAAGTTTATGAAACTATTTCTGTCACTGAATTGGAATAAAGAGTTAGTACTTTGGAGAGATCTTGGAAAGTGGCATATGAAATGAGAGGAAGTGTTTGGCATAAGCTGATTTTTATATCCATTGAATGGTGAATCCTCCTGAGCAATTTTCCTGGTAATTTTTTTTTGTAGACCAATGATCACTTTTAAAATGAATTTAGCTCATTTGGTGATCATTCCAGACTTAGTTATGAAGTTTGGATGCTTTCTGTACCTCTGGAAATTCCTGCCAACAATAGCAACAACAAGCTGACAGATGAACAGCTACAGGAACCCAAGTTCCCTGCAGCATGAGAAAAGCACGACAGAAACAGCCTGAAGTTGTGTGACCCTCTGCACATGTTAGGATTTATGTATCTCATGCTGTTTACTCTCTGAATAAGAGGAATATTTAGAGTTCAGCCTGTGTGTTTTCCTAACAAAGCTCCTGTGATTTTTTTTTTCAGCTGGGTTAAACTCTTCCTAAAAGTTAATTTCTTTGCAGGATCTGCACCTCCACCAGTGACTCAGCCTTTAACTCCACTCCACCCTCCAAGGCCACCTTTAGGACCTCCCCCAGTTGGTGGCCCACTAAGGCCACCAGCAGCTCTAGCAGGGCCCCCCAGTGCACAGTCTCTGCTAAATTCAGCTGCAAATAGAGAAGGTAAGAAATCATTGGCACTTTATGTTGAATTCCAGCATGGCTACTTGCTGTAATAGGCAACCTTTAAAGTCAAGCACGTTGCTCTATTAGAGACTCTAATTGTTAAATTATTACTAATACAGCTAATAATTTAATCTGAAAGGAGCAGGTAAGGACCTGAAAGGAAGTAAAATACTTCTTGTAGAGAGATGTTAATAACATTTTAAAAACTTAACACTCAAAAATAGATTTCCAAGAGCTGTTTAACATGGCCATGTCTGCCATAGTTGGCATCACATTTTTTCTTTTTTTGTGTTCTAAGCTGGTAGTGAAATTCTGATTTCTCTGCATCCCTGACTGCTGTGAGGACAAACTCTACAGATAACTTCCCATATTGTTTATTCTGCAGGGAGAGCTGAACTGTGGACCCTGCAATCCCTTGCCTGTTTACATAGCTGTCCCTCGTTCTGCCCCTCTGTGTAAAACCACTGAAACACATCGCAGATTTGTTAATTTTCTGAAGGAAGTCACAGGAGGCTGTTAAGTGTCAGCTGTTGGAGAGAGATACCTGAGTTTGTGCTGCTGTGGGCTCTGCACAGATATGGCTTTGTGCAGGAACTCCTTGGGGCTCCCTGTGAGACAGACTGCAGTGGGATGGCATTGAGTGCCCGTTCTAGATAGGGCCACGTGCTAGTCAGCAGCTTTATTTTTTACATACAGAGTTTGTTCTGTCAGAGCTGTTGGTTCCTTGCATGTTCAGATTGACAGTTTCTTGTGTGTGGTAGCTGTGTGAGTACAAGAATAGTATACTCAGATTTAGCTTAGTTTTGAATGTATTAAATGCATTAGAAACAGCTTTTGCTTAGAAAATATTTTCTTTGTAACATTTTCATAGCCCTGGAGAGATAAAACTGTTTAGTCTAGGAAGCAGGTTGACTGCTGCACTCTAGCAAGATTCAGTGAGCAATGCAAGTTCCTTTTATTGGGTCATCTTTGAAGATTTTAATAGTAATGAAAATAATTCAAGGACCTACTTCTCCTTAATTGTGTTTGTATATTTAGACATAGCTTGCTTACCAAAAACTGTCCTTTGGGAACACTCTCTCCATCTGAAGGTTTTCTTAGCTCAGATGGAATTTCTATCTTGACTGGTATGTGACTGTATCAGAACTGTTGCTGTTTGTTGACCAACAGTGGACTAAGTGTGCAAGTGAAGGCAGTTTTGTGTTTCTGTGAATTATCAGTGGGAAAAGATTCTGAGGGAACTAAGCTGTCCCCTGACCCTTTACTGCATGTAAAGTTTGGCAAATACCTAATCTGAAGGAATCCCAAAAGGTAATTCAGCCTTGAAAAAAGATAGTGAGGTTTTATAAATGTCCTTTGTTGAGGTCATGTCTGCTGGGGAAGGGTGAGAAAGAGGCCAAAGTATGTATTTAATTCAGTTTTGTCCTGGGACAAAAACAAAGTGGATTCCAATTATGCTCACCTAAATATTAATCCTGCAAGTAGGATTTTTTTGCAGTTCCCTCATTAAACATCCTCATAACTTGTGAAATTTCTTTTCTGTGATTGTTTTCTTTAAAAGGTGATGCTACATCTGCTGCCAGTGATGGGTCTGTGGTGCAAAACAGCTACGATGCAATAGAAGGTGGTGGCCTCATGGGTAAGGCCTTGGGAGGGAAAGTGGGTGTTATTACTATGTGACTTTTAAGAGTCTGGGCAAGATAGAAGTTTAAGCATTTATGTACAAACGTGTGTACTTGGTTCTTGTACTGTCTTGAGGCTGAATATGAAATTTGAAGCACTGACAGTTAGCATGTCTGTGCCTGTAATATGTAAAGCAGGTGAGAGCACTTTGCAGAATTGACAGCAGTTGTAGTATTTACACTTGGGGACTGAACAGGCAGCTCTCCTGCTGTCCTAATGCCGTGAGTAAGACACAGTGTTTGTCTGCTCTGCTTCCAGCAACTCCCCATCATTCTCCTGCTGCCCCGAATCTTAAGATGAATAGAAGTGTTGGGTATTCCTACCCTGCCTTACCTCCAGGCTACCAACATCCTTCCCCACCTGGAGCACCAGGAATGCACGGGTCTGCTTTGCAATATCCAGATGGATCAAAACATTTCCAGCAGGTAAGCACTGGTTTTTATCTCAGTACTACCCGTGGGGTGTGTTGTTCATCTCTGGGGTGCTGCTTCTGTGGTTCCCTGTTTGGGCACCCCCTGTTTGAAGAGGATGGCCATAGCCTGAGTTAATGCTTTCACTGGAAAAGCTGTGTGCCAGCTCTTTCTGAAGTGTTCTGTCCTCAAATCTGTACAGGATGTTTCTTTACAAACTTTCAGCTGCTTTTGGCACGTTTCTCTTCCCTTGTGTTCTCACTGTTAGCTGAAGTATTTGGGGTTTTTTTTCCTGACCTTTCAAGCTGAACTGAGCAACATATTTGCTAGCTGAGCCTCTGTAGTTCAAGAGTTTTATAGCAAATGTAGCAATTTTTTACCTCTGCTGTGTAACATGCCCAAGTCAAAGTGTAACAAGTGGTATTTCTAAATATATCAATACAATGGCAGTTAATACATGAACAAAACAGAATGAAAGGGAAATGTGTTTGCTTTTTAAATGAACTGTGGGCTTCATCCAAATAACTGGTGTTAATTTCTGGAATTTTATTTGACTTTAGCCTGCCCTGGGCACTAATCACTTAACTGCATCAATGGGTGGCCTGAGTCTACAGCAAGAAGGGTTAAGACCTGTGAATCTCCTTCAAGAAAGAAATATTCTTCCTACGACCCTCTTGAAGGCTCCTGTCCCAAACTTGCATGAAGAGATCCAGAAGCTCAACTGTAATCCTGAGTAAGATCATCTGTGTGCTATAATTCATCAAAGTAAATAGAAGTATGAATTCTTGCTTGGAAACATAACTTCACAAAATATTTCCTTAATTTTGTGAGTGGCAAACATTGAAACTGGGCTTCAGTTTCTTAAGATGAAGGCGGTAAGTGGGTTTAACTTTGAAGTGGGGAAAGGTATCTGTGTAGAAAGTATGAGGAGAAACATGTTGCTTGCAAGGCAGCTCTGGATAGGTGCAGGACAGAAACTTTATGGCTGGCAGTGGGTATGACTGAGAAAAGATATAGAATAGGAATTAACTCATTCAAGTGAGGTACACAAAAAAAAGTGGTGAGTGCAGAAATATGGGTGACCTCTGTATTGAAGTAACCTTTTAAAACAAAGAGTAAATGAAATGTCAGACAAGAGGCTGGCAGTTGGTTATTCAAGTGAATCTCTCTGAGGAGACCAACTAAACTGTGTCTAGCCAGGTATTCCTGCTTTGCAAATCTTTTTATGACAGATAAAGGAAACAACAGTGCCTTTGTGACGTTGTTCATGCAAACAAGCTGGACTGGATTTGCAAACCTGCCATGCACATCTGCACTTTGCAGAACCCACTGAGTGCTGAACCCTCAGAAAATGACTGGGATTCTGTATACTTACTAAGTTTTAAAACAACTTTTTAAATTTTGTGGTTCTTATTTGTTCGAAAATAATGCTTAATGTAAAAATATTTGGTGCAACCTTGAACACTGTTTGCCTTAACTTTGCCTTGAGTGACTAAAATGACACTCAGCTCTGCATACAGAGCATTTGTGTAAAATAAGATCTCAAAGTGTGTATTGTGGGTCAAGCTGAGACAGAAACAAAGTGATGTGACAGAGATGGAGAAGATCCTTTATCTGGAAATGGCAGTTCACCATCACCAGCTCTAGAAAAATATACTGTACTACTGAAATCATAATTTATTATCTGAAAGCCTCTGAAAATAACCCTTTGTCCTCCATGTAGGTTGTTCCGCTGTACCCTGACTAACATTCCTCAAACTCAGGCCTTATTGAATAAAGCCAAACTTCCTTTGGGGCTCCTGCTTCATCCTTTCAAAGACTTATCGGTATGACACATATTCCAAACTTTAAATGCTGAAATATCAACTATGCCTGTACTAGAGTCCAGAGCTGGACAGTGAATTATAACACAAGGGCAGGTGTCTTGGCCCAGAAAAATTACCTCAGTGACTGACATGTCCCTGTTCCATCCAGATGGCTGTAATTTTTCTGAATTATTTCTCCCTACCACTTTTAAACCTTCAAGTCTCACTTCTTAATAAAAAAAACCCCAACTCCCAAGCCTTAAAAAACTGAAAGCTTAGAGACAGCACAGCACTCAAACTATGACAGAAGGCAACACACCTAATTTCCAGTTTATCTTGTCACATATCAGTTGTAGTTACTGATTTCCTATACCAAACCTAGCATTAATTTTAAGCTCAGTTAAGACTTGACAAAGCTGAAGAGGTTTGGGTGTCCTGAGATAGACAGAAGGCTTTTGAATGTAGTAGTGCCTCTTTTAAACACTGTTATTTTTTCACAATTTAATTAAGTTTTCGAAGATGTGGGCTTTTCCTCCCGAGTCTTGATCTGTAGTGGGTGTAGGACTTTGGTCTTAAACCATCAGTATAAAATTCAAGGCTTTAGAGGCTTGGAAGGGGAACCTGTCCAGCCAAATACCTTAGAGCTCAGTTCCTACCTGTCGTGTTAAGGAATTGTGGGGATGCAGTGACGATGCAGAAGTGTTTCCTCCCTTCCACAAGAGTGCTCTGAGCAGCCAGCAGGAAGCACAGTGTAGGTAGTGTTGTTGCTGTGGATGAACAGCTGCAGGGTGGGGATGCTTTAAAACAGGAAGCTTTTCTTTTGCAGCAATTGCCAGTGGTCACTTCCAGTATTATCGTGAGATGCCGTTCCTGCCGGACGTACATTAACCCTTTTGTCAGCTTTCTAGACCAAAGGAGATGGAAATGCAACTTGTGCTATAGAGTGAATGATGGTAGGTTTAAAATGTGCTGATTGCTCTAAGTGTTGCAGTTAACCTTTCCCACCTCGCCTTTGAGACTGTAACGTTGTTGGCCAGATCAGTACTGGGACTGTTGGGCTGTGAGTCCTGAGAAATGTTGCCCAAGGCAGTGGTGGCCCTGGAAAAGCACAGGAAGCCCAGGGGGTCCCCCAGGGTAGCCTGGCAGGTGATGAAATAGCTGCCCTGCCTAGCTCTCTAAGAAGTGTTGCCCAACAGCTACAGAAGAGTTGATGTATTCATTTTAAAATGCAGCACAGCCAGTACCAGTGTGAAGTACTAATATATATAAACTTACCTACGTAGTTCCTGAAGAATTCCTGTATAATCCTGTGACAAGAGTTTATGGAGAACCTCATAAAAGACCTGAAGTCCAGAATGCTACTATTGAGTTTATGGCTCCATCTGAATACATGGTAAGGCTTTGTTTACTCTTAGTTATTCTCTCCCTTTGCTTTATTTTCAGAGGGAAGTCAGAATAAACTTTGTTACAGAGAATGCTTCCAGCTCAGTAGAACAGTCGTTGCTTCAAACAGTGTATTTGAGAACTGTTGGGGAGAATTTTAGATAGTTCATTTCTAAACATTTATGATGTCAGAGTTTTTCTGTATTTAGAGTATGTAGGTGTTTGTAGGTCTTTTGGAAGAAAACCAGAATTCTGAGTATTACCAAATAAGAGGCAAATGCGTTCAGAAGTTTTAGCTGTCCTCCATGTGCTGTTTGAACAGTTTAAACCTGCAGTGCAATGAATAAACCCAATGCAGTAAATGTTATTTGAAAATTAAAGATGATCTTTTCTCTCTGCCCAGCTGCGTCCACCTCAGCCACCCGTGTACCTCTTTGTGTTTGATGTCTCTCACAATGCAATAGAGACAGGATACTTGAATACAGTCTGCCAGACCTTGTTAGACAATCTTGACTTGTAAGTACATTTTTGTTCTCAAACTCTCTTCATTCATCTTAAGAAACTTGTAATAGACACCAGCATTCCTGTCTAGAAGAGAAATTTCCTGGTGTGGCCAGTGTTGTGTTAAAATGTACCATAAAGCTGTTGTCTTTTGCCCATCACAGCTGCACAAGTATAAAAGAGAATTCTGAGGCTTGTTTTTCAGTCTCACTCTCCTGTCTGCTTCACCAATTCCCAAAAGAATATAAATATCATGTCTGATATCTTCTGAACTGTATTTTTTAAAAGCTGAAATTGAGATGAGCATTTGCTGAAAGGAGCCATACAACTAATAAACTTTTAATAAAATACATGCTCCTTGAACGTCTGTAAATGCTCCTTGGTACTTTGCAGTTTATTTCTTGCTTTTCCATTTCTGGTTATCCTCTTAAGGTTTCTGCATGTCTTCTGGGTGACTCTACTGTGGGCTACGTTTTTGTTGGTTTGTTTGGTTTTTTCCCCCCTCTCCGAAATGACTTAGTCAGGTTCTTGCAGTGTAGCTGTTAAGCTATTTGGTAATAACCATGAAGAGATGCAGTGGATGTTAAGGGGGAAAAAAAAAAAAAAGCCTGCAGAAACGAAATTTCATCTTGTTGAACACCATATGTCTCATTTTCAGGCTTCCTGGGAACACTAGAACAAAAATAGGCTTCATAACATTTGACAGCACAATCCATTTCTACAGCCTTCAGGAAGGTCTCTCTCAGCCTCAGATGCTTATAGTTTCAGATATTGAAGGTATGCAGAAATACATTCTATGATTAGTATCTACTAATGAGTGCTTGTTATGACAGCCTTTAAAAATATATATATCTGGTGGGAGTGTGTAGATCAGCTCATCAGTCTTTCTAGTAATGCCTTAGAAGTAACCCATGTGTGTGTTGCTTTATGAAGTCATTTCCCTGATGTCTCCCTGAGCAATGCTGGGGCTGCTCATGACTTAAAACATGCAGACAGCTTTCCTAACTCCTAGCTTAATTTGGACCTTTGTCTGGATTCCTTCTGAGATCCCAAATACTGATGCTGGGCAAGCTTCTGTAGATTTCCTGGTGACTGGTGCTCAGTGCTTGTCCTTCTGCCCTTCCTTTCAAGTCACCTTTCACTGCATGTTATGGGGCAGGGTGGAATGAACACTGGAAATATTTGCCATGTGGTTTTACTTAATAGTCTTGGTTATCCTTCACCCCTGTGGATTGCTACTCTAACATGGCATTCCAGCCACAGGAATGCTTATGAGGAGAAAAGAAATCCACATAATTATGTTTACATGGGTTTATACACAGATACTGTGTGCTTTTTTCAATGGGAATAATGGTTGGCAAATACAGTCAGGGGAAGTGTTTTTTAAAGATACCTGAAATACTTTTTTTTTTTTTTTTCCCTTCCAGATGTATTTATACCAATGCCAGAAAACTTACTAGTAAATTTAAATGAAAATAAAGAGGTAAGAGCTAAGGACTATTTTAAATAACTAGTGATAGTCACACAGTTTGGTAATTTTTGTATTACTTACTGCTCTTGAACACCTACAGCTCAAATGTCATGTTTGAGGCAGGAAAAAAGAGGTATGTATGTATGTCAGTGTAAACTTTTGCTAACCTGAAACAAGACTACTGCAGTTTTTCTAGTACTTTTTCTTTACTGCCTCGATATCAAAGTGCCAATACACAGTTGTATGTTGAGCAATTAGCTCTAGGAAGACGAAAATTGTGACGACTCCGAGACTTAATACTTGTGTTTCCTCACTTGTAGCTAATTCAAGATCTGTTGAAGACCTTGCCACAGATGTTTACCAAGTCCCTGGAAACCCAGAGTGCTCTGGGGCCTGCATTACAGGCTGCCTTTAAACTGATGTCCCCCACTGGAGGTAGAATCACTGTCTTCCAGACACAGCTTCCCACTGTGGGAATGGGAGCACTGAAGCCACGGGAAGAGCCAAACCAAAGAGCAACTGCAAAGGTCAGGAAAGCAAAAGGCTGAGAGAACTGACAGCCCTGCTCTGTGCATGTGGGTGGTTCTGGGGCTGCCTGAAAACAGGCAATAAATGTGTTTGAATTTCCTTTGTATTTTGTAATTCTCCACTCTGTTAACAGGACATACACCTGACACCATCGACTGATTTTTACAAGAAGTTAGCCTTGGACTGCTCAGGGCAACAGGTGGCAGTGGATTTATTTCTTCTTAGTGGGCAGTATTCTGACCTGGCTTCTCTAGGTAAGTCATATAAAGCTGTTGTGGGGTGTGTAACTCTTGTACTTTCGGCAAATGCATGGAATCTAAGTTAATGTTTGGTGTATGAGCCTGATCTGAACTAATCTAATGTGTCAAGATGCAAAGTCACCCCTGCTGAGCAGTCACAGTGAATAGAATGTAATCTTTGAGTCCTGATTTAACTTAGTTATTTTCATATCCTCCTTCAATAAGTCAGGATTCTTGTGATACTGGTGCAAGTGGCTGAAATACTTGCCTTTTAACCATCACTGTAATTGTCTCTAGAGTAAGTTTTTTTAGCATTTTAAGTATTTTTTCCTCCATTTAACCAAATTGCAAGTGACCAAGTACCTGCAGTTTCAGGTCAATGGAAAATCATTTCACACCTGAAACTGCACAGAGACTGGAAGATACAGTTGTGTTTTATCCGTGTCTCTGTGCAGGTCTGTAACTGTGTATCAGAGTGATTGGCAGGTGTGAAGGGTTTAATAATTAAGGGAATATTGCATTCAACTGGTATATTTAAAGATTGCAGCAGCAACTATCTGTACTCTCAGTGTGTGGTGGTTTTGTTCCAGGTTGTATATCAAGGTATTCTGCAGGCAGTGTCTATTACTACCAGTCTTACCATCATAAACACAACCCTGTCCAGGTGGAGAAGTTGCAGAAGGAACTGAAACGATACCTAACTAGAAAAATTGGGTTTGAGGCTGTCATGAGGATACGATGCACCAAAGGTTTGAAGTCACTTGCTTAGGTTTTTGGGGGGTGGAGCAGAGAGGAAGTGGGTGTGTTTGCTGCTATTTGGGAATGCTTTGATTGGTATTTTAGCTGTTTTGTAAGCTTAAATGATTAAAAGACAAAGATTAGAAAATTCAGTCCCAGAAATCAAACAACTTACTAAAGACTGTATTTGCAGTATCTTTTCTGGCATCCAAGTTCCATTTTACGATGGTTAAAACTGGAAATTTTGTTGGACTGCTATTTCCACAATGGACTTTTTATAATCTAGAGAGGCTTTCTACTATCCTGCATTGATTTGCCTTGCTAATTCCTGCTGTTAGGCTTTGTGGATTCTTTGGATTAGTATTTACCTTTTCTGAAGATCCTGTATTTCCTTGCGAGGGAACATTCTGATACAGAGCCATCTCCCCTGGTGGCAGATGCCTAACAGCATCTGTATTTCCCGTCTGTGAAACCCAAACCTGCTTCTCTTGTAGGGCTTTCCATTCATACCTTCCACGGGAACTTCTTTGTGAGATCCACAGACCTGCTGTCGTTGCCCAACGTGAACCCAGACGCGGGATACGCCGTGCAGATGTCTGTGGAGGAGAGTCTTACTGATATGCAGGTGGTTTCTTTTCAGTCAGCTCTCCTGTACACGTCCAGCAAGGGTAAGATGTCAGCTGGTGGTACCTGCAGTGTCCACAGGAGTCTTTGTATCCACTGATCAACTGCAATTCAGCTGCAGGAACTTTGCCTCAAACTGCTTAATTTAATATCAGGATCACGGCTGTGATGTGCATGCCACTGATATTATTGCTCCTTCCAGATCAAGAGGTTTCTTGAGAAACATAGTTTTGGTCTGAAAATAACTAGATTTAACCCAGAAACTGAGAACTAATAATTTTTAAAAGCTGCTGGAAATGGCCTGATTCACCATTTGTATAATAAATCATGCTGAGCCAACAGTGGCCTTTGAGTGCTTCGTAAAGCAGGTCTGCTGGGAGACAACAGTTTTGCTTTCTTGCAGGTGAGAGACGGATTCGTGTGCACACCATGTGCTTACCTGTGGTGACCACGCTGAGTGATGTGTACCTGGGGGCAGATGTGCAGGCCATCACTGGGCTCCTGGCCAACATGGGTGAGTGTGCTCAGAGCGTGTGTGGGCATGCACTGATCACATCCTTAACGCTCTGTGCAATAACCCTCTGGGATGCAGCATTGGAATAAGATTCTCTCTTTCTAAGAGTGCTTTCTGAGCTGCAAATCTAAGAGTTCTGTTTTTAATGCTTGGGTTATGTAAAGTACCCATATATTTGTATGTAGTCACCTGGACTTAGGCTTAGCCTGGTGCATCATCACGGGCCGCCCAAGCCTTTTTGAATCCCTTGCCTTGACTTCCTTGAGAATGTAGGGAAAGCTTATTGGCATGCACCCAGGTGTGTGATAGAATGAGGAAGGTGGTGTCTGTGAGTGCCGTGCCTGCTGTGTGAGCTGTGTGCCCGTTTGCAGCCGTGGACAGGTCGGTGTCGGCGACGCTGAGCGACGCGCGGGACGCGCTGGTGAACGCGGTGATAGACTCGCTGTCCGCCTACCGCTCCTCGGTGCTGAGCGTCCAGCAGCCCGGCCTCACCGCCCCCCACGCCCTGCGCCTCTTCCCCCTCTACGTGCTGGCACTCCTCAAACAGGTACGTCCTGCTCAGCCTCGGGGACAAGCACAGCTCTTTGATGGACAGTGACCGAGTTCGGAGCTGTGCGTCAGACCAAAAGCAAGAGCACAGCAAAGTACCGAAGATGCTGACCAGTGCAGAGGATGTGGCAGGGCACTGACAGTGTTTGTCCAGGAGACTCATTTTTGTGCATCTCTGGAAATGTAGATCCATGCAGCAGGGTGGTGTGGATCAGAAGAGAGCTAGCTGGGTGGCTGTTCTTGCAGCAGATTTAAAGCACTTGACAATGTTTTCTCGGTGTATTTGTAATTGAATCTCCGTGAACTCATACTAGGAGTAATTTGAAGTGTTGGACAAACTGGCTTTCTCTTTTAGAGATATTTTCTGGAATCACACCTCTGGATTAGGAATTAACCAACTTTATAAGTATTAGACCAAATCAAGTGGGAGGAGTGAGCCCTTGTTTAATTTATAGCTGTTCTTTTTGCCCCGGCAAGCCAGAACTATCTCTTTCTTACAAATCCAGACCTAAGATTCTGAATATTGAAGCCAATCGTAACCTGCTCCAATATTTATTTTTAAATTCCATCAAGTAGCATTTTGGGGCTGTATGTTAGAGAGAGATATTGCAGGATGCTTCCATCCCAGCTGTAGTGCTCACTGGACAGGACTGATGGTGCCAGGTTCAGAACCCAGAGATGGGAATACAGAGACTTGTACGATGTGTATGTGAACCACTGAAGAGGACTATGGAGATATAAAGTAGCAGCAGTAAAATACCATAAGAAAATATGTAAGGCACATCTGAGACTTAAGTTGGAAATAAGCAGTAGATGGTGTGTGAAATTCAGCTTACCTTGCTTTGCCTTAATGGTTAAGCTAAATGCCTGCTTGTTTGCAGAAAGCATTTCAAACTGGGACTAACACGCGTTTGGATGAACGCATCTTCACCATGTGTCAAGTGAAAAACCAGCCCCTTGTTTACCTCATGCTCATGACACATCCCAGTCTGTACAGAGTCGATAATCTCACAGATGAGGTGAGTCTTTGTGTTGCTACATGATCTGTGTGTTTGATTGCAAGGATTTGTCTGATGTGAAAACAAATCTGTGTTAAAAACCTCCCAAGTTTTCCACATTAAAGCTGCATAGCTAAAATCTAATGTTTCATGTTCTCCCACTTGTTGCATTTATGCATTTGTTATTTGGGGCTGGAGGGATGAATTCTGGAGAGAAGCTGTGCTATGGATGGACGGGGAAGGTCTTTTCCTAACTTATTTCACTTTTTGCCTTATGTCATTATATTGCACTATAAATCACATGTACATAAAGACATCATAACATGCTTTAACTTTTTGTCCCTCTGCAGCTTTATTTTAAAATGTCAAGCAGTTCTGTGAACAGTGAATGTTCATGTAAAACCCTGAATAATTTTGGAAATCACATCTTTTGTACATAACAAATCAGATATTCCAGTTCCAGAACGAATTAAATAAGATGAAGTTGATGAAATATACCCTCTCTAAATAAAACATTGGGATTTATTAGTAAATTATGAAGTATGGCTTGAGCTAAACTGAGAAAAAGGGCCCAGCTTCAGTATTCAGTATAATACATCCTGCTCTTATTTAACCTTCTGTTCTGTTTTGTTGCATCAAGATGTGAACTGCAGTTTCTGTTCTTGCTGCTTTCAGGGGGCTCTCAACATAAATGACAGAACTATACCTCAGCCACCCCTCCTCCAGCTGTCAGTGGAGAAGCTGAGCAGGGATGGTGCCTACCTTATGGATGCTGGCTCTGTAAGTTGTGTGGAGATTTTAGAAAGTATCCACATTTACTTTCTGAGCACTCATAACGTGTAGGAGACTGCTGAGGTGTGTTTTGCATTGCATTAACGTTGTTATTGATGGTGTCTTCCAGGTGATGTTTCTGTGGATTGGGAAGAACTGTGGGCAGGGTTTTATCAGCCAAGTCCTTGGAGTTCCAAATTATGGCTCGATACCACAGAATATGGTACGTGCTTGCTTTGCTGTCCACCAGTGCTGCCAGAATGTTCTCATGAGAACTAAAATACCACTGCTCAAATATCAGCCCTCGAGTTGTATAAATCCAGATTCAAGGAAAGAAATAATTTCTCTTACCTCTGAGTTTTTCCCAGCTAAAACTTTTTAGAATAGATTCCCATGAAAACACAGGAAGAAGAGGCTGACAGTGATTGATTTTCTCAGACCTGTGGGAGCAGACTAAGAAACACCTGCAAATAGTGAGCACAGAGGTTGGTGGGAAATCCTTTGGTTTCTGCAGCAAGACAGGCATCAATCACAGCTCAGTCATCATCATTCTAATAGCTAATTGCTGATAGCAATTTAGTGCTCTTGACTGTTTCAAGCCCTTTCAAAGAAGACTGAAACTAGACATCACAAAACCTATCTGTCTGGGTTTCCTTCATGCCTAATTATTTGGCCTATTTTAAATGTTCATTCTGCTGTTCTTCCTGAAAAATATCCTGTCTGTATTAATGAAACCCTTTGCATTTTAGACACATCTGCCAGAACTTGAAACTGCAGAATCCATCAGAACACGAGCATTCATTTCTTGGCTGAGGGAGCAGAGACCTTTCTTTCCTATACTATATATAATAAAGTAAGCGTTTTTTAACAGTCTTTGTTCTTCTTTAGGAACCTGTTAATAACACGTTTGGACGTCATATACTGAACTTCCTTAATGGAAGTTTTACTGATGGTGTGTGCTGTGCCTGACAGATTTGAGAACACATGACTTGTTGTGAATTGTCCCCAGTTAGAATTTCCAGTGACTAAAATAGACTAAATGTCATAGAGCATTGTTTAGTTAATGTCATATAAATGAAGTGAATGCTTGTAAGGGCACTTACTAGGATTAATCACTATTAAGGGCTCTTTGAGATCCTCTTTTCATATGTCCTTAAGCTCTTGAAATGTCTTGCCACTTGACCTGTAACTTTACTAATGTATTGCACTGTAGTGTTTATTGCACTCAAACACTTACATTTTCATTTTCAAGGGATGAGAGTCCATTGAAATCAAGTTTTCTGCAAAATATGATCGAAGACAGAACAGAATCAGCCTTATCATACTATGAATTCCTCCTTCACATACAGCAGCAAGTGAATAAATGAAACATTAGCCTTTGGCTCACTTCTTTAAGGAAAGATTTTGCAGTAAAGAATGATTGTGCTTGTAATATCTTCATTAAATCTGTGGCCTGAGGCAGTTGATGAGAAGTTCTCACTGTGATTTCAACGAACTAAAGCAAATAAAGGACCACATCTGAGAATCAAATGTGCAACTACGTGATATTGTACCTTAGGAAAAAAAAAATCAAACTATTGGAACTGGTTGAGCACCTTTAATTTGCTGCAAATCGTGTTTTTACTGTAAGTAGTTGCAGCATGAAGTACATTTACAAAGGCAATACTGAAAAGGTGAAATACATTTTGTAAAATAAAGAGTTCTTTGTTGTTCAAATTGTATATTTCTGTAACTTTTTGCTTTGGTTTTTTTTTTTTGTTTTTTTTTTTTTTCCCAAAAGGAAGTGTTGTNTTTTTTTGCTGCTAGGTATAAAACCTCACAATACTGATCATGATTTGCAGGGAAATTCTTTCTAAGTGCATCCAGTGATTGCAGACAGAGCATCTCAATGTTCAACTTAATTCTTAAAGTAGCAATGACACAAGTGCTCATTGTGAAATGAACAAACACGAAGTGTAGAATCCAGTGCTTGGATTGGATTATGGCTAATAGGACTAAAGGTAAGCTTAACCTGGACGAGATGGCTGAGTTTGTAAAGCTTTTAACAAGTCAGTATTCTAATTTAAAACCAGTGGGGAGGAGGAGGCCTTACGTGAGATGGCTGGGTGAGCAGCAGAAATAGACTTAAGTAGATGCCAAGCTTTGCTTTTCTTCAGTAAAAGGAATAGTTTTAATTTCAGTTTGTGAATGGTGTGGGAGGGGAAGGGCAAGGAAGGTTATCTCAGAGGGGTTTTTTTCTTGGTTCAGCAGACTTTTGGCTCTTGTTTACATTAACTGAATGCTGGGCCCCTCAGATCTGGTGTGTTTTATGGCAGCACTTCAGACAGAATGTTTAGAGACAACACTGAATATTTTGATGTTAAAATTGGAAATTATTTTTCCAAGAACAAAATCATTATATTGCGTTTGAAGATTTGTGTATTGTTGCAAACATGCCTGAAGTTTTTAAAAAAGGGTTTTTTTAACTGCAGCTGATTAGCCCAGGTCCAAAGCCAATGTGCACCAAATAAAAGCTTTAAATGTACTCTCAGAGCCTGCCAGAACTACAGATTGAAGCTGACAACAGACTTGAAGAGGAAATTTATATACAGAAAGTATTTAAATAACTTTATAGAAGTGTATTGATAATTGTTCTGTTTTGAAGGTTAAGCTATCATTGATAGCTACCGACATGAAGAGTATTTAAGTTACTGTATCCCTGTGCCCATGGAAGTGTTGCATATGGAAAAATCTTGGTTTGCTTTTTTGTTTAATAGTGTAAACTTAAAGGTCTTGCAAAACCTGCTTCCTGGGGGCAAGTAACTTGAAGAGGTAAAACACTTGTAAGTGGTCAGAGGTACCGTGCTTGGTTCACTTGCATTTGGTGATACAAATGTCAGTGGGGTCAACATTTGGGTAAACATTTGCTCCCATTTCAGGCTGTGGCTGCACGTGATTGTCAGGAGTTGCCTTACTTCAGGGGAGGAGTTCCTTGGGGGAAATTGTTCTTGTCGCTTGAGCACAAGAAGCTGAAGTTCAGAACAATGGCTAAAATAGCATGAAAAGCCTATTATAGAACCAATTTAAGCTTCCCTGTCTGCTGCCTCTGTAGCAAACAGGAGTATATTTACTTGAACAGCTTTTCAGATAATTGCACAGTTTCTAACAAACGTGAAGAGGTTTTTTTTAAGTTTTGACAGTCTGATTTTTTTTTTCCAGGGGGAAAATGGGTCTCTTCATTTAAATCATAATTAGAACCTCTGCACTTGCATGGGTTCTGACTTAAACCTTGTGCTTTGGGTATATTATCACTCAGATGTTGAAAACCATCCTTGCATCTAACAGCCCACCCGAAGTCAGTTTGTTACTTTGATTGTGTTTTGCTACTATCTCCCTTATTTTTTTTAAAGAAACATAAATGTTGGAGATGGCCTCATTGTTTTATGTTAACCAGACTAATGGCTGAAGATGTCTGTCCTTGTGACAATTAACAGCTTTGAATTCGAGTCCCTAAGTTTCACAGAGCAAAACATGATAAAGGAGTCAGAGGAACCCTCTGGAGTTCACTTTGGAAGGAATTCTGTATTTGTTAGTTTATTCCCTTACGGTGGGGAAAGCCTGCTGGTTCACTTGTACTGCTGTAAGTGCAACACAGGACAGATGAACACACACACACACACACTACCTGGATTCCTCATTTTTACAAACAGTTGAAAAATGAGGGCACTGAAGATGAACTGCAAAAGTAGGCAAGAGTGGCTCTGGTACTTAGATGTCAGCAAGACAGCTCTACCACTTCAAACGTGGTAGAGGTGTGTCTGTCTTTCTAGTTGAACACCTTTTTTTTAAAGCTATTTGTGTATTTGACACATTAGTGTTCAGCCAACATTGTTACCATCCATTTTACTTTGCTTTCATTATCGTCTTTAATTTAATATATTTGAGTCTAAGTCCACATAGACTGTGTTGCAATAACTAGAATGATTCACTTTTATGTAGAATTAATTTCTTAACAGAATTTAATCAAAGATGCAGAATGGCTGTTAAGGGACCATTAAATGTGATTTTAAGGTTCTGTTTACTATTATGGATGTAATCCTTATAGTAAATTTAATTTTGTAAAGTAGTGTATAATACTGTAATATTAAATCTTTGTTTTCTGAACTCAAACATTTGATCTTCAGTATGAAGTTATAAATCTTCCCCCTTCTGAATTTGAGACAGGATTTACTTGTCCTCCTTTTTACAGTTTGTAATTTTCACTGTTTTATTCCTGTAAAAAGTCATTTGTAACACATGCAAATGCTTATTTTATCTGTGCTAATTTATCAGATTTGGCTACTCAATAAAATTAATTGAAAGAACTCATGCAAGTCCATCACTCCTTTCTTATAAACCAGAATAGAATAATGTATTTGATCAGTTGAGACAAAGACCTTGTCTCAATCAACAAGTGGGTCTCAGGAGGCTGGAATTTAGCCTTCAGCAGCATTCCACGGTGGTGAGCAATCTTCCTGTAGGTAATCCTGTATCTTCACTTAACATCCCATTCTTCCAGCACCTTTCTGTAAGAGCCATCCCATTTCTTTACGGGCTGTGGTCACTGCTGCTTCTGGTTCATCCTGGATGAGTTTGCTTGGGCTTGGGCCGCGGAGCTCTGTGTTTAACCACTCTGAACACAGAATCCTGTCACTCGGTACTGTGGCAGTGTTAACGGGGCTGGTCAGCACTGGGTGTGCCCCAGGACACCTCACCTTGTGCTGCTGGTGCTGAGCTGCCCCATGGCAGGGGGTTTGGGGTCTCCAGGGGTGAAGCTGTTTGGTGTGGGGATGCCGAAGGCAATGGCTGTGAGGTGATGGGGGCCATCCCGTCCGTGCCCCCTGTGGGCTGAGGGGCCATCCCGTCCCTGCCCCCTGGGCTGAGGGGCCATCCCGTCCCTGCCCCCTGTGGGCTGAGGGGCCATCCCGTCCTTGCCCCCTGTGGGCTGAGGGGCGATCCCGTCCCTGGCCCTGGGCTGAGGGGCCGATCCTGCCTCTGTCCCCTCAGCGCCGCCATCGCCCCCTCCCGCCCTCACACCNNCCTGGCGCGGGGGCCCCTCAGCGCCCCCCGGGCCCCTCCGCGCCCCCCGCCCTGCCGGGGCTGCCCCGGGAGCGGCCCGGCCCGCGCTGTGCCCGCACAGCCACATGGCACTGCGGGTGCCCTTCCCCGCGGGGCTGGCAGGGGGGGTTCCCGTGTGGGCCATGCCCGGGCACGGGGGGTGTGTGGTGGGCGTGCAGGGCGTTCCTGCAGGTTCACAGGGCACTGATAGTCCCCCACGCGCTTCAGGCAGGCTGGCCATCTCGGCAGGAAAGAGATTGGGATCCCGGTTTACAAGGATGCCCCTGAGCCACCCCATGGCACGGTGCCCTCTCCGATGGTGTGTTGCAGAGCCCCCCGCGCCCACGGCTGGTGTCCCCCGTGCCCGCCCGGCATAACTGCCCGTTCCATTCTCTCCTGCAGATGACGACACGGACTCAAAGCACGAGCAAGACAAATCCACCTCCCTCCCCATTCCCTCGGTCTCCAAGCGAATCGTGCTTGGCGATTCCATGTGCAGCGTGCCGGGCTCTGCTGACCACGCCGGCAGCCTGGCGGAGCTCCGGGGGGACAAGGACTTGTTCAGCAAAGCCCCCGAGCTGGGCCCCGAGGGCGCGGCTGAGCTGCGCCACCGGCACCGGGCGGACCTGCCCCCCGAGGCCGCCCCGCGGCCCCCCCGGCACGGCCTGGAGCAGTACCTGTCCAGGTTCGACGAAGCCCTGAAGCTGAGGAACCAGCTGATGAGTGAGAAGCAGAGCCAAGAGAATGGGAATTGCGGGGAGGAGTTTGACTCTTTCCGCATTTTCAGATTGGTGGGATGTGCTGTGCTCGCCGTCGTGGTCAGGGCGTTTGTGTGCAAGTACCTGGTGAGTTCAGGGAAACGCTCCTGCTCTGCTTTGCTGGCTGGTGCAAATTCGTGGTGAAATACCCTTTATCTGGGGCTGAAGTCTGTTGGTAGGGACCAAGCTGGGAGCTTCAGGCACTCTTTCCATTTCCACACAGCCACTGTGTAACTGCTCAGAGCAGCACAGGTTTGGCCTGTGGTGTTTGAGAGGCAAGTGCACTGGAATAGTTGTTGCAGTCCCCTGCAAGGTGATTCCTTTCTTTGTGAGCATATGAGTCAGCTGCTCCTTCAGCCTGGAGTGTGCAAAACAATGATAGAGTAAGATCCCTGGGAGTGTTTGGTGCCAGGCTGGAAGGGGCTTGGAGCAACCTGGTCGAGTGGAAGGTGTCCCTGCCCATGGCAAGGGGTGGAACGAGATGGGCTTTAAGGTCCTTTCAACCCCAACCACTCTGTGATTCTAGGAACAGTAACAATTGTCCCAAGATAAGCAGATCCTACTCATTTTTCAGTCTGAGAAGAGTAGTTCTCAGTGTCCCTGGTGCCTGCCAGAGCAGCGCAGAGGTGTGTGGCAGGTCCAACCTGCCACCTTCTGGATCCCTGGGCTCTTTCACACACTGCTGTTCACTTCTCTGATTCCAGGGCTTGGGGCTTAAAATAGGGCAGAACCTTAATTTTGACAAGGTTTGTAGTGTTCAAGAAGTAGTGTTTGTAGTGTTGCTATGTTCCACAAATTAATTTTTACCTACTAATTTTTTTTTTGTGACTTAGGAAACATTAAATTTCTGTGTTTCTTAGCTATTACTTCTGATCAAGTTAATTTTTCTATATTCTTTTCTGTTCTTTCAGTCAATATTTGCACCATTTCTTACTCTACAACTCGCTTACATGGGACTGTCCAAGTACTTTCCAAAGGTAAAATATTCTTTTCAGAATTAGATGAATTCAAAGGGTTTTAAACTGAAACTTGTGTTTAGATTGTATTGTTTTAGGACCAATGCATGTGAAGTATTCTCTTGTTTTAAACTGCAGAGTTGTGTTACCAATGCTGATAGTTTATACTAATTTTTAATCTTTTCAGATTTAATCCAAATCTTTTTAAAAGTTGCTGTGAAAACATGGACTAGCAGCTTGTTTAGCTGTAGCCTAATTAAAAGCATCTGACCAGGAAATCCAGGTAGTTCTTTCATGTCTTCAGGAAATTTGAACTGTTTCTACACCATGCTCTTCTCTGGTTACTGTTTGCTCTGTCAGCAGCTGTTCTGCATGTAATACCTGGATGAAATATGGGAGTGTGTTTGCTAAAAAGTGAGGCAGAACGTGGGTTTTAAGGGCTCCTCATTCCATTGCTGCTATCAGTTTGAATGGCAGCTTGAAATGAGAGATTTATTTGTGTGTGAAACTTGCTGCTTATTAGCTAGATTTGCTCTATCACTTGCTTTATATATTTACATCAGGTAATTGTGCTGAAGTATTTGTTAGGGTGATGGTTTTGTCAGGTCTGAGGTACAAAGTGGGATTGAATGATGTTCCATCCATAGTAAAAAGGGAAAATTTACATTTTAAAAGGAATAATACATTACCTGTAGGAAATCAGAATAAATCAGCAGATCTTTTGTAGTTAAGTATATCATAATAGTCATTCTAAGCTGATGTGTCACAAGACGAAACAGTAGAATTAGCCTTAGATTTGCACCAGCTCATCTGCTTCATCTTCTTGGTCTTCTTTCTGCTGTATTTAAAATCAGCTCTTCAGTTTCAGAGTTTGAAGAGATGGTTCCTTTCCACAACATGCTTTCACTGCACTGACCTGGATGAGGTCAATCTGTTTGTTATCCTTCATTTTTCTCTCATGAAATATAGGTATATTCTCAAAAGCTTAATTTAGATTGTATTAAATAAAGATATCCAGCAAGTATCATCAAATTACCAGAATTTTCAGCCACTGTCACCTTTACCTGCCTGTCAGACTTTGCATTCTTGGGATTCCTCATCTTAAGGATGCAACAGCTTCAAAAGGTTTTGGAGCATTTCTCAGTTCAGAGGATACAGCTGCCAAATTAAGTTGTACTAAAATAGAAACAGTTGGTTTTCAGTTCTAAATAATTTTCCTGTTAGAAAACTAACAGTATTTGTGGGGCTTTATAGCAACCTGGGCTAGTGGAAGGTGTCCCTGGAGCAAGAAGAGCTTTAAGGTCCCTTCCAACCCAAACCATTCTGTGATTCCATTTTTTGCCAGGCAGTGTGATGAGATTAATCCAGTTCTGCCAGTGGAGATGCCAGGCTTGGCTTCTTGCACCCAGATTGCCCCTGTCTGGGAACCTTCCCACTGCTGCAGGAGCAGCTGCACAGCCCCATGTCTCAGCCTGCTGGGAGGCAGAATATCTGGGAATGAGTTTTATCTGCTCTCCACCAGCCTCCTGCTCAGCTCCCGGGGATCCAGCACAGCAGGAATCTGTGTCTGGGATTAGTGCTGTGAGTCCCCCGGTGTGTCTGGAGAGAATCAATCCAAACCCGCTGCTCCTGCCGATGAGTTTGGAACGTGTGAAAGTGGCACAACATTGGTGACATGTAAAGCAGAATTGGAGTAGAAGAGCTAACATGATACTGTGTTTCTTCCCCTTTCAGTGTGAGAAGAAGGTGAAAACGACAGTCCTGACTGCTGCTCTGCTGCTGTCCGGGATCCCTGCAGAAGTGATCAGTCGCTCCATGGACACCTACAGCAAAATGGGAGATGTTTTCACAGACCTTTGTGTCTATTTCTTTACTTTCATCTTTTGCCATGAACTCACTTTGGTTTTTGGCTCTGAAGTACCATGATGGCTGTCGAACTCCACGCAGCAGCTACACTAAACCTTTCTGGACTGTGTTCCTTTATCCTCTGACTGTGCAGACAGGTCTAAACCTTCGTTAAAATTCCTACCTGTTCAGATGCTGGAAGGGAGCCTTAAATCCAGACATTTGGGGAAAGGAGGAGCATGGTCCCAGCCTGCCAGTTGTGTTGGTTCAGTTTATTTAAATACTGTGTCTGCCTATTACAAATGTGAAGACTAGGGTGCAAGTGTCAGTGGGTGATTTATTTGCTTTAGTTAGATCATGCCCTTCTCAGCCTCCTTCATAAATATTTACGAAGCTGCCTTTGTTCTTTGCAGTGAGAACAAGAAGAGAGTTCCCTTCAGCAGAACCATATATATGTGTATATCCTCTATGACTACTATCTAACAAGACCTGCTCATTTTGTGGTGTTCTCGTTTTTTAAAGAAAGCTCTAAATGAAAGAAATCCCTGTGTTCAGTTCAAATGTTCAAACTGAGAATGTTGAACCAAGTAGCTGCTTCTGGAGAATGTTGGTGGAACTTGCCACTTTGTTGTCCTGATCCTTGCCTGGCTATACATTATTTGTTGTGATTGTGATTTAATTTCATTTGATGATTGTTGTGGAAAAGAGCTAAGCAAAACCAACAACAAGAAAGTCCTGGTGCTTACAAATGTCATTAATCAAAAATTAAGAAGAAACAAAATCAATCTCACCTGTTTATGAGTTTCCAGCAACCTAACCCTCGTGCAGCTCATTCCTGTGCTTTCTGATGCCTTTTCTTTATGTTAACAGTTCATCTCATGAGAGGGAAATTGTATATATTGGCACCCAACTGCAGTATCAAATCTTTGCTCTAGTGTTTGTAAAACTTAGAAGGGAAACTGTCCTGTTTTCAGTGTCTTATGAATTTTGCACGGTGAGAGGAAGGAAGTGTCATTCCGATTAGTCAACTTAAAGAGTGATCATTTCTAAAAATCTCAATTGAAGCTAAATTTGGGAGTGTTTCCATCCTGTAGTTTTCTGTTTAGAATCTGGACTTCCAGGTGATCTAGGCTGATGCCTTTTTGTAGCATGGTAGGACACCTATTTACCTTGGTATTTGTCTGCAGAAATTGTTTTGGGGATCAGAAGTGTTTGATGATAACTCTCCAGAGCAAATGGCCCTGCTTTCTGCCCCTTCTTTCCTGTTGAAGCTGTCGTTTTAGTGCCTAATTTCTGACTCCTAAATTAGATACGTTTGTATGTATCTGAGAACAAGAATCTTACATGTTGAGTTGACCATTTTGGGGATTTTTTTAACTGGTTGTGTTACAGTGAGTACTGTGTTACAGGTGTACAGGGCTTCAGGAGACTCAGGTCTGTTAGCACAGATGCTGATTCAGAAGCTTCACATTTGTTCATATGAGACAGGAATTTCAGCATATCGAAATTAAGGTCGAGATATGTGAACGACGAGTTGGTTCGAAAGCTACACGTGTTCTGATTCTCTATTTATACGCCCAAACGTGATGCAAATTAACCGCGAAGCCGCCGAGCACCTGCGGACAGCAGTGGGTGTTCAGTCGTGGGAAGCACAATGGGCTCAGCGCTGGGG
>VXBX01009755.1:304867-323786 GCA_013400415.1 Scytalopus superciliaris | reverse complement strand
CCCCCCCCCCCCCCCCACACCCAGCGCTCTGCTGTTCTCCCGCCCCCGTCAGTCGCTTGGTGGTTGTGGTGCGTTTCACTGCGCTGGGGGCTTTTTGGTTATTAAGTCGCTTCTTTCTTTAGGTTTGTAGTCTTGATGCTTAGTGGATCCCTTTAATTAACCCATTCCTTAGGTTGTCGTTGTTGAGACGGACAAACGACAAAATATATAGGAAAGTCGGGCATACATCCCGTTTATTTTTAGCACAGCTACTTTTTATATCTTTCCTAAGTGTCCGTGCATTAATATTATTGCTGCTTATTACATATACACAATCATTCATTGGCCACAGTTATCAGCTTTTGTCTCTGTACAAGTTAACCCATCTTGTTATCCCTTATCCTGTAGTTTTCTGAGTTCCCTCAGCACCCGCACGTTGTTTACAGTTCTCCAGCTCTGGGATGTGCCTTCACAGGCACACGGTCTCGTCAGGGTCAAATGCTTCTTGCTCTGGCAGGGGCTGTGCAGGCCCGTGGCAGTTCCCCCCATCAGGTATGCAGTGGCCCCGTGGTGAGTGCCCGTTTTGTTCCGTGCCAGGCGCTCGAGGAGCAGAGAAAGGGAGCGGAGCCGGGAGAGGAGGCGCTCCCGGAGCCGGGAGAGGAGGCGCTCCAGGAGCAGGAGCAGAGGGAGGCGGTCCCGATCCTCCAGTCCCAGCAAGAACAGGAAGACAGAGAACAGGTACTCCTGTGTTCTTGATTCAGAACTGTGTGAAAACTGCAGGGTGTGTCCTTTTAAGCATATCATGATGGGGTCTTCAGACATAATTGCAAGCAGTGTTATAATGGTGCTCTGCCGTGGGCTCAGGGGGATGTTCACACTTCCAGATCACCTTCCTCTCTAAATTCCACAAACAGGAAAGTTTTAGTATCTCCTTTCTAAATGCTGGCTTCAGGGATGTGTAAAATAAACTGCAGAACCATCAGTCATTCCAGTGTTCTGGAAATGAAGTCTGTGTAGAAATGAGAAGAACAGAGCCAAAGCACATGGATTGCAATAGATTCTGCATTTCTGGTAGTTAGAAGAAATAAGTCCATGACATGGAAAGGTTGTCTGTTTTTTGAGGTGTTTGAAAACATAAACCTGTGCAGGGTGTTCATAGTTCTGTTTCTGTCCAGCACATTGTATCCTCCCCCTGAGAAAAGCTGTAATGTTCTGAGAAACCTTTGACCTTACCTTTCAGATCAAGGTCTAAAGAAAAGACAGAAGGTGTAGAAGTTTCCAAAGAAAAGAAAAAAGACAAAGATGACAAAGAAGAAGAGAAGGATAAAGATGCCACCACAAATGCTGTGGCCACTGAGGTAGAGACTTTTAACACTTTTAAGTTTAGAAGATAAAGAATTTGAACCAGGAAGTCTGTGGATGTCCAGTCTGCTACAGCATGCTCAGGCAATGGTTATATTTGTTTGACGAAGCATAGGATAAAGTCACTGGCCATTAATTTTCATTTTTTGGTTGGGTTTTATCATAGAACTTTGATCAGAACAAACTTGAAGAAGAAATGAGGAAACGAAAAGAAAGAGTGGAGAAATGGAGGGAAGAACAACGCAAGAAAGCAATGGAAAACATAGGAGAGCTGAAAAAAGAAATTGAAGAGATGAAACAGGGAAAAAAATGGAGTTTAGAAGATGATGATGGTATTTTAACATTTTATATATAACAGAATACTCCTGTTAGTAATAATATTTTTATTACACTATCTTTAAAGCATTAAATTACCCTTCAGAATGTAAACTATAAAATAACAAAGCCTAAATCTGGTCATGGCTTCAAATGGTTTAAGATACATTTTTGAGTAAACAACTGGAGAGATTTCTATGAGAAAAAGTTACACTGTAATAACACTGAACTGTAATTATTGGGATAGACAGATAATTCAGCACATATGAGCACTTTTGTCTTTCCCTGTGTTTTATCCTCATCTTTCTTGCTCAAATCAGATGATGAAGAGGAAACTGCAGAAGGAGAAAAAGAAGGCAATGAGGTTGAAGATGAGGAGTTAGATCCCTTGGATGCTTATATGGAAGAAGTAAAAGAAGAGGTCAAGAAGTTCAATATGAGAAGTGTGAAAGGTGGAGGTGGGAGTGAAAAGGTAAAATCACATAGAAAATTTCTTCTTCTTAAAAGACAGAGATAACTGTGTTTTAACAGTAAAATGGCTTGGAAAAAAATGGAGAGAAATGTGAAAAAGCAAGAAGTTAGATGCACTTCATGGCTGTTTGCCTTAAATTTAATTTCCTGGTGTTTTATTGAAGTTGTTTTACTAAGTATTATTCTGCTAAAATTTCACTGAAGGAAATGAAGAAAAAAGCTCAGCATAAAGCCTTCAGAAGTACAAATATCCCATACATTTTATAGAGTATGTTTTTTGTTTTGTGCAAAATGCAGTAATTTTTCTTAACTGTTTTGTAGAAGTCTGGACCAACTGTCACCAAGGTGGTAACCGTGGTGACAACCAAAAAGGCAGCTGCAGAGTCAGAGAAGAAGAAAGGGGAGCTCATGGAGAATGACCAAGATGCCATGGAGGTAATGGGAACATCTTGTATTTCTGCTGTGAAAACACAGTGTGCCTGTTCTTGCTGCCTGAGGGGGTGTGTGGGCCTGAAGAGCTGAGGGTTGTGGGCATGTTGCTGTCTGACACAGTAAGGAGTGCCTCTTGCTTCTGAATGAAGTCTGTGTGTAAAGGAAGAGCCAGTCATTCATACTGATGCACACACAAACTGTGGTCTCTGCAGTATTCCTCAGAAGAGGAGGAGGTTGATCTTCAGACTGCCCTGACTGGCTATCAGACCAAGCAGAGAAAGCTGCTGGAACCAGTGGATCATGGAAAGATAGAATATGAGCCTTTCAGGAAAAACTTCTATGTTGAAGTACCAGAACTGGCTAAAATGACTCAAGAAGGTAAAGACAAATACAACCAGAACATCTTGGGTACTGTTAAAGAAAAGAATGGTGGATTTGAATGTGCAGAGGAACAGCAGATGGTTTTGGAATATAAACAGCATTTGGAGCAACTTGGCATAGAAAATTATGGAATCAGTTGCATCACTGTTATTGATAACTTATTATCTGTGAGGCTTTGATTGGAGGAATTACGTGAATCCTTTCCACCCACCTCCTGGGTTTACATGTAACAAGCAAAAAACTGTTTTTCTGGTGGTGATAAAATTAGTATTTCATGTTGAGGGACAAAGCAAGAATTTTTTGATCAAGGTAGTAGAGAAGTGTCAAGTTTGACTCTGCTGTAATGCAAATTCTGTTTCAGAGGTGAATGTGTACAGGCTGGAGTTGGAGGGAATTACAGTCAAGGGAAAAGGCTGCCCCAAGCCAATAAAAACCTGGGTACAATGTGGTATTTCCATGAAGATTCTCACTGCCCTCAAAAAGTAAGCAAGCACTTCATGAACTGTATTATGCTTGGTTTTGATCACTGTGTTCATGATTAACACCTTTTCCTTTGTTGCATAATGCCACATGTGCATGTTTATAGATGCTACATATACAGTCATCAGAGTGTTTATCACTCAGTGTTGAATTATTGTTATGAACTATTCTCTGCCATTTATATCATGGGTTTGCTGCTCATTTTAATCTGCATTTTTTTTTAATGGCACTGTTATATATATGAAAATAGGAATGTGCAAAAAAGGGTTTTTTGTGACTCACATCTGCCAGATTCTATTTTGTTCTTAAAATAGCTGTTTTTCCTCTCTTTAAGACATGGCTATGAGAAGCCCACTCCCATTCAGACCCAGGCTATCCCAGCAATCATGAATGGACGGGATTTGATTGGCATTGCTAAAACAGGAAGTGGAAAAACTATTGCGTTTCTGTTGCCCATGTTCAGACACATTATGGATCAGAGAGCATTAGAAGAAGGAGAAGGTCCCATAGGTACAAAGATTTTATTTCCAAATATAACCTCAAATATATGCTTTAGGTGGTCTTCAGTTCTTCTCTTGATTATAGGGAGAAATACTTAGTAGTGTCCATTAATGACAGGCTTTTTTTTAGTTAATGGTCACTGTGCTCTTTAGTGTTGGTGAACACTGTGCTATGTAATGTTTCCAGAGCACACCCTTGTCCATCTATCTGGGAAACCTCAGTCCTTTGATTGTCACACTTGGACCAGATTTCCACCCCATCCTCATACTGTCTCGATTATCTTTTTCTTGCAATTACATTCTTAAAAGTAGGAAGTAAATTGCTGTAAACAACATTACAAAGGATTCACTTCTATTGTGTAAATTACAACAGCTCTTATATTACAGTGTATGATGAAAATGCTTTGCTTTTCAGCTGTCATTATGACACCTACTCGTGAGTTGGCTTTGCAGATTACCAAGGAGTGCAAGAAATTCTCAAAGACACTTGGGCTTCGAGTTGTCTGTGTTTATGGAGGGACAGGAATCAGTGAACAGGTACACAAAACACATACCTTCTTTGTCAAAGGATTCTTGCACTTCACTAGTTAATGTTACTTTTGCACTGAATTTAGGGTCTTGGTCTTTCCTGTAAATCCAGTACATTTGCTGCCTTCTTAATGGATTTTTTCAGTGTGAATGGTAGCAGTGCAAAAGCTTAAGTGTTTGCAAGTAAATTAGCCTTAAACATACTGAGCTTGAATTCTCAGGTATGATCCTTAAAAGTTTCAGACTGTTTCTTTTCATGTATGTATTGAGCGTGGAAGTAATTGAACAGTTATTGGGATGTGATAGTTTGAAGGTCATTGAGAAGCTGTGTTTTTCTGAGAGTTCCCCTCAAGGTAACGCAAGCAATAAAATGGTAGCTTTTGTTTACTGCATTATCAAATACTGCATGTTACAGTAACCTAGAGATTAATGTCAAAGGTCTCCACACCCTCACCTATTCAGGAAACAAGAGGGGTGACTGTCTGTGGTGGAACAGGATGTTTTTAGTCTCACTTGTCCCTGATATAACACATGACATTTCTTACAGGCCCTCAACTGCATGGAACTCATGTCCCCATTATAAATGCTTCACGTGGTAACTTAAGTTGTCAGAGGTGACTCTTTTGGAAAGCAAAGTTTTCCAAAGACTTAAAGAAATTGCTAAATAAAATCTTTATACAATTCACATTAGTAGAACAGCTGTGTCACAATGTTGGTTGTTCTCTTTTTTGCAAGGTGATGCATGTTTGAAAAAATAAAAAAATCACAAAGCAAAAAATTAATAGTTTGTTTACTGTGTTTTAAAATCAGATAGCTGAACTCAAAAGAGGTGCTGAAATTATTGTTTGCACACCTGGACGTATGATTGACATGTTAGCAGCTAACAATGGTGAGTAGAAAACCTTTTGCTATGGAGAATTTTTTGTATTTTTTTGTGTAATTCTAACAAGTTCAAAAGATCATGTATTTTGATAAATGGTCTTATGGAATTTTCTTATGTCTCTTCAGGCTGCACTATCTAGCTATTGAGAATATAAAGCACTAATAATAGGTTTAAGCATATATTGGTTTGGCTTTTTTGGAGAGGACAGGAAATAATACATTCTTGAAGAAATTCTGAGAATGTTTACCATTGCTAAACTTAAAATGTGCTGGTCCAAATTTCTTAAGTCCTTTAGGTAAAGGTTATGTGAGAGTTGGTTGTTTTGTCTGCCCGTTGATCTGTTATTCATGTTAGTGTAGCTCAGCAATTCCCCACTTTTACATGAGAGCACCTGGCTCTGCCTTTATCTGTTGGTTTAAAAACAGACAGAGAAGCCCTCCCTAAATACCTGCCCAAAAGTAAGAGAACTGACCTTGTATCAGATATTCAGATTTATTAAACTGAGCCACTGCAGCTTTAAGAGGTTTTGTCCTAGTGTAACCATTGCATGCTTATTAGATAAAGTTTTATTATTAAATTATTCCACATCAAAACCTCTACTAAACTGTTGACATTATTTAACTTCTGTGGAAAAAGTACCTTCAAGACATATAGAACTGGGCTTCCAAGACTTAAATCGTCAAAGGTAGGTACATTAATGCTGTTCCCAAGTAATTTTACGAAGTTATTATTTGGGGATGAAAGTGTTAAGATGTTAAATAGATATGTAGATTTTAAGAAATATTTATTTTGTTCCTTAAGTATGAATTCCATATCTTAAAAAATGCAGCGCTAAATGTCTTTAAAATAATTTGAGGATTCAGCTACAATTTGCTGAAGTTGAGGGGACCGAATTCCACTGTAGTTTGATAGGCACAAGTCTGAGTGATAGTTGTAGAAAGTGTGACAAATTGTTCCATTCTGAGAGCATTTGACAATGTCACTCCACAGTTGTGTGGAACTGAGTGCATTTATATGGTTTGAGAGTACGACTCTTAAGTCCTTGAGTTAAATCCTTCTCATGAAAGGGAAGCTCTTAGCTGTTTGTTTGGGAAGGGTGCTAATTATCCTGGCCATCATAATTTCAAAATGGTCACAGATCGGCAACTTACTTTATTTCCAGCTGTCCCAGAGTTTGGGGTGGTTCTTGATTTTAAATTCAGTAGTGTACTGGGTAGGTTTTAATCTTTTATATATTCATTTTGAAGAAACTGCTTACTCTGTTTTATGCATTTTAGTAGCAGTGACGTAGAACTAGTATGGTTATCCCCAGCTAGTTACTCCTAGCTCCAAGGAGGCATTACAGACTGTGTATAAAGGAATTTTCTGAGGCTGCAGCAGTTAGCAGTGGGCTTTGCCTTCCACACATGCGCTGTAATCTCTAATATGTTCTTTTCTAGGTGCCGCTGTCAGATACTGGCTGATGTGGCTCCTTGCTTCAGCTCAGTCTTAGTTTTATGATGTGTTTTGGCGAGGGCAGTTTTCTGAATTTTACAGGTTCTCCTGGCCCTGTGATGGTATGCAAGAGAAGAGTTTGACAAAATAAAAGGGCCTTGTGCATACTTACACGTTTCCCAGAATGTATGTGTGATTAAAGTCTGAACAGTAAAATTCACATTAAGTGAATTTTTAAAAACATTAATTAATGTCTGTGTTAGACGATAGCGAGACTATGTAACATTTAAAAAAAATATTCCTGAGGGAAACTGGATTTCCATTTGATTTTGTTTCCCATGTGTTTTTTCCTCTCCTTTCACAGGTCGGGTGACAAACCTCCGTAGAGTCACGTACGTTGTGCTTGATGAAGCAGACAGAATGTTTGACATGGGCTTTGAGCCTCAGGTAATTCATGACATGAGTGATGTTGCCACAAGATGCTCTTTCACACTTCAAGGATTTTGCAGTGCTGCGTTATTACTGCACCTCCAGTGGGTGTTCAGAAAGATGTGCTGCATATGGACAGTTTAAATTGATATGTCTGTTATCCTCACATCTATTATCACATTACTATAACATCACATACTGTCCTCACACCCAGAAGGTGTCCCTGCCCATGGCAAGGAGTTGGAACTGGATGATCCCTTCCAACCCAAGCCATTCTGTCATTCTGTGTCTTACTTTCAATGAATTCTTGTATAGCTTAGATTTTTCTCTAATATACAGGAGTTTTTTACATGCCTGTTTTGAACACTTGTGGCCATGCTGTAGCCCTGTGTAATCCCTTGGTACAGGTGTTGTGTTAGTTGTAGCCTGCTTATAAAGTCTTGGCGATGTCACACAGGAGAGAGGAACAAAACATTGAAAATGCTGGTGACAAATCACTTGCTGGGAACTTTGGACTTCCAGGACTCTTTCAGATGTCATATGTTCTCCCAAACTAGGAAATTCCTTTTATTTGTCTCGAGCAGTAGGATTTCTGCTGCATTTCCCCAGATCCCTGCTGGGCTGTTCTCAGGTTGTGTATTGCCACTCAACTTCTTTCAAATCCAGCACGTTTTGCTTCCAGTGCCAGCAGCTTGGTCCAGAGAGGAAATCTGTAAAGAATGCCTTGTGGCCTGTGTAGTGCAGACAGTGCCTAACCTTAAAGCTGACAGCTCTGTGTGTGTGTGTGTGTGTGTGTGTGTGTGCAGCTGAGCTGCAGCCCTCGGACACTAACAGGGACTGTTCTCCCCACGCAGGTTATGCGCATTGTAGACAACGTCAGGCCTGACCGTCAGACTGTCATGTTCTCTGCTACTTTCCCCAGAGCCATGGAGGCGCTGGCTCGCAGGATCCTCAGCAAACCCATAGAGGTGCAGGTTGGAGGCAGGAGTGTTGTCTGCTCCGATGTGGAGCAGCACGTTGTGAGTACCACACAGGGGCCTCGCTTAGCTCCTCGTTCCCTTGCAAAAGATTGTTCCCGGCAATATTGAGTGTGAACCAACACACCCACAGGGCTTCTATTTTTTTTAGAAGTTTAGTGACCTGATTAAACATGCACTCAGGATGAATTAACACCCCAGTCTTAACACACCACCAAATGCAATGTGATCACTTTTGTTGTAAACTTGGTTTATAGCCCTAAACAGCAGTTTGCCACTAACTGTGGAAACAGCCTGAAAAGGTCATCTCCTCTTCTGCTTTTTATTTTTGTGCACCTTGAATGTGTTTAATGACTCCAGATACAATTTGTACTCTTTGCTTTTGTATGTCTTTTTCCAGATTGTCATAGAAGAGGAGAACAAGTTTCTGAAGTTACTGGAATTATTGGGACACTATCAGGAGAAAGGCTCCGTTATCATATTTGTAGATAAACAAGAACACGCCGATGGGTTGTTGAAAGATTTAATGAGAGCCTCTTATCCCTGCTTGTCTCTGCATGGAGGTACTTTGCAAACCTAAGGATTCTGCCTTATGCATTTTGTGTGTGTATGAATGCAATGGGGAACGTATTGAAATTTTGTTTGATTATGCTTTTGGTTGCTCAGAGTTGGAGGCTGTTTTGGCCTCTGTACAAATTCTTTTGGCTTAAAGCAGAGCTTTATAATGAACTGACACGTCTGGTTTCCTGCAGGTATTGATCAGTACGACAGGGACAGCATAATTAATGATTTCAAGAATGGAACCTGCAAACTTCTGGTGGCCACGTCTGTGGCAGCGAGAGGTCTGGACGTGAAGCAGCTGATGCTGGTGGTCAATTACAGCTGCCCCAACCACTATGAGGATTATGTGCACCGAGCGGGCCGCACGGGCAGGGCTGGCAATAAGGTAGGTGCAACCAGGGCTCTGGTTTGCTTAGGACTGAAATTTTTCCCTTTTTTAATTGCTTGATCAAGTTGTTCCCAAGGGATAGTTACAGAGGGAGGAATTTGTGTTTTGAGTGGGAAGAGTGTTTTCCTTTAATTATATTCTGAATTTTAGCACTATGAAGGTTGGAACTTACATGTTCTTCTGATGTATGAGTGTTCTTTAAAATCCCACTTGTGGCTGAAAGTTTGGATGTTTTTCACTATTGGAAATGTGCCCTGCTAAATTGGTAAGATTTTAATTTTTCAGACTTTTAACCATGATAAAATTGATTGAAAGGAAAGATTTCAGTATCTACCATCTTTGGGTGATTTCCTCAATATCATCTGAATATTTCTGAATAATATATAATCACATTATTCATTCTACATTTCCACTAAAAAAGTCATTGTGTGACTATCGTGGTTACTTTCATTAACCAGAACAACAGCATCTGTGCAAGGTGCTTCAGTAAATGTAGAGATAAAGTGTCTTTAGAGTGTTTTCTTAATTGTCTTTTAAATTAATTTTGACCAGGGGTATGCATATACATTCATTACTGAGGATCAGGCACGGTATGCTGGTGATATCATTAAGGCTTTGGAGTTGTCTGGGAATCCAATTCCTACTGATTTGGAGAAGCTCTGGGCTGACTTCAAAGACCAGCAAAAGGCTGTAAGTAATTCTTTATTCTGCAGTGGTCTTTGGTCTGAGTTTAATGTGTGTGTATGCACATGGGTCCAGTTGTCCAGGGTACAAACAGGGGCTGTCTCACTGGCTGCACTGGGAATGGGTGTGCTGAGCTAAGTGTGTGTTTTCAGGATTGGGATCTTGAATGTCATTTACAGGACTGAGAATTTAAATATTGTTACCTGGTGTGTGATAGAGAAATGCCTACAGTGTAAGGGGCACTTTGGCTTTTATAGAATTCACATACGAAATAATGAAGCTCTTTCACAAAATCTGTGTGATTATTTCTAGAGCTCTTGCCATCAGAGGATCTCAGTCATGCTGTGAAGAGTGACTTTGGAGTTTTTCTGATTTAAAAACTGGAAGATTTTTTTTAATTGCACTTGAAAATCATTTAAAATGTATATTTACATAAAATCCCAATAGGGTATTGTCTCTGTCTGCTGAATTAACATAATTTTTTATTACACTTCAGTGTAAAATGCAACTATTAAATTTGAAGAGTTTTTTGAATGTGTTAAAATACTTTAAAATTATTTGTAAAATCTTACTTTATGACTATTGAAATTGGGATTTTAAACTCCTAAGTATGAAAATACATGTTTTTATTTTCAGGAGGGAAAGCTGATTAAAAAAAGCAGTGGATTCTCTGGCAAAGGTTTTAAATTTGATGAAACAGAACAGGCTTTGGCTAATGAAAGAAAGAAGCTACAAAAAGCTGCTCTTGGCTTGCAAGATTCAGATGATGAAGATACAGCTGTTGATGTAAGCACCTGGAAATAGGATTTAACTTGCTTAAGGATTTCCAGTACATTTGTTTATTCCCCCAGAAGGTTGCATAACACATTACTGCAGAGCTCATGGATTTTTGTTGTCTGTGACCTGTGTTCCCAACTTACTGTGTTCAATTCCATGGGTAGATCCGTATTTATTCTTTGCTATAAAGAGATAGAGCTGTGAAGATTTTGTTGTTATTTTGAGCAGGCTTTACCATTTATACAACATTTCGTTCTTTAAAAGCATGTAAAGTAAATGCCCCCAAGTGTCTTCTTTCTTCAGGATGATAAGATTATATAGTGGTAAATGCAGTGATCTAATAATTGTTACTTTCTTTAGATTGATGAACAAATTGAAAGCATGTTCAATTCCAAGAAAAGAGTAAAAGACATGGCAGCACCAGGAACATCAAATGCTCCGACACCATCAGCTGGGAATGCAGAAAAATTGGAAATTGCTAAAAGATTGGCTTTGAGAATCAATGCCCAGAAGAATCTTGGAGCAGAGGCACAAGTGATGGTCCCCTTCCACTTCAAGGTCAGGCTCTTTACAGACCAGTTTTTTTACTATTAAAGGTCGTTCAGATCTTTGTTCTGTGGCTGCAATTTTATTTAGTGTTTCTGCACACTAGTAACATACTGCATTATCTGTCTCATTTGTGCTGGCCTAACTCACAAATTGTAGGGTTTGTAAGTGAGCTAATATGAAGATAAGACTTGATACAGAACTGTAAATGCTTTGTCTGCCCTGACAAAGAGTCAGTTCATTACTGATAACATTACACAGTTAGGTTTGTGAGCTTTGGCAGAGCTGCAGAACATCTTTCTCTGCTGAAGCGTGTGAGATACAATGTGTTTAGATTGAGGTGAATGTGTTCTGGGATGTCCAAAGGTATTTTCAGCTGAAGGTACAAAAGACCTGTAAGAACTTTTCTGTGCAGGTGTGAGGGCAGTTACTGAGGAGCAGGAAAGAAGAGCAGAACTCTGGAGAGTGTATTTGTTGCATGGACATTTATATTACATAGAGATCTTTAATGAAACCCTTCTTGGTTTGTATAGGGCTTTTTTTTTTTTTTGCTACCTTGTTCTAAACATGGAGCTGTGTTTTCACAGGATGTCATGCAGCAGGCTACAAATGCTATCCTGAGAGGAGGCACAATTCAAGCTCCTACTGTGTCTGCCAAGACCATTGCAGAGCAACTGGCTGAAAAAATCAATGCCAAGCTCAATTATGTACCTATAGAGAAACAGGAGGAAGAGAAACAGGATGGAGGACAAAATGAGTCCTTTAAGAGATATGAAGAAGAATTGGAGATCAATGACTTCCCACAGGCAAGTAACCATTTTGCTGTAATCAAGTGTAAATGACCATTATTTAACAAAACCTCTCTTCATAGCTCACATTATGATCACACCAATAAAACATTTTGTCTCTATTTCATATCTAATTGAAATTACTACATTATCTGTGATTACTTCTCAGCTTATATATACACAATGCTTTGGACTTATTCCAGAGAATATCAGAAAAACAAACATTCCTTATCAGACAAAAGTCTTTTCACCCTCTGCCCCTGACTCCTTGTTTCAAAGTCTCTGGTGTTTTTTGCAAGGACTTTACTGCTATGAATGATACAGATCTTCGTGCTTTTTTTAGTGCTGGAGTGTTTTTACCAGTCAGAATATTGCTGCTCTGATCTACCTCATCTGCTATTTTATATTTCACAGTGTCAAGCACAAATTCCCTGTATTTATGCTTGAGGTTCTCTGCTCAGATTGGCAGAACTAACAGATTGCCATTTTTTGTGGTGCCTTTCTCCTTGCTGATCCTCCCCTGTCCTTCCTTGCAGACTGCCAGATGGAAAGTTACCTCCAAAGAAGCGCTGCAGAGAATCAGTGAATATTCTGAAGCTGCTATTACAATCAGGGGGACTTACTTCCCTCCAGGCAAAGAGCCCAAGGAAGGAGAACGAAAGATTTATTTGGCTATAGAAAGTATGTATTCTTCTTTAGAAATGTTGCCATTAAAGCTGAGTCTAGTTTTGAAATTAGACATGGAATCTCTGCGGGCACTGAGTTACAGACCCACTGTAGTTACGTTGCAGTTACTAAAAAACCACTTGGTTATCATAATACACTTTGTCAAATGATCCGTGGGGATCACAGAGATGCTTCTCCTCACCTGCCACAGAGCAATAGCAAACATGAATGGAGTCACCTTGGGGAAGAGGGAAAGAAGAGAAAAAGGATAGAATAAGCACACAGAGGTCTGTGCCAATGTGAAAGAAGGAAGAAAATAGAATTCTGTGGGTCTATGCTGTTAAAGGTATAAGAAATTGCATCAGCTACTACAACAAAAAAGTTTCAAATGTCATGGTGGTTGAGTAGTTTTTCTCAAAGAAACCCCTAATCCTGTGTATTCTGGAACCAGTATCATTTTTTACTGTTTTAAGTATCTTCCTTAAGACAGAAGACAGTCAAGCTGTGGCAGGCTGTGCAGTGCTAGTGCTTTTCAGCAAACAGCTGAGGATATTCAGCAAGTTTTCCTGTGCTGAGAATAGCCAGCAGTGTTTGTTCTGTAGGCAGAACACAGAAAGTGTTTAAGATTGTAATACATATTTTTGTCTTCAGGTGCCAATGAACTGGCTGTACAGAAAGCGAAGGCAGAAATCACACGACTTATAAAAGAGGAGCTCATCAGATTGGTGAGTGAAATACTCAGAATGCAGAGGGAACGTGCCTTGAGTGCTTTTTGAGATTGACTTCTGCAAATGTTGACACTCTGGCATACATTTTGATTAATACCAGAGGCTGGGACCTGCAGTTCTCAAAACCCTGTTTCACTGAGCAGCCTGTGGTGCTGTTTCCTGAGCCCGAACACGGCTGTTATCCCGCCAGCAGATGGAGATAACACATTGGCAGAGCTCTTGGAATGAAGACCCCTCACAGAGTTGGGTCCCAATAAATTTCCTAATTTCAGCACCTTTAGACAGGGGAGAGGAGAATGGTTCCCCTCGCTTTAATATGAGAGATCTGTTTTGCTGCAGCTTTTCAGCATACCCAGCTGCTAATCTAGTGGGGGTTTATTGCAATTCACCTCGCCATTTTCACTTTTAACTGGGATTATCCTCTCCTTTATTTGCAGCAAAATTCTTACCAACCAACCAACAAAGGAAGATACAAAGTTCTATGAGTATTTGGAGTTACCTGTCAGCAGCTGGTGCGTGAAACTTTGTGGCTTCTGTTGTTTTTGCTGTTTACATTGCTTATTGTAAATTAAGAATTTTTTTTTATTTTGTCCTGCGGACGTTTTTTAACAGAAAATTGATACTTGCTGAAACATCTTAATTCTCTCCACTGAGGTGATCAGTCTTAAAGCAGACCAGTTTTGGCGGAACATGGTTTAATTTAAAAGTGCAGTTTATATACTTTTCATCATAAGGAATAAGAAATAAACAGATTTTAATTTTTATGACAGACAGCATACTGTTAAGTAAATTTAAAATGTTGGGGTTTGTGTTGGAAACTGTTAGAATGTACCTGCTTCGTTTTGTTGGGATGGTTCACGCCATATCAATTTATACTGGAAAAATGATAAAACACCAAAATAAAGGCAGGATTTTTCTCCTGATCCATAGCATCTCTCTGGCTGGTTCCACACACGTTACTTCCCTGTACAAATGTCCCCCTAAGGTCAGAGAGTCTTGCAATGATCAAAGAATTTTATCCAGAAATAACTGAGGTCTTGTTTTAAGAACTTGGTATCCCTCTCATGTCCCATTTTGTCTTTATCATACATAATAAAATTACTCTCTGGGTTTTTTGTAAAGTAAAATGTTTTGTAGTATGGCAATAGTTTTCCTGTTTTTTTCTAAACATGAGAACTTTGGGATTTGATTTTTTTTCCTCCTTCTGTGACATAAGAATGAAAGCCTGATTTAGTTTTAAAAGAAATTCACAGGAAAAAAAGAGAAACCTCCTTTTTAATGAAGTACAACTTTGTCACTCTTTTATAGTGTTCTTATATATACATTTAATGTGATCATTCCCCTGGGGTTGTCATCTTTAAAGCTGTTAGGACATGGCTTTAAGTGAACATGAGTAATGATATTTATGAATGAATTCCACAAATACTGACTCTCGTTGCAGTCAATAAGCTACTGGGACAGGCAAGACCTTTCTTTTGAGGTCTCATCCCCATAACCATTAATATTCATGATGGACAGTACTTGCCTGGAGCTGAAGCAGTAGCAATTTGAATTGTCTCATTCTAGCAGCTGTAAGACTTTCAAGATGATGACTTTGAACAGGACTTTTGTAGAAAGCTTTTCTTAACTGACACATTGAGAAGAAATGTGTCATTTTAAACCAGCTGTGTATATACTGCTTTAACCCTGGTGAAGACAAATCATACAGTCTGCATCATGGCTGTGTAAATTCACAACTTCTCTTTCCAAACTTCAGGTAATTTAAGTGACTCTCTCTGTCTGCATACAACTGTCTGTTCCCCTGTCAGTGTACATTATTTGCAATATAGGAAAGGGAAGGAATGATTATACCAGCTTAACAGTCTACAGTTAGGATAAGAACAGCCCTAATGTACTTGCCAGTATTAATACATGGAGTAGAGCAAGAGAAGCAGCACACACAGTAACAATTCTCAAAACAGAAAGTTCAAACTAAAGCCCTGTGATACCCTGTAAGTACATCAGGTTTCCTTCCCTTAAGAACTGGGGTTTGATGTGTTGCAAACAACTTGTTCTTTGAGTTGTCTAACTTTTGGACAGTGTCCCTTCCCAGAAGAGCGCCACATTTTGGTGTATTTAATGAAGAGCACTTACAAGTTTGGACAGCCTGACACTTCTTTAAAAATCTTGTTTCAAAATGTTCGTACATATATTGGTATCTCCTAAAAAAGGCATGGCAAAGACATTTTTGTTGGATTTCAGAGATGCAACAATGTATAATCTTTAACTTCCTGGGGTTTTTAAATGCAATGTCAATATTCTTATGTTTTTTAAATTCCAGCAAAAATAAAAAATAATTTCAATGTATATTTTTCAGAAACTGTCTTTCTGAATAGCTCCTCTGTTTTCTGCACTTGCACTGCTTGTGTGTTTTTCCCTGTGACAGTTAAACTCAGGCTGTTTGGAGCAGGGTGATGTGAACAGCAGTTTGTGCTGTTGTTTTTCTGCTGGAAATGGAACAAAGCTCACAGTCAGTCAAGAAAGTCACAGTGAAGGTCTTTGGAAACATGAAAGCAGGAGCAAAATGCCTACAGGCCAGAGGAAAATACACAGGGAAAAAACTAACAAATACACAGGGAAAAAATAGTGGAAACAAGATGAGAATAGAAGTTGGGAGAAGATACAAGTAAGTAATGAAAAACACTATATTTAGTTCTTTGCAAGTGTGTCCATGGATAGAGACAAGATCTTTATAAACATCACAGTTTGGCAGCTCTCCAGGGAATCTGCCCTGGTTGGATCCCTGGTGCCAGTTGTGGGAAGAGCACAGGGTTGCTGTATTCCTTTTTTTAACTGTTCTTTTCAAAGACAGATAAGCAGTACTCGTTCTGTTACCTGCCCCAGGTGATGCACTGCCAGCTTTCAGGGTGCTTTGTGCTTCCACTGTCTGAGTAAATAGTGGTATTTTGGGTGGGTAAGTGACCCAGGGATCTGGTGCTGGATGGTGAATGAGCTTTGGGTTGCCTGTCACAGTAAGGTGGTGCTGTCATTGTGTAGCAGGTCCACACCAGTGAGGGAGGGGAGAGCAAGACCCCTCACGCCAGCCTGGCTGGCCACCTCATCCTCTGTGCAAGTGGCCCACCAGAGATGCAAACAGCACTAATCCCCACCACACTGTGAAGGGTTAATGCCCTAGCCAGGAAAACAGGAGAGACTAAATCCAGTGGTTTGTGTGGGGAAAAACAATTCACAGCAAGATAAAAACGTGTGTAATCGCAGTTCAGCATTTTATACTCCCTGTATTTGGTACATTGTTGCCTCCCTTTGCTGCGTTAAACTGGCAGCTCAAAACCTACTTTCTTGTTAGGTTTGATGCTGTACAAGTTGTAGCCAGAATGTAGTGAGTGTGGATCACAAGCCTGGCATGCTCTGTAGCTGTTCACTGTGCTGGCTGTTTTGAGATTTTACTTGTACAATTAAAGCAGTTCAAGCTATTTGAATGTGCATTTGGCTGCTAATTGAATAAAAGATTCAGAGGCTCAAAGTGCCATCTGTAGGGGCTTTTTCTACTCAAGTCTTCCAAGTGGAAGACAAAAAAAAAAAAATCAAGATTTTTTTTTTTTTTTTTTAAGCAAAGTTTTGCTGAAATTCTGCAATTGTAACAGCTGAATATGAAGCAAACACCAAAGGCTGGGTTTGGCATCTTCCTAAAAAAAAAGTGTCAGGGAGGAAGAGAGCACTGTGGCATTTCAGTCGTTGAGGCAGTTGTAAGAAACGGTGGCTGCTTCAGCAAAACTATTGCCAGGGTTAGAGACAGGTACTTGTGTGTGTGAGGACAGAGGCTGGCCAGGATGGGTTTGTAACCCCGTGCCATGGACAGTGGCTGTTGACCAGCCCACTGACGATAGCCTGGGTTTGCTGTGAGGTGCCCCGGGGCACACGCTGGTGTGAGAGCAGCCTGGGCAGGGAGTCCCTGCGAGGGTCTGCCCTGGGCGCGGGCTGGGCCCCTCACGTGATGTTCAGGAATGCACTTTCCTTTGATTATTTTCCTTGACCCAGATCTCTTCCAAATATGGTCTCAGCTTAAACAAGTTTGTGTTCTTAGAGCTCGGGCGCTTGCAGAATAAATCCTGGCTTCCAGCTAACTGGCTGTGTGGGGGAGTGGAGGCGGAGAGCAACCTAAAAATGCAAAGATAAAAGGGGCACAGCTGGACTCAAATTTGTCCCAAAATGTACATTTTGTACAATGTTTATACAGCGCTAGGCGGGAAGATTTGTTTTCATAGTTTCAGCTACAGTGGAAACAATTGTTTTTAAATAAATGACCATTAGCCTGAGTGATTGCCACTCAAACATTGCTGCTCTGAGATTTCTCATCTGAAACATTTAAATATTTTTCTTTAGTCAAACTGAGAGATACAAAATTGTCAAGATGACCAGCGTAAGCAGAAGTAAATTAATTAACATCTCAGAACTGAGTTGTTCTAGTGAGCTAAGAAATTATTAATCACCTACTGCAGAGTGACTGTATGATTAAGTTATTTTATACTCTGGCCATTTGAAGTTCGTCATCATAAGTGTTTCTCAGAACAATAAATACCACTGGGCAACTGTTCTGAAACGAACTACTGAGCAAGGAAAATGTTACACTGAAAATTAAGGCTGAGGATTTTTATTAAAACCTACATTTCCTCTGCCTGTGTGAGTTAGTAAGGATACCAGAAAGGTATCAAGCTGCACCGTCCCTCCCTGTTGGCAGCATTTCCAACAGGAGTTTAAACAGCAGAAAGATGAGCTTTGTAAATAAACTGAATCACTTGCTAAATTAAGCTAAATAAATGCTGCTTTTCCCTGCTGCTTTCCTGTATTGCAAGTGAGGATTCCTGCATGCATTAGGAAGCACTGGCAAAAATGTGAACCATCATCTTGGCAGGATGTTCCACTGCAATTTTCGGCCCGAATAGCTCCAAGTATTGTAGAAATGGAACACCACAGTGCTGGAGTACAGCAGTCAGCTCCCCAAACAGCACAGGAGAGGGGAATATTCAGAAAAAGAGAGCTGCAGGTTCTTTTTTTTTTTTTTTTTCCTGGTCTTTTTTGCTTTTATTTTCTAAAGCCTCATGTGGGTGAAGCAGAACCTGTTCCTTGGCATGGCAGTCAGGGAGGGGCTGCTGTGCTGGTTTGGCCCCTGTGATGGAATGGTGCGTGTGGCTGCCAGGGGGCAGGAAGGCACCGCAGTCATTAACAAACGTGGATTGAAAGCTGTGTTGGTCACAAAGCCCTCCCCAGAGTGGCCTCTCACGGCGCTTCACTCAGACCGACCCGCAGGACAGCAGGGAGGGCGGCGGGATGGGCCGGGGCTGAACATTCCTGTTTCTGTGGGGTCTCTGGGACGGCCGAAGCTGCTGTGCCCGCTGGAGGGTGCGGAGCCTTGTTTATGGTGCTGTAATACCGAACTCTGCAGAGCACGGACAGCCCGAGACACGGGACAGCCACAATAGTGCTCATTTCCTATCCCGCACCGTGAGCCGGCGGGGGCTGCTGGCCCAGGCACACCCAGCCCCACAGTGGGAAGGGGCGCTGTTATCCCTGTCACCGAGCAGGGAATGGGAGCTGACCCCCGGGGGTCAG
>VXBX01009755.1:288798-304195 GCA_013400415.1 Scytalopus superciliaris | reverse complement strand
GCCCCCCTAACCCGGCCCGGCCCTCCTGCCGCCCCCCATCCCGCGGGCCGGGCCGTGTCCGCACAGCTCAGCGGTGCCTCCCGGCCTGCCCGGGCAGAGGAGAGGGTGCCCTCGCTCACCCGCCCCTCTGGGCTCCCGCACACCCTCGCCCTGCCCCTGCTGTCCCCTCCGGGCCCCGACACACGGGCTGTGTGGACTGGGGCACATAGGTTAGGACATCCTTGTTTGTGCATAGTCCTCCCGGGGGAATTAACTGGTGAATAGTTGCACCTTCAATTTGCATGCAGTTCTCTCTGGATACCTCTCTAAACAAAGTAACAGTTATTTTGGTCCATGCGCTTTTTAGTTTTGTAAAATGATAGGGTAGGAGGAGCATTTGGCTAATATATTTATTAAATTGTTTATTTCTATTTCGGTCTCCAGATGCCGTGATTTCTCTTAAAACTTTTTGTTTGTTTGTTTGTCTTTATCCATATCCTTCAGGTTTTAGATGCAACCTTAAAAACAAGCCAGGTGTGTTTGTCCACTGACCATTGTTGCACAGATTCAACAAGTGGGTTTTGTTTTTCTGCAGTGTCACAAAAACACGCTGCACTGGCTGTGTTTGGGTGTGTGGAGGTGTCCAGAGCCCTTTGCACTGTTGGGGTGTGTGGACCAGTGTCCAAGCGTTTTGTATTAGTCCTGTCACAGAGAAACAGTGAAAAAGCACATCGGGAAGGAGAAGCTCGATCTGTCTCTTAAGCTTCTGAACCCTTTTGTGGGAGCAGGCAGGGGAAGGAGGAGAGGGTAGGTGAGAACACCCACTGAGATGAATGAGCACCTCTTACCTCTCCGAGCTATTGTTCTAGACTGCAGCAAGGTCTGTTCCCCGGGGAGAGGAGCGGGTGGGCGAGAACACCCACAGAGATGAATAAGCTTCTCCAGCTCCTCAAAGCCCTTGTTCTAGGCTATGGCAAGGACTGCTCCTGTTTACCTGGGTTTAGCTCCTTGTGGTGAATGGACAATTCACAAACACTAATAATCCTTTCTTTATGAAGATCCACCTCTACCTGCTCCATCATTCATATGCATATTTGGTTGGCCTTGAAGTTTGGTAATTACCAAACCACAGAATAATCAGGGTGCAGTTTCACTGTACTCTCCAAAGCCAGTCTGTCTGGCCTGGCTGTGTTGCTCCATCCCTGGCTGTGGGGTTTTTCCCCAACCCCCATTCCCTGCACTGCATTTGGGACTTGTCATGCCCATCATCCAAGACTTCTAAGTCCCTTAAGACCATGGTTTTTAGGCCTGTTTTTTTTAAAGTAATAGGTACCATGGCTTAGGCTGACCTTGGACCTCAGTCTGTCTCTGTGCTAATGGAAATGTGCATTTCTGTTCCTTCCTTGCCCACAAACTGTTGCTTTTACTTTCTTGTTGGATTAATTTTCACCTGGATCAGATCCCTGGTGTTGATTTGCCCTGCTCTTGCACAGTAAGTTAGTGTTGGCACAAGGAGTGGGAATGTGGGAGAAGAGGAGAGGGCAAGATTGTCCATTACAGAAAAAGTGTGTATTCAGAGTGGTTTCTGTTGATTGTGAAACAAAATTCTCAGCTGTGTCAGTGTAACTGGAGGTGCACAGGTAATTAATCATTGATCATTAATTTTTGTGAAGCTGACTTAACCCTGTCAAATGTCCTGCTCCTCATCTTCATATATGATCTTAGTTTTGGAGTGGGAAGAAGTCAGCTGACATCCTTGCTGATCTTAGCATCAGGTGAAACTCTGCCCCTGGATATGGCTTACTTGTTTTTTAGGATTAGAGAGCCTAACAATTACTTGTTTGCCTGGTTTTGCAATCAAATCATGAGTGAGCCGTAGAAGTTCAGTTTGCTTGACACTTAGCCTGGCTTGTGCCTGCCAACACCAGCTCTTTGTGAGGGCAGCTGAGCTCTGTCTGTAATACAAAGCTGGTGCTTAGGCTTTGGAGAGCATTGTTTCTCCAAGAGTGTCTGAGTCTAAAGACTTGAGCTCCGAGGCACAGAAGCACAGCCGGGTGGCAGCTCTGGGGAGGAGCAGGAGTCACGGACCTTGGTGAGGGGGAAGGCTCCCCCTCTGCCCGGCACGTCTGGGGAAGAGGAATTTGAAGGGGGTGGGTGTTTCAGCTCCAAATAACTCTTCCCTTAATTTCACACAAGAAAATGACCCTGGGTCACTGGGGGAAGGACCATACTTGTAAGTTCTTGTATTGCGTGGGGATCTGTTAATTTTGTAGTGTTTTTGCACTAAGAATAATTGAGACAGAAAGTGTTTCCAGAACTATGTTGTCTCTTCAATTTGCAGTCGCAGGTTGTCGTGCAGTAGCTCTAGAGTCAATGCTGTAAAGAAGTAATTTCTTATATTTTGTCAGTTTTTAGTATATTTTACCTTGTGTCAGATGGTGAGAAAAATCGTGTTGTGCACTGACTGCAGAAAGGGCTTCATAAGCACAGTGTGGAGAAACTGGTTATCGAGCTTCACAAGTAGATTAGATTTCAGCTGTAGGTTCAGGTATTAGAGTGCATCTTGTGCCACTGATAGAATTTCATACTTAGTATTTTTAAAATATTTACATTTATGGGAACGCTCAAGGTAAGGTGCAAGTTTGTGAAAGCAAGCAGTTTACAGGGTTTTAAAAATTGGGTAAGACCCTACTTTAGCAAGAGTTAATGTGTAGAAAATGAGCTGACAATGAAAGGGACACTTGAAAAACGTTTAAATTGAGAGAATTCATTCTTTTCAGTGAATGATGAAAGGATTTCTCATGCAGGCTGCCCTAAGAGGAAAGAACAGAGCTGATACCGTATCTCTTGAAAGTGAAAATACTCCTCCTGCTGCAGCTCAACCCCCCCGCAAAGCAGTGGAGCCCTTTGCAGTTCCCCGGGGCCTCCAGGCCTGTGCTGAGGAACGTGGCACAGAGAGCCCTTTATGGGAGAGCCCGAACAGAGCCCGGCCTGTGCTCGCTCCAGTTCAGGGAACTGTGCACAAATGATACTTGTAGCTGCTTGTGTTGTTCGGTAGCGTGTCACATTCTCTGTGTGTGTTGGATGGTGATGAAAAGGTGCTGCTGCAGCCCCCTGCAGCTCCATCCATACTGCTGAAACGACTGCAAGCCTGGCGGTGAAAACCTCTGAAAAAGGAGGGGGTTTATGTACATTGAAAACAAATTGGCCCTGTTGGCAAGAGGAGTTTACCTTTCCTGGTGTTCATAATTTGAAAAGTTGTACTATAGATGTACTTCCAGTTTTGTTCAGTTCTGCTCTGATTCATGTGTGTTTTAGCAGAAGTCAGAAGCACTTGCTGAGTCAGGTCTGTTCTGGAGCTCACCAGGACACAGAACACAGGCTGGGCTGGGTGAGAGCAGAGCAGTTGTGCTGCTTATGTTGGAACTGATTATTCTGCTCAGTGCAGGCCATGGGTCACAGGTCCAGTACTCACTATAAAATAGCTGCTCAGCAAGTGCCTGTTCTGGGGGGCTTGAGAACTTCTCTGCTTTATCAAAGGTTTCATCTTGTCCATGCTGGCAGCTAAATTCTGCCCATGAAGAAGGCAAAGGGCACGATGGTTGAAGGCCAAAGACAGCATCACATCACAACCTGAGAGGGTGTTTTTGTGTAATGTGGTTTGAGTAGCTTTGACCTTAAAATTTTGTGTAGTGAACAAGACATGAATGGGGATTCTCTGCAGGGTTTCAAGCCTGGAGAGGGATGGGCCATATCAGTACTGGGAGCTTTAGCAGCTGAAAGCTGGAGCTGTAAGGTGTGTTAACCTGCATTTTGGGGTACAGGGAGGGGTCACTGCCATGTCCAGACCTCCCCCTGCAGCAAAGCTTTGTGGGTCACAGCTGGATGGTTCCCTTTCTTCTAGTAGAAGTGTGCTTTGTTGCATGGGCAGCTCTAGTGCTGCCTCTCTTTTCCCAAAGCCAGCTTATCCAGTGTCTCCTCCCTTTCCCAGCATTTCTATAGATATAAATTACCAGACAGAAAAAGATCCATACAGAAAATCCTCTACAGTCACTTTCCAGTAAGAATCATTTTAAAATACGACTCAATTTCCTTACTGCAGTGCCTCATCTTAACTGTTTGTTTACACAGAGGCATTCATCCAGTCAGTTGAATCAGTTTAAAAACTGATTTAAGTAAACTGTTGCAAATATTTTCACGTGTCTATTTACAGGTTTTAAACAAGCAAGTTCTATTTTGTTGGAAACTTTTCTGGTGGGTTTTACTCAAGAATGCTTGCACACAAAGTTGTATGTGTTTGGCTATACAATTTAGCTAGAGTGTGATTTTTAAATTGGCATAGCTTTGCATTTTATACCAATTCTCCTTTATGCTGTGTATCTCCCTGCCAAGAAACCTGCTTCCACTCTATAGATAGACTCACTACATTCTTTTATTCCCCGCTGTAATGTGAATGAAGTAAAGCCATGCTGAAGATGTCCATGTTAGGATAATTAAGCTCAATTACAGGTTTCCTTTTCAAAACTTAAAAAAAAATAAAAAATCCTTAAATCAAAAAACACAGAATAGGAACCTTGGCTGTTACTTGAAATTTTCATGGTTTGATGAAAAATGGTGCAGGGAAGGGGGAGAGCATTAAAAAAAAGAATCCCGTTGGCAGCCTTCCACCAAGATTTGGGTTTGTTTAAGCTTCCTCTTGTAAGAAGCTTTAAACAGTTACTGATTTGTACGCCCTCCTTCGTTCGTCCGCTGCAGCGATGCTGGTTATTGGCAGGTAAAGCAGCATCAGCCAGGTCTTGTGTGTTGAGCTGGAGTTTGCTGAGAGCTCTCAGTGGTGTTGCAGCAGACACAAAACACATGCTCGTGGTGATGAAGCTCCAGCAGTTCCAGCAGAATGTATTCACTGTCTCAGAGTGCCTGTGATGGTTCTGCCCTGGAAAGATGGATGATATCTGTCGGAAAAATCCCCCCAGGTGTAATGAGGAGAAAAAGCAGAGAGTAAGAATATAACATAGAAGGGAATGATCTGAGCAATGTTGGTCTCATGAGAAATACCAGGGGCCCTTGCTTTATTCAGTGCCTTCTCCCAGCTCTGATGTGTTCCTTGGATACTGAGCAGCTGAACTGATCCTTCTTTGTGGCAGTCAAGCTTGGAGCAGCTTTTCGTAGCCAAAGCCAGTATTCCTGTGTTTGAAATGAGTCCTGAAACAAGAATGCTGCTCACTGCTCCAAGCGTCTCTGGAGTATCAGCAAACAGTTGAACAGCCTTTCAGGGCTTCACTCTCTGCAGCAGAAGGACTTTATTAGAACCCTCATGTTTGCAATTACATATAATGAAAAATCTCAGGTATTTTTTGTGATATTGCAGGCTCTTTGCTAGTGGGGTTAAAGAAAGGTAACATTGTTTTTTGTTTTTTTTGACTGCTAATTGTAGAAAACCTTAAGCTTTCTTTTTATTGCTGCACAGAAAAGTCTGGCTGGTCTCTTGACCTGAGCTTACTTCCTTTGTCTTTTGCTAAGTGCAGGCTTGCAAATTATTCTTAGTTGTTTTGTTTGCTGGTTAACACCTGCAATAACAGTGGTTCCACTTTTGTTCTACTGTACCCCATGCAACACACCAGCATTGTAGCACTTGGATTATCTCTGCTAGAACATCTAATGTTTAAACTACATTACTATCATAATTCCACAATTTGACATATATTCGTGTATTTGCACAAGAGTAATGCACACTGTAATGTGCATTTGACAAGCCAGGGTAGATTGAGTGTTCCAACAGGGAATGTATCCTTGGTCATCAGGAGAAAAGAGGCACAGGGATTCCCTCCAGGGTAAACAGACTGCCTCTGCTGTGTGCTTTCTCTCTGGATGGGAGGAAACATTCATAACTGCCAAACAAATTCAGTAATCAATAGTAGAGTTTAAATGGTATTGTTGTAGGTGATATTCCGGAGCTATTGCAGGGAAAATGCAATAAATCTTCCAGACCTTATCTACTAGAGAAATTTACCACGGGGAGAAATATTTGGTGTCGTAAGCATGACTGCAGGGCACAGAAATACTCTGATGGGCCGGGTATTTACTGGCTTAATCTTGTCTTCAGCATGGCTATTATTATCTTAAAGTGAGTACATGCATTTTATTTAAGTTGTAGAACCAATATAGTTGAATGAGTGGAAATACGATTTTATTTCCTGGAGTTACCCGGGTGTTGGCATTCCCAGCAGTCTGTACGTGCTCTCCTAACTAGGGCAGCAGTGCCATTTGAGCAATCCAGCACCTTGTACTTGGTTAGATCCATTCCAACCCTCTGCTTTCCCAGCTGTGGCACCGTTGCCTCAGTGAATGCCTTACCTGTTTCTTTCTTTGGTGCTGGTTGTGACATGCTATGGCAAAACTGATTAGCACTGCATTATTTTGCTGCAGTTAAACAAAAAAATCCTTAGGACCCTCTATTTGCTAAAACAATAGAGTGATACCATATCTTTCCTTGGCTGAGTCACAGGTTAATCTTAGAACTAGAACAACTAAAATTTAGATGAGATTTGGTTAGGAGGGTTTTGAAATCACAATCACAGTGGGTGAGCGAATATTGTATATTTTGGTTGCTGAAATGCTCTTGTTCATTTTTTTTAAAGTTACTTATTCCCTAATTATACCTCTCTGAATAATACATGGTTTAAACTGTCCTTTTTAATTATGCGTAAAGGTTACTGTGCAAAAGCCTCAAGTGAAAGCTTAATAAAGCTCATTTATAAAGTCATTTACTGACATCAATACTGTTTACTAAAAATAGACAAAGTAATTCAGACTAAGAAACAGAGGTAGCTTTGGAGAGATTCTCACCTGTGGAACGCGGCAGTATTACTATGTATTGATACATGTTTTCCCCTCTTGTTTTTGGTAGAAAATGATGCACCCTGTTGCCAGCAGTAACCCAGCTTTCTGCGGGACTGGCAAGAGCTCTTGCCTTAACGAAGACAATGTGGGAGCTGCGGATCAGTTTGAGCTCTATGCCACCCAGCAGAGCAAGTACAGCCACGCAGTCGGCCACAAACCGATTGCCTGCCAGAGACAAGACGCCCTGACCGAGTCCCACTTGCAGACCACGAGTGGCAGGAATATAGAGACAAAAGATGAACTGAAGAAAAAGAAAAACCTCAACCGCTCCGGGAAGCGCGGGAGGCCGTCAGGGACCACGAAATCAGCAGGGTACCGGACCAGCACGGGCCGACCCCTGGGGACCACCAAAGCAGCTGGATTTAAGACAAGTCCAGGCAGACCCTTGGGTACAACTAAAGCAGCAGGATACAAAGTCAGCCCAGGCAGACCTCCAGGTAGCATTAAAGCTCTATCACGGCTTGCAAATCTAAATTATACTTGTGGCAGCGCAGCTTTCCCTTACCCTATGGTGCATAACAGAGGAGTACATGCTGCTGGTGAAACTAGCAGCAAAATCAAGCAGCCTAATGAATGAAAGGAGGGAATTAGTAACTCCTTAATAATCTGCTTTACGCTGATTTTGGGCATGTTTCTTCCGTTTTATTGTAACGTTTGCCTGAGTTCCTAGATTTTATTTCTATTCAAATAACGCCATAGCCTGTGGGTGCAATTCATAACTTTTACAGTCATGTTGAGAAGGCTATGGTTTAAAGGGGCTTTTGTTGGGTTTAAATCATAATTTATAAGAAAGTCTGAAGTGATGAATTACACCGTGCTGTCGATACTTAGGTAATATCCATGTCCCTAATTTTACATTTGATTTCTCATAAATCTAGATGTGTGGTTATGCATTAAGTAATTGAAATAAGGAGGGCAGAATGAGCTGGTTCGTGTGGCCTGTCCCAAAATAAGCAACTTAGCCAGTTAATGTCTTACTTGATAAGAAAAACTGATAAAGAAAGCAGCGAGCTACACTTTCCCTTCTGCAGGAGCTTCTACAGACCTCAAATAGACACTTAAAAAAATTAAACGGAAAAAAAAAAAAAACCCAAGCTTTTCTTCTTAAGGTGACTTCAGGTGACTTTTGCTTCTGGAGTTGTAGCATTAAGTGAATTACAACTAATGCTCCAAAAATATTTTTGAAGATCCTAGAGAAACCTGAGCATTTGTGCAGTGTGTTGCAGCTTCACAGCGCCTTACTGAGACAGGTTAATTTGCCTTTAGGTGAGAGCTGTTCTTTCAGTTAACACTGGCACAGGATTCTGCTGGGTAATTCTGAAATGCCTAATAGTACACATACCAAACCACAAATAATTCTTTGAAATCTGAAATATTTTATAAGAAATTAAGTACTGTTCATTCTAGTTAGGCACTTGGTTAATATTAAGCAGTATATTCTTAAATCTGTAAATAGCTATTTATGCTGGCTTTTACCTTTCAAATCTGTGTTTAGATGGCGACAGTTTAATAGCTTTTAAAGTATTAACCTATAATGTTTACAAATTAAACTTTTTAAATAGACACTGTTGCCAACTTTTTGGACTCAGTTTTGCCAGATATTCCTGGAAATACAGTTATTTTGTTGTTTGACACTTATACTATATTTAAGTTATGGAAGCTTATATATCTACCAAAGGACACCATTTTCATGATTTATAAAAGCAAACTGTATAGCTGATGCAAACAGGATGCAGTTTACTGCACTGCTAGACCCCAGATAGAGAGTAATTCATCTATGCATGCAAGCTGGAAAAAAATGTTGTTGGTTAACTATAAATACCTTTCTTGACTCATACTAAAACCTTCCCTCCTCCCCAAAGAAATGCTCCATTTTTCAACTGGGTGTGTTTAATTTCTGTTAAGTGTGAGAGAGCGTGTGAGTGTGTAAAATACTTTCATCTAGACTTCAAAAAAATCAGCCCTCAATGTTGCATATTGTTTGCTCTAAATTTATTTTACTGAAATTAAAGCTTTTTTTTTTTTTTTTTTAAATAATCTGGAAGAAAGTTTACATTTAAGTCATTTCACATACAAAATGACTTTATGATAAATTTGTAGCTTGAAATATCTGGGGAGGGGGAATATATAGAATTTGCAGATTTGTGGGAGCATAAAAATAAAAATTTGGGTTAATTGAGCTTGTGCTGAGCGGGTAATGATGCTGATAATTTTTGTTAACATAAATGCTATTCTGGCCTGCTGTCGTTTTGATGAGACCTCTTGATTTCAGTGTTGACAATTTAAGAAACAGATGTCATGTTTCATACCTTTTTTATCAGGAAAAAAGCAGCAAGCCTTCAGGTGTTCCAGTGATGCCTAACACATATTGAGCTGGACTTTTGCTGTACTTTACAATAGGTGTGTTGAATTGTTGTGGGGGAACTCTGTATGCACTGGCAACTAAGACAATGAACCTCAACTTATACTGGATGGCTCCTTAGTCGATAGATGGACTAATGGCAGCTAAACTGCTACTAAGGAATAGTTTCTTCATGCTGAAGCTCTGAAATCCAGTTGTGCGTTCTGTTCCTCAGCAAACTCGCAAGCCTGACACTTGGCAGTCTCTCTCAGAGCGGGGTAACTTCTGACACATGCGAATGCTAACGTGAGTGCATTCCCCCTCAGGATCTGTGTCCTAGTGGCTGTTTGTAATCAGATGGTTTTCCACCTGTAGACTGCTCTAAGTTGTCTCCTGAGCTGTGCCGGGCCAGCAGCGCTCTGCAGCCGAACGTGCCCCCGCGGGACCGTGTTTGCATGTCACCATGTACCCGGGGAGCTCCACTCCTCACCACCTGCTCCTGGCTGTGCCGTTTGCTCCTGCTCCGTTCCCCACCCCTGCATCCATCAGTGGTGCTCTGCTCTGTGCCAGGAGACAGTGCGGATGTACTGCTGTCCTGCTAGGAGAATTTGTGTTCGGGTATGCTGATGAAATGATGGAATCACCCTGAGCAATTTCTGTTCATGACAGTGTTCATTAATTATGTCAGATGGAATATAATCCCGGTAAAAACTAATTAATGTTGTCAGTTGTGAAGTGATGAGCATCAAGTAGAGAAATCTGAGTCTGTAATGGGCTGCTTGGCACTCCAGATTTAGGAAGAAGACCAGAAGTGCCCTGCTGGGCATTTCCCAATCCTGCTTTATGTTACATCTGACTGGAGTTTACTGGTGCTATGCAGTGAGGGGAAGAAAAAAAAAGAGGATAAAAAATTCCAAGTGACTAGAAAAGGAATTTTCAAATACTTCTGCTCTTCCTATGTATACTCTGCAGAATACATTGTGCTTTTCTCAACACTTTCCTTTCCACGAGAAACACTGAAACAGCATGTTAATGCCTAAACTTATTAGTATCAATGGGAAAACTGGCCTTTTCCCCCCATAGTTTGAAACCATTACTTGTAAGGTAAATTGCTTATTTTATATTATATATCATAATTCAGCTACTCATAAGCTAGGATCACTGTTGTGTGTTAACACTGTTCGGAAGACCGACATGTCAAGTTTGGGTTTTAATAATTTCTTTTAACTATCAAGTTTCTAATGTCTTATTTATACATAAATGAAATCTATTAGCTTGCTATTATTCCTTAATGATGCTATACAAGTTCACTGTTTAATATACATATAGTAACTACTATTCATTTTCTGATTAAATTTACTTAAACTTTAAAACCAAATAATTTTGCTACTATAAAGTCTTGCACTGGACAGATTCAAGATGCTAGCACCATATTTTGGCAGAAAAAAAAAGTCAGGTACCATCAGACTTCGATATCGAAGATAGTATTTTTAAAATCAGCACTTAGCTTTGTCATTAAAGCAATGTTCTTTATATCTTGGATTTAGTTTAAACTAATCAAAATAACTAGAGCCATTAAAGATCTCTCTTCTGAATGAATAAATTTTCATTTTGTCTGAAGGATCTTAAAGTTCAGTCAGGACAAAAACCAAGCATTGTCAGTGAAGAGTGATGTGTCTGTGAAAAGGATTACCTGCGACTGTAATACCCAGAGTAATTCAGATGAGAATTGAACTCCCTCCCCCATTTTTGAAGAGCTTTAAAAGGCAGAGCAATGTGAAGTCATTTGTGTGATGGTTTCATTAGCTGTGACTCTGCTGTTCTTTGTTGTATGTATAATAATGTTTCACAATATCCTTAGAGTTGACAGTTTGAACAGCTCGTAACAATCATGGAAACTCGGAACTGCAAACTTCATTTCTGACCACGAAAGAAATTTATTCTTCTCTATTTTAATGCATATATTTTAACACTGCTTAAATATATTTATGACTTTAGTAGAGACTAGACCTTTCTCCTTGTGATTTTTTTTTCTTTTTTTTCCCCAAATAGAAAAAATCTGTATTGTAAAACTCGAACCACTTTCTGATACTTTAATGTATCGCCGTTTGCTTTTCCGCAGGTTTGCTTTGGGGGAAACAGTAACCTGCTCAGTAACCGGTGTCAGCACCCTGTCCTCTGCTGTAAAAAGCCTGACTAGATACTGTGTATGTTCCTCTGTCCATGAACTTGAGCTACTCGTGTGCAATTATGTGTATGGGAATGGAGTAGTGTTCATGATCTGTATTTTACATCATCATATGGATGTATATTGATTAATAAAGTTAATACTTTACACGCTAACGGCTCTGGTGCCTCTCTCCGCCGGTCAGTAATCTGGAGGGCGAGCCCCGTGTGTTTCCCGGCGGGTAAGGGGGGGTCAGGGATCCCACCCTGTGACAGCCCGAGCCGCCCGGAACGGGAAGCGCCGCGCGCATCCGGCGGAAGCCGGGCGGGCAGGAAGGGCTGGTTGTCCGGGGAGACCGGGATGTGGCGGCGGGCGCTGCTGGCGCTGGCCTNCGTGCTGGAGCCCGTGCTGCCGCCGGAGCCGAACGGCACGGAGGGCGCCAGGGCCCCCAAGGTGAGCTGCGAGGAGAGGAACGGCACGGGCGGCCACCGCCTCGCCCTGCACATCCTCAACGTGTCGCAGGTGAGGGGGGCCCGCCGCGGGGAGGGGAGGGGAGGGCTCTCTGCTCCACGGGCTGAATTTCCCCGTGTGACACCCCCTGTGCTACCCGACGGAACGGGTGTCTGGGCAGGGAGGCTTTCCGGCTCCTTCTGAGCAGGGGCAAAATGGAAATACAGCACAGCCCTCCTGCTGTGCCCGCGATCGCCGTGCCTGGCGCTTCCCTGCTCTGTGCGCGGGTGTTCCTCCCTGAAATTGCTAATGCTGCTTACTGCCGGCTTGTTTCTTACAGCGCTTGTGTGTGTTTTTAAACCATTGACTTTTAAATCAACCTTTACAAAAGGTTAAACACAGCTCTCCACCCGATTTGAAAAGGCTAGGCAAAGGTGCAGGTAACTTGGTAATATTGCCCAGCATCTGACTGACTGCTGAACAGCACAAAGAATTAGCTCTGTTAAGCTGTCCGTGCTTGTTGTTGTTGTTGTTGTTGTGTCTCCAAGGACCTGATGGAGTTCCTGAATCCCAACAGCAGTGACTGCACCCTGGTCCTGTTCTACACTCCCTGGTGCCGCTTCTCTGCCAGCCTGGCACCTCATTTTAACTCCTTGCCCCGGGCATTCCCAACCCTGCGCTTCCTGGCCCTGGATGCCTCCCAGCACAGCAGGTAACTCTCCCTCCCTGGGCTCCAGCAGCAGTTCGGTTCTGTCGGCTTGCAGTTTTAAAAACAGAAGTGCTTTTTTTCCCATATAAGGTGGCAGTTTAATGTAGTGAGTCTGACCCTCCCTGTAGCGGGACTATCTTTATTTCTTCCTCCAGTGCATTTAATTTCCTTCATGCTTTGTGTTTGCCTTATGTCCAACAGTTTGTCAACTAGATTTGGAACTGTGGCTGTACCAAATATCCTCCTTTTCCAAGGTGCTAAGCCTATGGCCAGATTTAATCATACAGACAGAACGCTGGAAACCCTGAAAGACTTCATCTTTAACCAGACAGGTGTGTGAATCGGCCCTGGTGTGTCAATGGGAAGAACAGGCTGGCTTTTAACTCCAGACTTTCCTCTCCCCGTCTTTGTTCTTTAAAATGAACTTTATGAAGACCCTTAGAAGGTTTATTTAATCAGTTCCTGCCTTGAGCTGGATTTCAGTGCATACTGAGAGCAGTAAATCAGCTCCTTGGGCTGCTGTCACAGAGCAGGGGGAATGGTGGGTTTGTCTAGAGAGGGTGCCAGAAGGATGGAGCACATCTTCCTGCACACTTAATTGGGAGTGAAATAAATGTAATTCTCTTTACCAGCCACCTATCTCTCTTCTAATCTACACTGAACTGCTGTGTGGATCTGCATTTCCAGAAATGCAAAAAAATGAGTTTCCTGAACAAACACTCTAAATTAAATTTCCATGCACTAAAAAAGCCCCACAACATCCCCGAGACAGTGCTGTGGGAGGACAGAACAAGCCTTGTCCTGTTACGAAAATACACATAAAAATCAATGCTTTTGTGTAAGTAAATTATGTGCTGGGTATGTGTTAACATTCAGGGGTCAACTCACCAACATTTTAAGTCTCCCTTGGTCTGAGAACAGGAGCAAAGCTCCAGACAGAGCCAGCCTCTCTGTATCTGGGGGCTGTGACGTCGATCAGGTGGTTTGTTTTTTAGGGATAGAAGCTAAAGGCGACGTGGCTGTGACGCAGGAAGACTGGGAAGGGCCCCTGCCAAGCGTGCTGACCAAGGGCATAGACTGGCTGCTCCTGTTCTCCGTGCTCTTCCTGGCCAGCTTCGTCCTGTACGCCACCCTGCGCACCGAGAGCATCCGCTGGCTGATCCCGGGCCAGGAGCACGAGCACCAGGAATAACCTCACACGCCGACACAGGGACAGGATTTTACTCTTATTGGCAGAGCAGGGATTTCTGTGGACTGGAAGCACCTAAGAATGAACTGCTGAAGTTGTTGGTTGTAATTTATAATAATGACTAAAAATTGGCTCTATTTATCAACTACTGAACCTGTAAAAAGCACGTTTGTGGCGACTGCGGTGGTGAGAAAGCAAATACGAAAAAGCATGAGCTAAAATATTTATTAAGCTGCTCTGGTTGGCTTCTTTTTCATGGCCTTCAATGTAATTAGTGGTACAGTTCTGCTTTGCTCTTCTGCAGAGCTCCTTGAGCTTTGTAGACCAAGGGAAGATTTTTAGAGCCCATGTGTAGCATGGCATGGAAACCACTGGTGAAGGGCGATGTTGCTGCAGTCGTTTGACTGTCCATAAAAATGATGTCTGAAGATGATGTTTTAAAAGACAGGGTACTTCAGATGAGCTGTTCCATTGTCTGCCAGCAATAACACTTCCAAAGCTGTTTCATTCCCACCTCTGGCATTGGGATGGTGCTGGTTTTCCTGTGCTCTTTGCTCTGAGTTTGGATTTAGTGGCAGTTCTGTATGAGATTCAGAGGAATTTCCCAAGCTCACCTCACCGTTTTTGTGTGTGTATATACAGCTTATTTACCACATTCCTGGAGAATGAAATTGTATTAATTGTCCTTTTTTTAAAAAATAAACGAGGCTTTTAGGGTAACCTTTTAAGTCACTTTATTACAGGACTCAAAACATGCAATTTCTGAACTATGACTCACGTGCCTAAATTAGCAAGACCAGTCCTGATGTTTATTTAAATTTCTGCTACCATGTCTGCTGGTTCCACAGTCTCCAGCTGAGGCTACATAAAGAATTTATTTACTTTTTTTAGCTATAATTAGTATGGAAGACTTTGCATAAGGTATGGACTGGTATGCTGTGTGGGGGTTGGATGATTTGATTGCATAGCATTTATCATGGTGGAGGATTGCCGGAGTACCCTGATAGGAAACTTTAGGGAGCAAATGAAGCTAAGGCAAAACAAAGACAGTCATAAAACTCGCTGCTTGACAAAGAGCAACATAATTCTTCAGGTATTTGACTGCTGGCTGCATCTTTTCCTTTGGAAACCAGAGATCTTGGATTTCTGTGTCTGAAAAGGAAACTGCACCGGTAAAACTTCGGTATAAAGTTAAGGATGGATGTTACCAATAAAGATCCAAGGTTTTGAAATTCTTGCCTCTGCCATCTGGTTCGTGTGAGAGGTCGGGGGCTGGATTAGACCCAGGGCTGGACCGTCCCCAGGGCTCACTGAAGAAACGGGTGGGTTCACAGAATGGGGAACAAACAGAGTGGGGCTGTTTGGGTATTTACAAACAGAGTGGGGCTGTTTTGAGTGTTCACAAACAGAATGGGGCTGTTTGGGTGTTCACAGACAGAAGGGGGCTGTTTGATGTTTACAAACAACGGGCCTGTTTAAGTATTTGCAAACAGAATGGGGAGCAAACAGAATGGGCTGTTTGGGTGTTTCTAACCAGAACGGGGCTGTTTGATGTTTACAAACAAGGGGACTGTTGCAGTGCAGCCCCGTGGGATGGGGAGGCACCCCCGGGCCCGGGGGGCGGCTCCGCTCGCCCGTTCCCCTCCCGGGTGGGTCTCGGGG
>VXBX01009755.1:234054-287601 GCA_013400415.1 Scytalopus superciliaris | reverse complement strand
GGGGAATGGGCTCGCACTGGATTAGGGCTGGGATACTGTGGGATAATATGGGATACTGGGGAGGAATCCCTCCCTGTGAGGGGGGCAGGCCCTGGCACAGGGGGCCCAGAGGGGCTGAGGCTGCCCCATCCCTGGGAGTGTCCCCGGCCAGGCGGGAGCAGCCCGGGAAGGTGGGAGCGGGCCCTGGCATGGCATGGCATGGCATGGCATGGCATGGGCTTTAATGCCCCTTCCATCCCAGATCAGTCGGTGATTCTCCCCAGCCCACCCCCTGATTGTTTTGTTTCACACAAAGCGAACAAGGAGCAGCACGCACAGGGTTTAACCCTCGCCCCTCGGCCAGGGGATATTTAGCACTCATCCTGTGTGTAATTAATGACTCTGTGCTGCCTCCCGGACTTTGCTCTCTCTCTCGGGAAGAAAAGCCACCCACCCCCTGTGATGTTTTGTAAATTATCAGACTGACTTCATCCCGTGCCAGAGAAAACAGTGCATTTCCAGACAGCTTTGGCGATTGTTTTATGTGCCTGGAAAAAAAAGAATGTAAGAATTTCGTGCCTGTGACTGTGGTTACAGCAACGACAAACCTGATATTTGTGTTCTTGCAAGCCCACAGTTGGGTTTGAAGTGTAAAGAGCCTGAATTGTATCAGCCTGGGACTTGCAAAGCCCACCCCTTGGTTACATCTCTGCCTGTCCCCCGCTGAACAGGAGCAGCAGCAGTGATGCTGTTAGATTGATTTGTGCCATTTGGGTTTTTTTTTTTTATCCCATATTATCGATGAAAATGTTGCTCCTTGGCCCTCCTGCCTGTTAAAGCCTTGCTGAGCTCGCATTAATTGCGTTAATTCCGGCTCTGCTCAGACTCACAGCCCCATCTGGTGGCATCGGGGCTCCCTCTGGAGCTCCGCCTGGCAAAGGGAAATACCCTGTGCTGCTGAGCTGGCCCTGGCTCCAAACTGGCCCCCCATGGCCGAGCGACCCCAGGAGCAAAACTGCCCTCCTGGGGGCTCTCACGAAGCTGTGCCAGCCGCTGAAACAAAGGCTGAAGCCATCTGAATGTGGCTGTACTGGGGAGAAGGTTCTTCCCCCTGCAGCATTGCCTTTACCGTGTGAGTCTGAGCCCCCTCTGCCACAATGTCTCATCGGAGGGGGCTCTCGTGGCCTCAGTCTCTGCTTTTAGGAAACGCGCCAGACCAATTCCAAAGACCCCACGGAACGTCCCTGTGTCTGGCTCTGGATCCTCAGGAGCGGATCACATCTGTCACATCTGGGCTCCCAGTGGCATCAGGAGGACGCCTCTCACTGCAAATAAACCATATTTAAGCATCAGTGCATGCAGAATCTAGTGCTTATACCAGTAACTTCAAACTTCTTGCAGGTTTTTTTTCTTTTCATGCAGTTAAAAAGCTCTTTGTTCCTTGTAGAACTCCACAGTATGTGCTGTCTGAAAATCCATTCCTGCTTTCTCAAAATAGTAAACTACAAGTTAGGTAGAATGCAATCGCCTCTCTTTTGAAACAAATTATTTCCTGATGTCTCTTTTAGCCTTATGATTGTACATTTAGCAAATAATGTAAATAATCCTTTACATGTATGAGAGAGTGGAATATTTGAAAATAAATTGAGGTGTTAACAGTGTGTGGATAATTCAGATGACCAAGGGCAAGGGTATGCTGGTGTCCATATTCATTCTTGGGAAAAGCCTGTTGCTTTTCACTAGTTTTTTACAAAAGCATTTAGCCAAACTTACCTGCCCAAACAGAAATGGTTGGTTTAGGTTAAACCGATCTGTGAAATTATAAGCAGTAAGGAGCTGTACAGTGAATATTCCACCTCCTTTGCACAATCCATAACCACAATTCCATCGTGTGGTTTTCTTATTGTTGTACAACAGAGAACCTCAGCCTCACTCGTGCCATGCCTTTATTTTTTTCCCTCAATAGTCTTCCCAGTCTCACTGGCTGACAACAGAGGAGAGGAACCAAGTTTTACTGGATCTCAAAGCTTCAGGCTGGTCTGAATTGGGTGAAAGAGATGCCATCTACAAGGAGTTCAATTTCAAAAATTTTAATCAGGTAATTATTGTTATATACCACTTTTCATATAAAGGAAATGTAATTGCTTTAATTTCCATACAATCCTGATGGGAAAATATTTGTATTCAGAAATTTGGGAGTATCTTAGTGGGGCCAAATCCTCTTGGCTTTGCCTTGACGAATCCCTCTCTGATTCTGATCTCATTAGGTGGAGTAAATTAATTCCATTTTGTAATGGAAGTAGTAGATGATTATAATATTAGGGTCAAGGTTGGTACTGTGGAAATAGACAAATAGTATTTGATCCCAGGTTTTTTGTTTGTTTTCATAAATGAATGCTGGAAAGACATAACTGGTTGACTGTGGGGTTCATTTTTGTCAGGGAAAAACTTGAGAAAAATGGGGAAATAAAAGGACAGAAACTTTTACCAAACAAGGTGGCGGAAATAGGACACATTTCACCTTCTAAGCAGGGAGAGAGGGTTCTAGTATAGCCTTGGATGAGTGTAAAAGATGATCTTACAGTGTCTTCAGCACAGAGCTTGCTGGTTTTTATTTGGAGGCAGGGTCCTGAGCCACATCTCGAACCCACAAGAGCTCGAGTCAGACATCAGTCACAAACTCACTTTAGAAATACTGGATTTGTCTCGAGATGTGCCTTCAGCCACATTCCCCTGCAAATTCCCTTCTGAGCAATCATGACATTGCTTAGAAAAAGTCACGTTCCCAGAGCACACATTTCCCTTCTGGTTTATTTCTGAGGGAGGGGTGAGTGCTTTCCTGGGAGGGAGAGCATTCCCAGGGGTTTGCTAGGATGATGGCTCTGGTTCTTTCCCTCGCCATGGAGGGACACAGTGAGCTCCAGCCTGGGGATGTTGCGGGTTTGCTGGTGTGTGTGGGGACCAGGAGCTGTGCTGTGAGCTGTTTATTTACATGGCTATGCCTAAACCCAGACCAAGATGTTTTAGGAAACCACAGTGAGCTGGATAAACAACAATTTGTAACTCTGGCTCCTTTTTTCACTGTGTCAGTCAGTAGTTGTAGTGGGAAGGAAAGCCCAGGCAGTGGAGAGGAGGTGGGTGAGGTGCTCCCAGCCACTCTGAGCTGGGTGGAAGCAAGAGAAAAAACAACTGCAGGAAAATCCAGCTCGCCAGCAGGACAGTGCTGGCTCAGGGAGCATGTCCAGAGCCACCAGGACAATTTTTTCTGGATTGCACTTCAAACCTGAATGTTAATACAGAGCAAACAGAACCATGTCAGATCATGCAGAGGGCAGTGGAGTAGAGAAGCCCATGAGAGGGAGCTCACAGGAAGCCTTGGTGAGATGTGCAGGCAGCTCAGGGCTGGAGCAACCAGGAGAGACCAGCGTGTTTGACACTGATAAGATAGAAGTGACCCTTGGAAGAGTTGAGATTTGCAGCCTTTGTGCTTTGAATGTTCTTGAAACAGCATCTCTGCCAGGTTATGGTCAAAGTCTGTTGGTTCAACACAACAAAAATGATTTTTGTTTTCCTCGAAGTTAATTTAAAAGTGGTTTTGCCCACTGTAAATGAATAAGTCAGTTTGATCAGATGGACTTAGGCAGTCCCTGTCTGCCAACAGACAGGTCAGGTGACAAAGCAGTGTGTGCACCAGCAGATAGCTGGAAAATCCATTGCTTTGACAAAAATTTACAAAGTTTTTTGGGGTTTTTTTGATGGTAAGGATTTATCTTACAACACAGGTAGATATCCATATGTCTTACTAATTTGAAGGCTGATGGAGCACATACCAGTATCAAAAGTTGAGCATATTTAAATATGCTTATTGATAAACTACACATTTATGCTTCTAGTAAATGTTGTCTTAGCATGGGTACTTTGAAAAATTGCCATTTGAACTGTTGGCGAGATATTGGAACAGTCTCTTTCATTCTTGGTTCTTTCCTGCTGCCCTTTTGCAGATGGCATAAAATCAGGTGTGGAAAAAAAAATTACCCCCAAAAAGTAGTTGAGCTGACATGAAGGTATTTCAGATTTATGTTTTGCAGATGATATTGGTATGATTAATGTATTCATTGCTCTTTTTTTTTATTGCTTCTTGCAGATAGTGTTCATGATGCATGGAAAATTCTGTGGCTTCAAAATCTATGCCAGGTTTACAAAGTCTGTGTATGTCAACAGATGTTAAGAATATAAACACAACTTTTATTATAAAGTCGTGCAAATGTGTAGACATGAGCTTGGTTTATGTATATTATTTTCAGCATGAGAATGAAATGGAACTTCTGTGAAACAAGAGTTATTTAGATTCCTGAAGCTTTCAGGCTGAGATTAGCTGGGTTAAAAGCGATCAGCAGTGAGCTGCCTTTGTGAGGCTGACAAGCTAATGACACTTCTGGCTCAGGGCATTAGTTTGTAACCCAGAGCCTGAAAGCACTGGTGCTGTTTGTTAGTCTGAAGATACATTTTTAGGAAAATGGGCTTTGGTAGTACGATCCTCTGAAGCAAGCTGGAAACCAGTGTGGGGGCTGTGTGGGAAGCCCTTTGTTGGTTATGTTGGTGCTGGATGCTCCCCCTGCCTTTAGTGGGAGGCAGGCTCCTGGTGGGATTCTCAATCTTGTGTAAAATACAAAATGCAGCAGTGATGGGGGGGAAACACAACCACAACTCCTCTGTAGAGGAGAGTGCCTTGTCCAGAACAGCTGTGCTGATGGCACCAATGCACCCCCTCCTCCTTATGCCTTGCTGTTCCTGTGAGTTGTTGCCACTGTGGAGCAGCAGGTGGGCAGCAATGAGTTGGAGTCTTTCACCTCCAGGCCCCTCACTCTTGTGCCTTGCTCATGAGCCCCTGGGCCGAGTGTTTTCCCAGGGATCATGTGCTTGGCAGAAACCTCTGGCTGTGGGTGAGCTCTGGGGGAGCAGGTGGGCTCAGGGCACTCCATGGCAAGTCCCAGTCCCTGCCACTCATCTGGGTGCTGCTGAGCCTCCATAAACCTCACAGCCACATCAGGACTCTTTCCCAGGGTGCTGGGCAGGGAAAAGTGGTGAATGAGGCTGCCATGCCATGGTGTAGCATCACATCTTGTCCATTCGTGTCGGTGCTACTGAAACAAAATGTTTTTCCTCCAGTGGGGCAAACCCTCTGCCTCCAGTCTGCTCAAGCAGAATTCAGAATTAGGACAGAAAGTTAATTTGTGCCTCCAGACCATGCTGGTGATTTCTCCCAGCATTCCAGGACAGCTCACCTTGGGAGGAGTGATCCAGCAAAGAGGACTGCATTAAAAACCTGAATTTCTCCAGATCCATCCTGATGCAGCCGGGGCTGGGCGGGCTGTGAGGGGCTGCCAGTGCTCTCTCTGGGTCCCGTGTCCAGCTGCTCACAGGCCCCAAACTGGCAGGAACGTCTTAGCCCTGAGACTTCCATGTCTCTTGTCAAAGTTGGTTGGATTTGACCAGTGGGTTTAAGGGGCAACTGCCTGTGTGATTGCGTTTCCGTAGGTAATCACACCGAGGCAGCAAATGCAGTTAGGAAATTACAAAGGTGGGCAAGTTTGCTGATGGTCAGGTTCAGCCTTTACAGCTGCTTTCTTTTATGGGGTAAGTTTTTAATTAAGTTTGGGGGTTTTTTTAAAAAAAAATAAGATCATGTAGGAAGTCTCCATAAGACCTCTAACGTCATTTTCTAAAATGACAGGAAATCAAATGCTCTAAGAGTTTTAAAGCTATTTTAAATACATTTTGTGTTTTGGGGCTGGAGGATGGAGGTGGAAGATGAGCCTGAGCGGAGGGGACGGTGTGGAAAATGGTGTGCAGTGAGAGTAGAAGCACATGTGTTTCAGTTCAGTTGGGGAGTCTTGGTTTTTGAGATCATATTTAAAGATGTGCAAAAAAATCTAGAACTATTAAATGAAGTACTATTCTCACTCTGCATTTCCTTTCCAGGTTTGCTATCTCTCTTGCTTGGAATCCAAGAGAAAAAAGTCAGAGAGAGCATATTACAGTAGATGCCTTTTTTCCTCCCTCCTTGAGGTGTCAATTATTTTCCTTTGGCTGTAGGGAGACATGCCCCTTTAAACTGATCATCTTTGCTGAGTGATCTCAGTTACACATCCAAATGAATTTGGTAGGGTATGCAATGAATACTCTTGATTTCTTTCAATGGCAAGACTTGGTGCCAGTCCCTGTAATAGAATCTGTCAGTCCATCCTTTTTCTACTCCCAACACGTTGCTTTGTTTTCTGCATTGATCAAAGGTTGGAAAATTTGTTTTTATATATACAGGCAGTGTATTTCATTGCTGCTTTTTGTACTTAATCTTTTGGCTGTTTGGCTGAAATACGTCCACGCCTTTTATGTATTGAAAACATAATATCCGTTAACCTACAATCTGCAGAGTTAAAATGAATTTTATGGTAAATATTCGGTTGTGGACCACATCTCCAGCTTTTTATATGCCACAGAGGTCTTGTGGTTTTTTTTCTTCTCCATTGTCTGATAGTGAGGTCATTTTCAGTCCTCTGAGAAATTTTATTCCCAGCCAGATGCGGGCCATATATTAAAAGTAGCACCTGTGGCTAATATCACAGCAGCTTACCATAAATTTACATGGTAACTAGGATTATATCTGTCAAGACTGTTAAAAAATGTCTAGATTTAATTTGATTTCCAGTATTGAAGGAGCTCTCCAACATTTTGCTTCATAACTATATTTTAAAAGTTAAAATCACTCCATTGTTAAGTTTTATAGCACTCCCAGTGCCCATTAAGTTGATTTGTTAAATGGGGGTCAGAATAAAGCAAGTTGGCTACAGGAGGATCGGAAACCAACCCATTTGTGACAAATTTAGTCCTCGCGTGTGAATCTTCTCGGAGCCCGGGGAGTGATTGGATTCAGGTGCAGCTTATGTCAGTTGTGCTTAACCTCAAAGCCTGAGCAGCCTCAGCCCCACTGTCACTTCTGCTAATCAAAATTCGGACCAAATTTCATGCATTTTGGGGGGAATTGCTATTTTTAATGTGGTATCGCTCTGCTTGCTCCCTCTGCCAGAGTTTTGTATTTGATTGCTTGTCACCCGAAAGTGAATTATATTTTTTATCCACCTAGGTAGGTGCTGGTTTTCATATAGGCTTTCCTAAACTGCTTCATTTTCCATTATCCTTTGAGTCCTCTCCCATATGCTGTGATTTGTGCACCTGCAAAGTTATGAAAGTATTTCTGTTGGTAGTTATGTTGTTCACTAACTTCCCGGCGTTTATGAATACAATAACTGATTTACAATAAATCAGAATTATTTATGGGTGGGTTTACAGAGTTGAGAAAATCTTTGTATCTGAAAATAATGAATTTCTGGCGTATCTGCCTGTTGACATTTTCCTTTATTAGAAACTGATAGTGAAGTCTTTGGGAGTGGCAGAGGTTAACCTGCAGGCTGAAGCGCAGTGAATGAACGGGATCGAGTGTCTCGGAGTGGAGCACAGTAAAAATATACGATTCCTGGATGGTCACACCTTCCTGGAGTTTATTCCTGGGATTCACTGGGTAAATAACACTCTCTTCTCTGAGTCAGCGGGTCAGGGTGCAGCTGTGGGACCTGGAGATGATCCACCTGCCTGTGCCTCTGCCTGGCACTGCCCAGGGGAGGAGGGTGGTACAGGGTCTGGTGGTAGGAAAAGAGCCTGTGTCCAGTGATGCCTCCAGTTAAGTGGTGAGGAACTGTGCAAAACCTGGAGGTCTGTAGTGGTGGAAATGTGTAATTTAGTAGTGTCTAGGCAGAAATTAAGTTGTTGGTACTGGGAGTTGGGAAATAAAGTACTTATTTTCTCTCATGACCATCATGGCACTGTACAAAACCATAGAATGACAGAATGGTTTGGGCTGGAAGGGACCTTAAAGATCGTCTCATTCCAAACAGCTGCCATCCTTCTGCTAGCCCAGGTTCCTCCAAACCCTGTCCAACCTGGCCTTGGACACTCCCAGGGATGGGGCAGCCACAGCTTCTCTGGGCACCCTGTGCCAGGGCCTGCCCACCCTCCCAGGGAACAATTCCTTCCCAATATCCCATCTAACCCTGCCCTCTGGCAGTGGGAACCATTCCCCTTTGTCTCAGCACTCCGTGCCCTTGCAAGAAGTCCCTCCCCAGCTGTGCTGTAGCCCCTTTGGGTGGTGGCTTCTCTTTGTGCTGGGGGTATCTCGTCTCCTCTTTGGCCAGATCCCACCACCCTTGTGTCCCACCTGCCTGTGATAAGCACTGTTACAGTACTTGTGTCACCATTATAATTTCATCATGCCAGTGGTATCAGGCCAGCAGGAGTATTTAAGATGTCACAACATTAATCATACTTATATAAAATTAATTATACTTAAATCGAAGACTCAGGAGTGGACGTATGTCCTTCATCTCCTCCATCATGCAAGGTGTCCCATCCTTGTTGCATCAGTTTAATTTTTTCTTGTGGCCGAACTGTAATTAGGGATGCTCATTTTCTTGTATGAGCTAAGTGACATTTCTCCCTATAACAAACCATTATGTTATAGTTTATAATTGCTGGGTTGTGGCATTCCTAATGGCTGAGTTTCCTCCCGCCCTCCAGCAGACCTGCTGCATCTCCTTTTATTCAGGCCCTGCTTAAAATCCACCCAGTTGACCTTTGGGCTGCTCTCCAGTTGGCTCCAATACCAATTGTTTTCCTTAAAAGATGGATTTATTATCACTCAAGTAAAAATTATTACAGCATTTGCCTTATGCTTGTTGCATGCATTGATCTGAAAGTGCAAAAGGAATTATCTGTCAGAATGCCTTTTGGATCTCACAAGCTGTCTGGTAGATTTGGAGCAGAAGAAACGTTTCTCCTTTTTTGTTTTCAGCTGCACAAATTGATTGTTTGAATTAAAGAGAGCAAATGTTCTGTCAGCCATGTGGACAGGGCTGCCATACAGTCATAGCCAAATGGTTAGGTTGATTTTAGCTTCAGTTTGGGCACTTTCCTTGTTAAAACACCTTTGGGAAATGGAGGGAAAATCCAATAGGTTTAAGTACAGCTTCATTTGGGAAAATGCAAGTACGACTGCTGCTGCCTTTTCTGAAGAAGGTGATCGCTCAGATGAACTTTTTTTACCTTTTCAGTTAAGGAAAAAGCGGTGTCTTGAAACTCCTTATGCATTAAAATTTATTTTTATGGGGGTGCTGGAGCGCTGCTGGTTAAGCACAATCTTGCTTGTTTAACCTTGTGCATCCCCTTGCTGTTGGAGCAACTCGCGAGTACAGTTGCAAACCATAAATTGCCTGTAGCAGCAGCAGCGCAGCAGCAGCAGCTCCTCTCACTTTCTCATCCTCCCCCGACGGAGCGCCGCGCTTTGGGACACCGTGATTAACGCTGGGCTGGGGCTGGCAGGGCAAACCCAAGTGGAGCTGCGACGCCCCCGTGTCCAAATTAACCATTCCTCGCCCAGGGCACATCAAACCCGCTCGGCGGACATCCGCTAATCCTGCCGTGCGCCGGCTCAGCCTTTAATGCGCGCAGTTGGACACGCCGGGGCTTCGGAGGCGCGGGCCGGCGCTGACCTCTCGCATCTGCTGCTCTCGCAGTAGGAATCTCCGCTCGCCGCTCCCCGTCAGCCCGGATTAGCCTGACGAAGTGCAGCGCTTCTGCTGGCTGCAATTTCGGGTTTTGATCAGAATTATTTCTTTCACAAACAATCACGTTGGGCTAAAGCGTTACATCTGCTCTGCAAAGCCACTGGCAGCGCCGCGGCTCGTCGGAGCGAGGCGGGCGGAGGGTTTGTTAAGGAGCTTTTATAAAGCTGCAGACCCTCTTCACGGGGGTTTCTGCAGGAGATCTTCCCTTCATCCCTTTCCTTCATCCCTTTCCTTCTTGCCTTCCCTTTTCCCCTTCCCTTCTTCCCTTCCCTTCATCTCTTTCCTTCTTGCCTTCCCTTTTTCCTTTTCTTGCCTTCCCTTTTTCCCTTCCTTTCTTCCCTTCCCTTCTTCCCTTCCCTTCATCTCTTTCCTTTTTGCCTTTCCTTTTCCCCTTCCTTTCTTCCCTTCTTCCCTTCCCTTCATCACTTCCTTTCTTCCCTTCCTTTCTCCCCTTCTTCCTTCCTTTCTTCCCTTCCCGTCTTCCCCTCTCTTCTTCCTCTTCTCCTTGCCCTTTATCCCTTTAGTTTTGTTTGGCTGAAATGAAGAGTTGCTTTGGACAAACATAAAGCTGGTTGTGGTGTCCTGGAGGGTCTGGTGTGTGGGGAGCCCCGTGCTGAGTCTGCACGGCACTGTTGGGTTTATGGCTTAGGATGCTGTGTAGGAAAATGTTATTTATTCCTAGGATCAGAGGGAAAAGACACAGTTACGTGGTCTACCATGATTTTCCTCAGGCTCTGGTGAGAATAACAGTAGACAATTAAATGTATGTCTGTGCATGACCCAAGTGTCCCTGGCTGAGAGAATCTTCACCCTGGGATACACTGGGTGGGTGCTTGTAGCAAGCAAAAACACTGCTGACTGCACAGGCCTAGGATGTTGTGTTTATGCACGTGTCTTGTAATGCCAAATCTAATAAAAAACAGGGTTTCCCTTTGTGGTGTGCTCATATGAATTTCTAAAAGAAATTTGATGTTCACTGGAGGACTCAGTTTGCCTCCCCTCATGAGCCCATGTCTCTGTTTCCAGAGGTGCCAATGTACAAGCAGTGTGGGTTGCCCAGAGACACCTTTGTGTTTTAGCAAAGAAGACAATCACAGAAAAACTGTGGAACTTCTCAAAATACTGCTCATTAGACATGCTCTGCCTCTTAGGTGAGCCGTGTTCTTAATAATACAACTTCATGTGGCTGCCTTTGCCCTTTTCTCCATGACCTGCTCTAGCCCTTCTTCCACATACCAGAGACAGGAGGTGACAGGAGGGGACAGTGGGCATGGCAAGCCAGGCAAGGGACCCAACTGCACAGAGCTTGAAGGGTGCCCATGTTGGCTGGGAAGATGCTTGGTCTCTCCTACTCTTTTTTTTCCCCAAAGGATCCATCATTTCTAGACTTGGAATGTGTGTTTGCAAAATAGTATTTGAATTTTATGGTGCAGTATAAATTAACAGCCTGCCAGTGCTGGCCCAGATAAGTGTCCGGCTGAGTTCACTGCCCCTGTGTGTCATCTAAGCTGTTCTGCTATAAGAGGTGTCCAAACATTAAGACCCATTCTGACAGTACAGCAGGGCACCTTGAGCACTCCAGCTGAGACAATTCCCTGCCTGGATCTGCAGTAAGTCCTTAGTTTGCTTTTTTTCACGTATGTAGGTCTTTTTAGCTTCTGGCTTGGCCAAGAGGGTGATGGGAAGACCTCTCCAAATTTCTCACAACTCCGTTGTGATTTCTCTGTTGCATGTTTGAATCGTTGAACTTTGAAAAACCAAACTAAACCAAAAATGCTGACAGGATAGTGGAAGATGAAATGGTCATGAGACCAGCTTCTTCTTCTCTTAATCCATCATAAAGCAAAGCCTTTTTTATCACTCTTTGATGTGTTCTTAGGATCATAAATGGCAGAGATTTAGAGGATTATCAGAGGCAGGTTATGATTGCCCTTGGATACTCAGCAGAGAAGATCTTGGATATTAACCTGATAGTATGTGTAATCTTGGCCAAAAGACCAAGGAGAATTTTCTCTGAGCATTCCCGGTGTTATCAACAGCAGGGATGGCATGTGAACTTCTCTTTCATGTCTGCAGAATGAAATCATTCCTTTGCATGTGAGTAAAAAGAAACACTGGGGAGAACAGTGTAGTATTTTGTTCTGCTCCAGCCAGATCTGTTTCATCCAAAACGTGGTATGGTGAGATAGTGAACTCCTCTGTTCTTCCACACCGTACCTGCCCTCAGAGTCAGAGGGTCTGAGCACCCTTTAGGAGTGGAGCATTCACTGAAATGGTAATTCTGATTTGCTGTGGGTTATGACAGCTTCATGTCATGGGCTGGCACTGCGTGGCTGAGGAGGGTTCGGTGCCCTCTGCCTTGGCAGAGGGGTCAGGTGCCTGAATTCGGCAGGCTGGAACTGGGGACTCCCTGCACCTTGTTACTGCCTTACTTGTACAGTGGTTTGTGTGATGGCTTTATTGCAGTACAGCCAGGGGTTTGATTTGCTGGGCCAAACATTTGCTTTAACAAGTCAAATTATCATTGTTCTTTCAGTTGTGCAGCCAAGAGAGTTTATTATTTTAAGTGCCTGATTGCTTTAGCAGGTGCTCAGTTAATGGAGGCTTCGCTGTGCTATTTCATGTTTTTAGGTAGGGTGCAAAAAGCTCATTTTAAAAAGTCATGTTTCTTGAAATAGCTATTTTATTTGGTGTAAACCTCCTAAGAGCAACCTTTATATTCCATTTTTTAACACAAAGCATACAAAAATGCCTTGGGAGGTGCAGAGCCACATTTAGCTGATGATGTGGCTGGAGGATTTCTTCCATGTTCTAGTTCAGTCCTGAAACCTGGGATTATTTCACTCTTTTTTCTGGAAAACCTAAGTTAGAGATCTACATTTTTTAATAAATGAGTCTATGTTTACTTAGAGTGCTAAGGGACTGGGGAAAAAGAAGGAAAAATAAAAGCATTTATTTTGAATATTCATATATGAAATGATACATCACAAATACCTTGTTCCAGGTTTCATAGGGATTTAGGGTATCTGCTTATTTTGCAGTACCCTTCATAGGCAACTATAATTATATTCAACTACTTATAAGTAAATGAATGTATTTTTGTAATATGGTTGTGTTGACATTGAAACTTTTATCACTCCCAGGAAGAGGTTTTTATGCTGCCTTAAGACATCTCCATGTTCTGTCACTTCTATTCCACCAAGTCTATAAATCTTTTTGGTGGAATAGGTGATTGATTGTGGTGTGAAGTCTGTTCATTGAATCACCCAGAATATTATCTGTGTTCTGTTCATGAAACCCAGGTGCAATCACTTACTGTAATAAAAAGGAGAATAGGAAAAAAGATCCTCAGCACCGAGGCTGCTGGAAAAGTCAAGATGTGATGAAGAAGAAGGTAATAGGTGTAACATTTTGTATTATATTATCACCAGGCAGAGAAAAAAGGTCTAAATTCAGCAGTTATTAAAATCCTGATATAAACAGGCTTAGAAAAGATCAGGTTGAGGTTTGTTGAGCACATGGCACACAAAGGTTTTTCACACACTGAGTGAGCTCAAGAAGAAGAGCAGAGCAAGGTAAGGAGCAGGATTTAAGCTCAGCCCTTTCCTTGCACTGATCCATGTCCCTTGCCTAAGCAAAACACTTGAATTTGCTTTTTCAGACCAGCTGAATCTCAGATGGGGCAAATGACACTTGCACCTGCTTTATGACTAGTTTAGATTGGATGTTAGGAAGGAATCCTTCCCTGTGAGGGCGGGCAGGCCCTGGCACAGGGTGCCCAGAGAAGCTGTGGCTGCCCCATCCCTGGGAGTGTCCAAGGCCAGGTTGGACGGGGCTTGGAGCAACCTGGGCTGGTGGGAGGTGTCCCTGCCCATGGCAGGAGGGGTTAAAACTGGAGGGTCTTTAAGATCCCTTCAAACCCAACCCATTCTGTCCTTCTGTGATGTCATAGCTTAGGTCACTGCTGAGCTGGCAAGGCGGACTCCGATCCCTTTGGAGAGCTGCATCTTGAGCATCACCAGGATGTGTTGTGTCTGGAGCCACACTGGGGCTAGATGGTGCTGAGTGAGTGCAAACCTCCCTTTGCCACAAACAGCGTGGGCTTTTCCTGGGACAGCATTCCTGAAATTGCCTTCTGTCATCTCCTGCAGCTCTTGACATTGAACTGGTACCTGTGTGAGAAATGTCCCGCTGAGGCAAGGCCGGGCCTCCCAGCTCCACTCCTCTCTGCCTCCACTTATTCCTCATGTTCTTCAAATTGGTAAATCATATGACAATAAACAGAAATACCCTCAGTGAAGAGAGAAGGGGAAACTGTTGTTTATCTGGTCAGGTGGTTTAGATTAGCAGTGATGCTGGTCTGTATTATGTTACTTTAAATCATAGTGTCCCAACAGGACATAAATTATGAAGATTGTTACAGTATGTTTCATCCAATGTAAGATCAACAAATTGGAATAATTTTTTTAATAGGAAAATCAGTGCTTTGGCAAGGTTATTGTTGAAGAATTTAATTTAACTTGAGCTTTGCTTGCATTATTTCTTAATATATAAAAACTATTTGCATAATGTACGAAGTATAAACATTTTTAGAATCAAAGGCAAGAATGCCTCTTCCAAGATTACATAGAGTGGCAAACTACTTAGAATAGATCAGTGTTTGTGCTTTTGCTGTCAAAAATGTTTGATATAGAGCTGGCAAGCTGGTTTCTTCACCGACATAATTGTAAACAAGTGTTGGGAGGCAGAAACAGCGTTCTTTGGAGGACGTGGTGTAAAGGTTTGCACATTGGCCGCTGCAGATCTGACACAGAGAGCAATGTTTACAGCCAGAGTGGGAATATAAATAGGTAACTTTTTTTAGAGTGCAAAGCATTGCATTTCTGTGTCAATGATGTGTGCAGATAAGTACAGGGGATGCGAGTGCTCAGCTCTGGATTTATAAAGAATGTTGTAAACTCAGGAAAGCACAGGCAATTCAGTTGGAAATGGGAGTTGGGGGCGTTTTCACAGTTTCAGATTTTGCTGCGAAGACAGAAACAGCATCTCAGTCCATGCCAGTATGTCTGTAGTGTTCTTCTTCCATCCTTTCCCCTCATTAGTGTCCTTCAGAGTCAGCAGCACTGCTTTCCCCGGTCACGAGCGATGCTCAGGAATGGGAATGGCTTTGTTCACGATATTTTGCTGCTCAAGCTATAAAAGAGGAGAAAACCCAGTTTCTACCAGTGGGTTGTCAACTGTTGTTCACCTTCAGACCCTGCTGGCTGCCCATGCCAGGATGGGGTGGGATGGAGGGAGTGGGGAGTTGCAGACACAGAGCCTGAAGCTCCTTGAGAAGCAGGGGCATGAGCAATGTGAGTTTAGCCCTGCTTTGGGGCGTGGTTTGGTTACATTCTTGATGACTGTCCCACTGTTTGTGGAGTGCTATTAAAAAGGTGGAGAGCAATGGGAAGGTGTTCACCTGATTTATGTTGTGGATGAATCTAGGCACAGCCAAAAAAAAAGAGATAAATACCCAGTGCCCCGTGGATCTAGTGTCCCTGAGGATGGTTCAGGCCTGCTGGTGCCAACAGGGAAGAATCCCAAAATGGGCACATGGTTTTGGGAACGAATACCTGCCTCCTGTGCTGCCACCACCTTTCTAAATACTAGTTGGTTTCTCTTTTTTTGTGTTTTAATTGTGTTGTCACTTTCAGATGAAGAGTGTGGCTTTGTGAGATGATTTTTGTGTATTTATATGATAAAAGTATTTAGCAATGGCGTAAAGAGAATGAAAATAAAACAAGCCCTGCTTTTTTTCTTGAGAGCACAAGAGAAAATACCCTGACAGCCCTTGTGACAAGCTAAACCTGACTCACAATAGCTCGACATTAAAGAGCTTTTTCCTTTTAACTGCTGGCCCGTAGCTCATTGTTAAGTAATAATGTCAGCTGGATATGTGAAAGCTTCTGCAGTTTGGGAGTGAACCTTAATGATTTAACTTTATTGTTGTAAGTGTCAGACTGCTAAGGAGAACACGTGCTGTACACTGGGTGTTCTTTATTCGGGTGAGTGGGGAGCCAATGTGTGAGGCACAGTCACCTCCTGTATGGCACTGTCACTGTACCTTGACTAATGTATTAATTTCCCACTGGTAAATGGTGCAGATGCAGCCTGGGTGGGTGGGGAAGGGAAGACAGGTAGCCCTCACACTGCAGAAGGTCAAGGTTAATGCTACCTCCAGCATTATAATGACAGATGGGAGGCAGAAACCTTAATGTACTTGTGATTAGCACATGCTTTCCTTGGCCGGGCGTCCGAAGGATTTAAGAAGCCTGAGCACACACTTCATTTTAAAACAAACAAATAAAAAGTGTGTATGGTTATATTGTTGAGCCTCTCAGCTGTTTTTCTTAAATATCTCCACTCCTGAGTCAAGGACTGTCAGCTGCTTTCTCCTGGAGATGCACGGGGTGATCCATCACGGGGGACTGCGGTGGGTGATGTATGAGCACGACACAGCGACCTGTGGGCCTTTGATGTATAACTCATCAAGATAATGTTGGCAAGCATTGTACAAAAGCAGCATGTTTAAAAAGTATTAAGATGAATGGATTCCTTGCTTAAGAAGTGTGAAAGGAAGAATAATAGCAGATTAGCTCTGGGATCCCGCGGTTCTCCCGGAGCCGTGAAGTGCTGTGCGGTGCACAGGGAAGGATGGAATTTCATCTTTCCTCCCACTCCTGTCAGCAAAGTGTCTGGCCCTGGTTTTCCCATTCTCAGGAAACAAAAGTCACATTAAGTCTTATTTTGTGATAGAGGATTTTATCACCTTCAAAAGCAGTTGGAGCAGTCACGAAACATTCAGAGATAGCTGGATTTTCCTAAAGTTTGCTTTGTGTTTGTTTTCACTTATTAGGTTAACTTGTTCTTCCAAGAGTAGCCCTGATTTTTATCTCTAGGAGACATATTATGGCTGCTAAGATTTAACAAACATTTTAGATGTTAGGTTGTGACTGAAACAACCTTCATTTTTAGTTCCTTCTAAAGGACATGAGAGGAAGAGACATACCAGTGCACCCAAGGCATCTTGTCCGTGCAGGGTTCCTTCACTCCTTCCACTGCTCTTCGTGCTTTGTTGCAGGGACTCAGCACTCTGCCATCACTTGGGTGATGGGATGTGCTTATGTAGAGTACCTTGTATGTCTGGATGCTGTTTTAGCCCAAATGTCCTAAAAGGATTAGGTTGAAAATGTCTGTCTCATATGCCTGTTACTAAAACACCAGAATACTTTATAATATTTAATGCGTCAAAGTCTTTTTTAATACTTTTTTATGGCTTCTAGAAAATGCACAGATCCTTTCTTTCTCTCTTTTGATTTTTGAAAGAAACATCAGATAAAGTTCTCATGAGGGGCTGAGGGGCTGCAGATCCCCGTTAATAATACAGTGCAAGCCCAGACTTTGTTGGGTCTCACCGTCATGAGTGAAGTGCTTGTCCCACTTTCATCAAGAAATGTGTGATGGTCTGATAAACTCTGCCCACCAGTGCAGTCTTGACAATGATCTTGCACTGCAGACTGCATAATAATTTTCATTATTTTTAATTAAAGTTGAAGAAGTGCAGACTCCTGCTCAAATTAAGGTTGGTTGTGTTGCCGGAATGCGGTAATTACTTTAATTGATCACAAGATAGTTTCCTTGATCACCAATTAGACCAAATTACCGATCAAGTTTCAAGACGTGAAGAAATGTCCAAACTGATTTTATGTAATAGTGTTTTCATATCTAATCAAACCTAAATATCTTTTCCTTCCAGAGCCAGTTGTATTTTCCCAAAGAAAGGTTAAGGCTCTACAAATACAGAGGTGACTCATAAACAATAGCGTTCCAATTCATTTAATTAGCAAAGGAAGTATTTAGGACCTTAATGGAGATTGCATTGGTGAAATTGCTCGGTAGAACCGTAGCTCATTTTCTTAGTGAGACATACTTTTTGTGTGTAATTAAAATAAACTCAAATGCAAGGGGTGAGTTGCTGTGGGTGCAATGAGGGAGAACCTCTCCGAGCAGAGCGGGGCACGCACGAAGGCTGTGCCACCAGAGTGCCCTGGCTGGGGCAGTGGTGGGCAGCTGGAGCAGCAAGCAGCAGGACCAGGTTCTCCACGCTGGGATTTAATCCTTTTCATGAGCTGGACAGCCTCAAGCTGAGCCCTCCCCATGATGAGCAGTTTTGTGCCTGTTGTATCCAGCTGGAGACTTCACTGTCTGCGGAAAGAGGTAGTGGGATGGTGTGTTGGTGCATGGGCTGGGAGGGTTTGGTGGTCCACTCATGGGGAGGATTTGTCATGTGAAGTGTGAAGGAAGGTCTGCGGAGTAGATTAATTTCACAGACTCTGTTGCTTGTGTGATTCTCTGTGAGCCTCTGTTGGAGCCATGGTTGCTGTCCCACAGCCAGGGACTGTGTGCAGTGCAGTGCAGCCTGCAGGGTCTGTGTGTGGGTGCCTGAGTTCCTGGGACGGACAGGCAGACCCCAGCAGAGCATACACAAACCTGGGAGGGGTTTTATAAATTTATTCTTCTTTTTTCCCTTGCTGTTTGTTTCTGTAAGGCAGTCTGGCTGCAGACACATCACCGTTTTAAACTTCTGGGGACACTGTCTGTTCAGACTGCTGTGTTGGAAATAGCGTTCCAGTCTAGCCCGTGGACACTCTAAAAATGTTTAAATCAAGTATCATTCAGCATTATTAATGCAGAAGTTTTCCAAATCATTGCTAACATCTGAGGCACAACTTGTAGCTTTCTGCTTCAAAGCATGCTGCTGAAACATGGGCAAATTTTTAAAAGTAATTGTTCACTCGAAGTAAAACTAAACCGAGCAAGAGCTTCAAGGGAAGTTAGGTTTTCTGAATTTTGGAATGCTCTTGGGTCAAAGAAAAAAAGCTTTTTAATTGCTGACAGTTTGGTGATTTCCAAATGACAAACCTCATTGGAATGATTTTCTCTGATTATAACGTTTGCATTCATTTGACTGGCAAAGCACCCAACAAAGTCATACTTCATCCAGGCACTGATTCTTTTTTTTTTTCCTTAAAGGTTTTTGTAATTTGTGAGGGGAAAAAAGACTTGAAACTATTATCAACCATTATATGTTATTCATTGACCACATGTTTGTTTGAAATGGCCATCTCTTGGTGGAATGTGGGCTATATACATTCTCTTCCATAAATGAGCGCTAAAAAACTACCTAAATCAGGTAGGGTTTTGTGGAGCTTGTTGTATTATAATGTGAACCAGACTGCAACGTGGATGTTCCTCCAGCTTTGCATCTTAATTCGGGTCCTGAACCCGGTGGATGGAGCTTGGTATGAGCAAAGCTCAGTGCCGAGAGGCGTCCTGCTCACGCTCCCGGCCCTTTGGGCCCCGCTGTGTAATTGCATTCTTGATTTACATGGGCATTCTCATTTTCTTTATAATGCAGTGATCTGCTCCTAAGTGTGTTGGCAAGGGCCTGTTATTATTTTCTTTTTGAGCCCGTGATAAAACCTGTGTCCTGGGGGAGCGTGCCGTGCAGAATGTAGGGGCATTTAAGGGAAAATATTTCTCATCAAGCAGAGGGGCAAACTCACCTGCTGCCTTTTTCTCCTCAGTAAAATAAATAGCAAAAGAGTTGAATGGAAGGATGTGTTTCTGGAAGCAGTGTTGCTAATACTGTGGCATGGTGCTGGATTAGAAGTGGCGTGTTTCTAAAATGCAGTAAGGGATGAGGGGGTCAGGAGGGATATTTAAAATCCCTCTTGGATGCTGAAGGTAAAATCAGTGCTCTTATGCAATAGCTTTGAGTCCTGAAGTGACACTGAGCAGAGTGATTTACCAGGGTCTGCAGGGGGTGACTTCAGCAGTATTGGGAAATGCCCCAGTGGATGGGAACCTGAAATGCTCCTGTAACACACACAAACCCAAAGTGCTGCTCTGCAGCTTCTTGAGGAGTTGTTGAGATTTTGGGTGAATCTTGCCAATCCCCTGCCAGTGCTGGCAGGCAGAGGAGAATTTTCCTCTTTGCTCTCTCTTTCCCCAGGCCTTTGGATTCATGACCCGTGTTGCTCTGCAGGCAGAGAAGATGAATCACCACCCGGAATGGTTCAATGTCTACAGCAAGGTAATGTGTTCACCAGCCCCAGTTACTCATGTGGCAAGTTAAGGAGACCAAACCACTGGCCCTTTCTCTCTGCCTTACTTGTAGCTTATCTACAAGGTAAGGGAATGTGAAGTGTCTTTTTATAAAGAGATTTGAGCTTTTACAGGGATGCTGACATTTGCAGTGGTGAGGAAAGGAGAATGAAGCTCTTAGTGCTGGCTGCCAGCTGTATGGTTTGGGCCTGTGGCTTCATCTCTCTGGCTGAGATCTAAAAATAAAATAGAAACCTTTAAACTCTTATTTAGCCAACCTGAATAAATCACTCTTTTGAAACTGCTCACCAGCCCTCATTCCTTTCTGTGCAGCAGGTCAGTGGTGTAGGGTAGCAGACTGTTGGTGTGTTGGTACCTAAATGGGAGCCTGGCAGTCTCAATTTAGGTTTGATATTTTAAAAATTGTAGGCTCCTATGTCTCAACATAGCAGCTTATAAAATTTGTTTATAATATTACCTAACTGATGGTGGTCTCATATTTACAAGGGTCACAAGGATTACTGCAGCCTTCGAATGAAAGGTGCTGTGTGAAGGGGGAAATTATTGCTCTCCCTTTAGTTTTATTTTCTAGTACTTCTCATTGCATTGTATCACGTTGTTTGTTCTAGCATTTGGTGAATATATGGCAATCCCACTAAAAATATACTAAAAGAAAGGGCGTGTGGACAAGCATCTCAGAGCAGGACATCCCACCTCACCCCACCACTGAGCCTCCCAGCACAGGCTCTTCCTCACCACCCCCTCAGGTCACCCTGTTCAAGGGACATTAAATGAGCACTGGACAAAGTCCTGATTGCCCACTCTTCATGATTTTCTTGGCTTTCTAGAATATTCAGAATTTGTCTTTTTTCCCCTCTTCTGTCTTCCAAAAATCTCAGTCAAAGGCAAGACAAAGTAATGCCCAACTTGGCATCTGGCTCAGTCTAGACAGACCCATGGGGCAGCTGCGTCACAGCACCATGCACCAGTCTGGTTTGGGGGCTTTTTCAAATTAATCTGCAACAAGCTTAACAATTTTTTCACCTTCAGAGTGCTGGTTTTTAACAAAACACACGAGCCCCTGTCCCGGCTCTCGCAGCTTGGTCACTGGCCCAGGTTCCTCGCGAAACCGATCCGTGGAATTTAAATGTAAAGACTGAGTGATTTAATCGGACACCTCTCCTTGGATGAAACCCAGGAATGCAGAGCCTGTGTTATGCTGTGAAGGGGCTCGTTTTGAGGAGATTCCAGGCTCTGCTAAACCTCCTCACCTACGGCGTCTTCTGGTTTGCCTGAGCAGGGAGGGTCCGGCTCGGTCCTTGCCAGGAGCACCGAGTGAAGGCAGTTCAGTGCAGACACACACACAGCACTCCCAGGAACTCAGATCAAAATGACTCTGTGACCCCTTTCTTTTCCCTTCTGGCAGGTTCAGATAACTCTGATTTCCCATGACTGTGGTGGGCTGAGCAAGAGGGACGTGAAGCTGGCTCAGTTTATTGACAAAGCTGCGGCCTCGGTTTAACCAGGATGGAAATTGCTCTAATACAGTGTTCACCAATATTTTGTATTTAAATGGTATCCCTATATCCTTGCAACCCTGATTTCACAAACCCCTTGAGACAAGATATTTTGTAAAAAGAGCGGCTTAGCTTTGCTGACCTGTAAGACCTCAGTCTTGAGACCCTTCTGGGTGCCTGTGCTTGTCCTTTCCCATTGCTGGCTCTGCAGGAGGATGCAGCAGATAAACCAACAATAAATAAGTTTCAAACAGTCCTTTTCTGGTAACTAAATGGAGCTGGAATGAAATCAGGAGCCCACCCACATGTGTCAGTGTTCCCCAGGCCCACAGGAGCTGGTGGCAGCTGCCATATCATCTTGCCCCATGCCTGGCTCCTTCCCTCCTATGGGTTTGTACATCTCTGCACTTCACATGGGGTAAGAGCAGCTTGGCCAGATCAGTTCCCTCTGGCTTGGTGCCTCCACAGACTGGCTTGGGTTGGAAGAGAGCTCAAAGCTCATCTCATCTAGTGGACACCTTCCACTAGCCCAGGTTGCTCCAAGCCCTATCCAGCCTGGCCTTGGACACTTCCAGGTGCAGGACTGGATCTCTCAATTGCTGAAAACTTCAGCTCTGGACCAGCAAACGCAAAGAAATCCCGGTGAGCTCCTGGCACTCACATCAGTAAATGAAGCCTGCCCTTAAGTGCTTGGCTGGGTCAGTGCTCAGCACCCTGCAGGATTGAGCCATTATTTGTGTGCAGTGCTCCAGAACCTGCTGGGTCAGGAGAGGGGTAGCTTGGCCAGGCTCCCGGAGCTCCGGCCAGAGCTGCGGGTGGTGAGGGAAGCGGCATTAGCAGGATTCTCGCTAAGCTGGGCTCAGCTCAAGCTATGCTCACCCTTCCTTTTTTTTCCCCTTCCTGTAGCTACAATTACTCATTGCAAACGTTGTTGCAGGAGTCGCAGATCCCACTGTCAAGCTTAAAACATTTTCTCCCGCGGCTTCAAAGCCTTTGTTTTCACCCTGTGATCCTCACCCAGCCAGATCCCTGGTGCTGGGAGGGAGATTTCCTCCTGCCTGAGGCTGCCGGGAGGGCCTCTGGCCCTGCAGTGGCACTGCTGAGTGTCCCCAGGGTGCCCTGCCCTGCCCTGCCCTGGGAGCAGCTCTGGGACTGACACCTCGGCAGTGCCGGAGCACATGGCACAGATGGCACCGAGGGCTGGCATGGATGGGGCTGCCACAATCTGTGTCGGGGCATCTGCGAGGTGTGTGGTCTCTCGGGTATTTTGGGATGCAAAACGCCACGAGCTGCCCGCCCAAGGAATCATGTCCATAAAATAAGAATGGTATTCTTTGTAAATCCTTAGCAAGCACCGCTGTCATGTGCTAATTGGTGGCAGGAAGCAAGATGTTGGGGTTTGTTGTTGGAAACCCTACTTGGGCTATCGAGTTAATACCTAAAAAGACCCAAATTCAAGCTACGTGCTCAGATGTTCTTTTCTCACAAGTGCCTGTCCCCAGTGAAGCGAAGGATTTCCCCAGTATGGTTTGAAAATGGTCACTGTTGTGAGGAGTGAATAAAACTAAAACAAACAACCAGGCTGTGACGTCTCCTGTTACTGGTGGGGAAGTGAAACGAGCTTCTCCCAAAGTTTTGACAGTGTCTCTAATGAATTGTGAAAAGTCTATTGTTAGGAATTGATATATAACGTGTGTGCTTTGAATAAAACCAATAAAATCAAATTCTTTCTTTGTAATTTGTTTCTTTATTATTGTACATATGTGACAAAGCTGTTTAGTTTGAATATAAATTTAGGATAAATAATATTTGGTTACTGGGAGGTCTTTGGTTTAGAATATTGATATTTATTTACATACTCTGAGGAAAAAAATTCCCGTCAACTAATTGAGCTTGGAGAGCTGCACTGTCTGGCTATGGCACAGAGCTATCCTGGGGGTGTTGAGAATCCTGACCAGCAGAGAGGCAAAAACACTCAGCAGAGAGAAGGGTGGCTTTGAAATGCTCTGTTTTACCGTCACTGTTTATTTAGCCATGATTTCAGCCAGAATTTAGTAATTTCTTGTTAACTTCTGGGGCATCCCACAGACCTGCAGGCAAGGTGAGCATTGCTGTGTAATGCTAATACTATAACGCAAAAATAGGGAATTAAAAGCTTCCACTCTCTTTTCCAGTGAGTGCTGACTTGGGAGGCAGTCTCACAGTTAAATCCTGGCTCTGCATATGCCATAAAGAGGATTTCTTTCCTTTTTTTGGGGCTGTTTTGGGTTTTAGACAGGTTTGCCAGCATTTCTGAAGTGCACCCCCACTCTGCGACGAGCTTCACCCCCCGCCCTGTCTTGGCAGCATCCCCAGCCTCCTGCAGAGCTGGGCAGGGGGTGCTGTGATGTTGGGGAGCCCCGACCCACCTCCCTGCAGCTCCCCAGATGCACTGCAGCCGGCTCACACTGCTCCCTGCTGCTGCCCCTCCCCAGCTCTGCTCCACCTGTCCCCGTGCTGCGGGTGTGCGGGATGCCGGGGGCCCCGGGGAGGGATGCGCAGCCTCCTGACCGAGCTGCAGCTTCGCAGCAAATTTAGACAGCAAGGGTTTAGTGACAGGCGCTGGATGTGCGCCAGGAAACAGCCTAAGGCTCCTTCTCTTGTGAAGAGCATTGTCAGCCCAGCTCTGAGCAAAAGCAGCCGGTGTGCAGGGTTTGGGTCTTTCCCAGGTGATGGCATTGCTGGAGCTGTGATGGTACATCCCTACAGCTGCCCAACATACAGGTTCCCCTGCTGTGCTGGCTTCTCCTCGGGGTCAGCTCGGTGCCTGCACCCCAGGGCATCATGTTGCTGCTCCTGCAGACTAATCACCTTTCCCTGTTCACTGACAGGTTCAGCTCAGGGCTACCAGCCACCAGGTTAAATATTCCCCTGGAGTGTTTGGGGCAATTTTGCTTTAAGGCTGGTTGTAGCTTGAAATATTTAGATAATCCATCAGAAACAACCTTCTTGCAGGCAAATTCCCTGTGTTGAGACTGATGTAACTCGCTGTGTCCCTCCACCAACCTTGTCCACGGTGCATGGGAAATGCTGTCCCTGGGAGACCCCCCAGTGGTGCTCCATGGCCACAGGAAATTAAAAAGCAAACAGTCGGGGCGGAGAGAGCAGAGCAGGGAAGATGCCTGCAGTGTGCTGCGTGGCTGGGATTGGTGCTCGGCTCCTGTGAGGCTGCAGATCAGACCTTCACAGGACCGTCTCTGAAACAGGGCCAGCAAATAATCCTTTTCCTTCCCCATAGTGGGAGCTCAGGTCCAGTAAACTGCAAAAATCAAATTGAAAGGAGAGGCAACAGGGCTCCGGGGCAGGACTGTGGGGCTCTGGGGATGGGCTCCCACAGCTCTGCAGGAACATGTTGGAAAGCAGGAGTCTATCTGGGTTTGTGAGTCACGAATCAGTCTGGCTGCACAGGGATTCCCCCTGCCCTTCCTCCTCCTCCTGGCTGCCCACACTGGAGCCCGAGGTGTGGTGGTGGAGTGGCTGAAGAAGAGGTGGGTTTTCTGTTAATTAACCTCTCTCATCTGGAACAGTTTGGACATTAGAAGGCTAATGAGGACATGTCCTCACCCAGCTGCCTCTCCAGGCTGAAGGACAGACTGATGTGGCTACTATTCAGATATCTGTGACACGTCCCTGGCTCCAGGATGGGGCTGGAGGGGTCACAGCATCCCTTGGGATGTGTGCGGGATTCTGTGCTGGTGGCTGCTGCCTCTTCATTGGCTTTGTCTGGAGCTCTGGGGGCTCAGCAGAGCAAAACCACAGGGTGGATCCCATTGCAGTTTTTGTTGGTTTATGTCCCCCAGCCGGGGCTTGGCCGTTCTTGCAGCATCCCTGGTTTTGGGTGATGAGCACAAGTCCTGGCTTTGCCCAGTCCCAGCTCTGCCTGCCAGGTCCTCAGCCCTGCTCTGCCTTTCCCTCCTCCACGGGGCTTTTCAATCCTGCAAAACACAACTTTGAAAGCTTTGCACTTTCCGCGGCTTCTTTTAGGTGTGTGCATCTCCTCTGGCCCTTTCAGGTTAATGAGGGAATTGCCAATTAACTGAAGTTAATGAGTTCTCCATGACCTAGTTTCAGTATTTTCACCATTGCTGGCTCCAAGAAACAAATATTTGTGGCTTACTCAAAGATACACCTCGGGATTAGCCAAACATGTGTGTCCTGGAACAAGTGCTTGCGCAGCGTCCAGACTCGCAGCACGGGGATGCTGACTAACAGAAATAAACTGGCAATTGTTAGTGCTCTTTCTCCCAAAAATCCAAGGAAAGGAGCAAACATGGATGTGAGCTATCCCGCTGACATCAAAGGCTGTGGTTATGTAAAAGCTGCTCACTCTGAAGATCTGTCACAGAGCTGGACTCTGGTGAGGAGATGACAACTCGTTTGCAAATGAACTTTGGAAAGAGCCCAGGCATGGCCTGCCAGCAGTTCTACAGTCACAGCCAGCCAGCCTGCATGGCCTGTGGGGATGCTGGAGCCCTGGGAAGGGTCCCCAGTGAGAGCAGAGCTCTGTGCTTGGGCTCCTGCTCCACTTCCAGGCCTGGTGGGTGCACAAAGGAGGGACAGTGACCCCCCAGAGCTCAAAGGCACAGCCCAGCGTGGGAGCACTCAGTGGTTTTGCTGTGGGACACTCGAGCCGGGTGACAGGATGGTGTGATGGGCTCCATCTCACTGCTGCTGCTCCCAGCTGGGCACAGGAGGCTGTTCCCCTGGGGTGCTGGGAGGGATGATAGCCACTGTGCACACAGCATTGCCCCCGGCTCAGCTCCTCCCACCTTGGGGACACTGTCCTTTCCTGTGCCACTGCACTGGCTCAGAGGCTGAAGGAAATGCATTTCAGCTCGGATTTCTTCACCTATTTGACACTCACCATTCTTAAAGTGCAGTTGTCTGGTCTTTTCCACAGCAGCCTTTTCCCCCTCATGGTTTTGGCTCAGCTGGCTTAAGCGCCCTTTTAATACTCAATTTTCACATTGAAAAATCTCTCTTGGTCACACTCCTTGATTTCCTTGTGTTACACAAGCCAGCTACTGTAGGCAAAGCTCTGAGCCTTAATTATATATGCCAGTAATATATAGCCAGGCCTGGCTAATGTCAAGGAGCCCAGTCACGAGCACTGGAGTTTCTGAGAGCTCTGCCTGCAGGACCAGGCTCCCTGCAGGGAAGGGAGTGCCACATGGGGAGGCACCAGCACAGGCTGCCCAGAAAATCTGTGGCTGCCCCATCCCTGGAAGTTCAAGGCCAGGTGGGATGGGGCTCTGAGCACACTGATCTAATGGGTGGCCTCTCTGCCCGTGGCAGGAGGGGCGAAACAAGATGGTCTGTAAGGTCCCTTCCAACCAAAACTTTTTTGGGGTTCCGTGATCTCAGCTGCCACCGTCCTCATTGCCTTCCTCCTGTATCACACCCACGGACAGCACCACAGACACCCACAAGGAGAGCACAACCAAAGGTTTCCAGGCCCTCCACATGCTCCAGCTCATCAAGTACAGCAATAGGATGAGTGTAGAGCACTGCTCCATAGTTGAGTCACAGCAGAGAGGGGGCATCCAGCCCAGCAGCAGGGAGAGCCTCCCTTGTTCTCAGGTGTCAGGGGCTGATGCTGATGGTAGCTTATGAGAAAAGATGAAAATTAATAATTCCTGATTTTGTAAGAAGTCCATGGTTTGTCCATTGTATTTTCCCCCAGTTTCTTTTTCCCCAAAGGAGAGGAAAGATTTTCTTTTTTTTACTGCAGCAGAGTAGACACACAAAAGAAACCCCTATAAAAACACAGGTCATGTCCTATTCTTGGTCTGTGTGTATTTTTCTCTCCAGCACACCATCTCCTACTTAGCTTTCTCCTGACGACTCTGGAGGTTTATTTTTCAGCAAGGAGCTTATGTGGGCAATGAATGCTCAGCCAGCATTTCTGCCTGTAATTAATTGGCTGGGTAGCCCACCAGAAGTGGGATGTTTATTGGCACAGGGCTCTTATAATGTTCACTTCTGAGCCTTCATTCCTCTAGTTTGGATCGTAAACTTCACTTATCACCAGACTTTTATATGTTAATTACTCTGTGTCGCTGGGAGAAGGGAGGACACATAGAAGTGCATGCAATAATGAATGATTTAGGCATGGGGGATCAGATGCTCCAGTTTGGGCTGACTGACTATAAGAGACAAAATTGATGTATGGAGAAATTGGGAGGTTTAAATCAGGGTGAGTGTGTGTTTGTTGGTTAGAGCCTCACACTATGCACTGGTGGCACTCACTGCCCAGAGATGCCTCGTCTGGGGACCACAAGGAAGAAAACCTGTAGGATAAGATTTGGCACCGTTGCCCCCTGAGACACTTAAAATGTTGAGGTGCTTTGAAAAAAATCCCAGTCAGCACAAATCTGCAAGTTTAAGAGCCTAAATGCCTTTGAAACCCCGAGCCACACAGCACTGGGTTTTGATGGAAGTCGCTGGGACTTAACACCTGAGGGACTGGGAGCACTGGGAAATTGCATCCTGGCTTTGGGTGAGAATGCCTAGAATGGCTTTACTGGGGGAAAAAATACCAAAGATAAAAGTTCTTTGGGGTCTCACAGCCCCTTCCTGTTCTAGGGATGCCATAAATACCCTGCAAAGCCCCACCAGCTCCAAAGGGCATTTGATACTTGGCTTTGTGTCCTGACCTGGAGGGACAAGTGCCCTGAGCCACTTGGCATCCCAAGAAACACCTCTTTGCCTAAAATTTGTTTAAAATGTGATAGAGCCATCTAAATGCATTTTGCTGAAGGTGCAGGAGATGGTTTATGCCTCTGTGTGTATTGTTATTTATTAATTGAAGCCTAAATTAGCCCTCAACAGGTTAGCAGTATTTAATGCAGAGAGCTCAAACATGCAACACATTCTTGGCACGTTTCCCTTTATTAATTAAAAACCTCTTTAAAACACTCTGCCTTCCACCTTGGAGCAATAAATTTCCACCTTGAGGAAATAATTTCCTTGTTGTATTCCATACAGAGACGTTCTGTTAGCTGCAGTCCCTGTTTCAGTGTAGGCCCCATTCAGCCTTATTTCAATTTCAAAATAAACTTTCAAAATGCCAGGTTTTTCTATTTAAAAAGAAAAAGAAAAGGAAAAAAAAACTAAAAAAAAAACAAAAACAAAACAAACAAAAAAAAAAACACCACAAAAAAAATCAAGTTTTCTGCTTTTCAAAAAAATATATTTGGGATTAATTTCAATGTAGTTTACTGCTTGTGCAGACTGTGAGCCACAAAGCTCCTTCTTAATAAGAGCTGACAGGACTCTGCAGTGGTTCCTGCAGCAGGAGAAGCCTTGGCAGTCTGAAATGGGCTGCTGGTCCTGCTTGGGAGGCACCGGCCCTCCTGCAGTTGCTGGGAGGGTTTTACAGCCCCCCCCCGTCACTCCCAGCTCTGGGTGGCTGCTTTGCTTTATGACCACGTGTCCCAGCCCAAACCTGCCCTGCGCCATGACATAACTTGGCAAAAATGTCACCTGATTTGGGAGGTTGAATGGCTTTTGTTCCCTTCTAGTCCTGCCAGAGAGACCCACGTGTGCAGGGAGGTGAAATCCCTCTGCTGTTTCCTCCAGGAATCCGTGCCAAACTCAGTGGCTTTAGGGATGAGAGATGATTGTGGTCTCTTGTCTCCCATCCTGTGTGGCAGGGGAGGAGCAGCCAGACACTGAGGGCAGCAAAGATGCTGTTTTACCTCCAGTTTGTGCCCAAACCCCAAGGCATGAGGGTTAATAGCACTGATCATTTTTATTCAGCTAATTTATTAATGCAGGAGCTTGGGAACAACTGCATCCCTTATCCAGAAGGGTTCCATTACTCCATCACCAACCTGTACATATTTCAGCAAAAAGTCACTTAGAGTGAAGATTTCAGTGAGCTGCTGGATGACATGAAGAAGACTTTGTGCCATTCTGATATCGTAATTATGGTTGGGTTTTGTTTCACCATCCCATTTATTGACCCGTATTTGTTATTCCTGGACCTGCAGAGTGACACACCAAACAGATCAGCAATGGTGGAACAGGTGACTACAAGAGAGACTCCAAGTCAAAAAAAAACCCAGATGCCCTTTGGATGTACTGAATTATTTTCTTGGAATGAATGAATACTTTGAGGCTGTTTTTCCCTAGGGAAAGTACTCTCAGCCTGAGCAGTGCTGAGACTCTAGGAATGCACCATCCTATGGCATGTGCTACAAATGGATTGGTTTTGTCCCCATCAGGAGGACTAGTGCCGTTTCCCAGCACCATGCAGTGTCAGTGTGGGGTCAGGGTTTGTCACAAATGGGAGCAATACCTTGCTGGAAAATTCCCTGTTGTTCGTAGTGCCCAGCCCTGGCATGTCCTGGGGTTTGCAGAGCCCTGGGTCTCCTCTGGGTGCACAGCCCCGAGCAAGGCTCCATCCTCCTGGTCTGGCTCACATGTTCCACCCCTCAGCTTGTCTGGGGGAGAGGTGAGAGCACATTCCAGGTTTGTGGGGACAGTGGGGTTGGAGAGCTTGTTTGCATTACAGTTTGGGAGGTGAGACAAGTTCCCTCCTTACAGCACTAGTCCAGCTGACCGGGGCTTTCCCTCAGCAAGGGACTTCTCTGGACTTGTTTGGGGAGCAGCCAACCCCAGGCAGCAAGTCTAAACCAGAAAAATCTCCCACAAATCCCCCAAATGGAGACTGCTGAGTTTTACATATCTTGGGTTAACCTTAATGTGATACAAGCCTATGATCACAGCTTGATACCTATTGTTAAAAAACCCCACAGTCTGGCCTGGAGTCCAGAAAAAAATCCCTGGATATCAAAAATTCCCTTGTAGCCCGAACTCCAGGTGACTGTGGTTACTGTCAGGAGTCTCTGTGTTACTTTCCCCCTACCACTGATCAGGACTAGGGCTTCTGAAAATGGTTGTGTGTGCACATGGCACACGCTGTGAAGCCACTCTGGGTTGCCCTTCTGCCATTCTCCTCTGATCTTTTGGGAGAAAATTATTTTCAAGGCTATGAAAGCAAATTTGCAGAGTGAAGAGTCTCAACATGATTCAGAATACTTGGGCTCTCTGCATTGCTCCTTGCCCTGCTGGGTGGATAGAGAGGTGCTTGCCAAGGGTGCGGTTCTCCATGTGCCCTGGACATGGCCCTTCCCATTTTGCATGGCACTTTGGGATCTTTTTGCCACGCTCTTCTCTCACTGCAGGTTGCAACATCACTATTGGGAACATGGTGGTGTATTGGGAGAGATTGTGAGAGTCATGAAAGTAAAATCTTTGCAAGATCATGAGAGGATGAAAAGTAAAAAGCTCTTTAGCAGAACACGATCCCTGATGGCTGTCAGAGCTCTGCTTACAACCTGTGCTTCAAACCTTCATTAAAATAAGGCCAAAACCTTTATGACTGAAAATGATTGATGAAATATCTGCTGTCCTCTCTGTGCTGTGAGGGGGTGGAAGCTCAGCCACCCACTCCAGCCCCGCGCTGGGGCAGCCGCTGATGGAGGGAGGAACGATGCCATTGAGAGCTGGAGCGCTTGTGGGCTGGGAAGGGATCACAGCCTGGGTCCTTTTCCTGGAAACCTTGTGGCAAGGCTGGGACTAGAGCCCAGGCCTCCAGTGCTCTCCCTGCCAGCTCCCTCTTTCCAAGATGAAGCAGCCCTGGCACAGCGAAAGGGCTGCTCAGAGTCATGGCAAACCGAGCGGCACTGAGGGAATGGGCTGTGATACCTCAGACAGAGCAGCTCGTTTCTGAGCTCTGATGCTGATTAGCACCTTGGAACAACCAGCTTGGCTTCCCCTGGCAGTCTGAGTGCAAACACACCCACACGGCTCAGGGTAACCGGAGAAGGGACGAGCAGACCTGTGAGCGCTAGCCCTTCCTCCGCACGGCACGGGCTGTACCAGCACAGAGCTGCACCCCAAGGCTGGGCACAGTGACCAGGATGTGCCAGGGGTGATGAGGGCTGAGGCAGCCTGACCCCCTCCTGGTCATGCAGGCAACAGGGATCAGCAGAGCAGGGCTGGCTGCACCGTTCTGGTTTGCCCCCAACGCTGTTCCCCCACTGTGGCAGCAACCCAGAGAGCAGTGTTGGGGGTGATGAAAGGGAGGAAGGTGTCTGGGGGGGAACTTGGCATCTCTCCTGGCGGGCTGATGTGGGGAGAGGGGTGGGTGCCTTGCAGTGGGCATGCTGGGGACCCACAGCTGCTGCTGTGCAAACAGGCTCACACCTTCAGTGAGCTGGATGTGAGGCAGCCACGAGCTGTGCCTTTGGTGGCACTGCTGGTACAACATCAGGTGAGTTTTTCTTGGTCTTGGCAGTTTTCTATGACCATTCCTTGTGATTCTGCACCTCAGTGGGAGTTCAGCATTGCCAGAGGAACACAGAACATCAGATCAGGTTGCTCCAAGCTCCATCCAACCTGGCCTTGGACACTGTCAGGGATGGGGCATCCACAACTTCTCTGGGCACCCTGCACCAGGGCCTCACCATCCTCACAGTAAAGATTGATAGAAAATACCCTCTTCATTACTACGCTGTGGCTTCCAGCAGTAAAATAAATGAGAGCCTGATGTGAGCAGTATCTAAGCAAAATTATGGATTCATCCCTACAGAGATGCTCTTGCAGAGCTCTCCCTGCCACTGTTGAGGCTCTGCCTGCCTCCCACCCGCCCCAGAGAGCTCATCTCCACCACTCTCCAAAATCTGCCCTCCCAATCCCAGCTCTGGGTTGCTGTTTGCAGCGTGTTTGTGCCCCAAAGCCTTCACCCAGGCTGACTGAGAGCTGCTAACAGGAGCTGCTTGTAAAAGGCTGAAGGAGCAACCAGTGACACAAGCTCCTGCTGAATTTGTTCTTCGTGTTCTCATTTGTAATCATTTTGTGTTTTATGAGGGATACTTCCTAAAACTTTGCCAACATGATGGAAACACATGTGGTGCTCTAACACATGATGTGACCCTTTTGGTGGAGAGACGAGGTGAAAACCTGCTTTTCTCCAACAGCTCCGGTGTGATGCTGGCCCTCAGCTGTGTCCTGGGGAGACTCACAGAGCAGCAAATATCAAATGGGGTTCTCAGCAAAGACACCCCTGCTTATTAATGAGGGAAATTAATGTACTTTGTGAATTGGATTCTCCTGCAATTAGGGCCAGGCCAAAAGAGGCAGGAGGCTGCACTGGTGTGAACCGGGCTGCATGGAACAGAAAGGAGAGGCCCCTTTTGTCAGGCGATGGCTTTTCCTCAGAAGCTAAATGATACATAATGTTTATATAGTGTTTTGCCTCTCCTAAATGCAGGCTAGACATTAATTGATTCCAGGTTTGCTCTGTGGAGCAGGTCAGCTCTTTCCATTTTGCAGATAAAGGAGCAGAGGGGATGGCTGAGGGGTCAGCGCCGGCGCCGCGGCAGCTCCACCACTGGCTGCCCTCCCTGCCACACCACGCTGCCACCCGAAATATACACCCCTTGTGATGTATGTGGGAGTCAGCTGGGGCTCTGTAAACCCAGCTACATTAAGCCTGGTTCAAATGAAATCTGTTTATGTCTCCATCGCTCGCCGCTGGTCAAAGCAGGACTTAACTAACCTAACGCTGTTTGTGTTCAAAGCCTCTTAAACCCCTGCTCTGACCATCTTGAAGCGAGATATAAAGTACTCTCTGGGACCTGGCTGGAGGCCAAGGAACAGTTTCAGACCCCCCTTCTCTTTTCTGCTCGTGGGGCCGCTTAGAAAAAGCATCACACATTTCAAACAGTGATGGAAAAAAATAATTTTAATTCACTTCTGTTTACATAGCACTGGAAGCTTGGGAGAGTTTGCAAAGACAATTATTAATGGCTTAAACTGGCACGGTAAAAATGTTGCCTTGGTCTGGGAACATGAGCCGGATCCCAAGCCCCTGGTGCTGGGTCAGCCAAGCACTGGCTGAGGGTTCTGGGGAGTGAGGACCCAAAGGCTTGGTGGGTCCCACTGTTGTGTTTCCTTTCAGCATCTTGGAATCAGCCTCCTGCTCATTCTGCTGTGGCTGAGCTGCTGAAAGCCAAAGCCTGGATCTGGGGAAACACCCCCCTCTTCCTGGTTGCCTCCACTTCTGGGTGCCCAGCCTGGAGGTGTTGGGTGGCAGTGGAGTGCATCCAACCCCTCAGCACTGCTCCTTCACTGCAGTCTCAAAGCTCAGCTTTGTATGGCTTTTGGTCCAGGTTTTTGGGAGCATGGCCCTTTATTTTTGGTTTGTACATTGTGTGAATCAGCTCCAAAGAAGGTGGAGCCTTTTGCCGATGTGCAGTGGCAGATTTGGATCCCGTGCACAGTGCCCTGAGCTCTCTGAGACCAGCAGGGAAGGTGTGGATGAGCACTGGCACACCTGCAGCCTGAGCCTGCCCCGTGTGTTACACACACCCTTCCAGGTGTCCATCAGAAGACTCAGACACGCTTTTACTGGTCTATGGCACAGCAGGATCTTGCACCTATAAAACTGCTCTTAATTACTTCCCAAGCTACTCACCAGGATGATGCTGATTTTGTCTTACAACCCAACAGGACTTTGATTAGTACAAACCCCTGCCCACCATGCCTTCCTTGTCTGTGTGTGTTGCTGGGTGATCACACACTGCATGCTCGTGGCCAGGGCTGGATTTGGGGCACCACTGGCCTGCTCATGGACACTGCCCATGTCACCTCTGCCTTCCACACTGCAGCACTTCCACACCCAGGGCTGTGATGCTGCTGTGGGGCTCTAGTGGGTTGGTAGGTGCCTGAACGAGGGGCAACAGCCCAGGAAGTGTCTGGTTTGGAGGGTGACACACCCCAGGTGCTCCCTCCCAGTGTGTCCAGCTCCCATGTGCACAGGGAGGAGGTATCATCCCCTCTTAGCCATAGCACCAACTGCCTCTGATGCATTTTTGCTTGGCTTTGCCAGCCACATTTAGAAACAAGGGCTGTAGCAGTAAAGAAAATAGTAGAGAAAATTACAGTTGGGAACTAAATCCATGCCAGCATCAGTTCCTGCAGCATCTAGACACTGCTTTGAAGCTCCCCACTCCAAATATTACCTCTGTGATCCCTGGGATTACCAAGTACCATGGCATCTGAGTGCCAGTATTACAAAATGCATAAGCACAAGCTTTATCTGCCTACTTTGCAAGTCAGCCTTGCACAGCAAATGATGGGGATGCTTCAAGGCGTGTTGGTGTTAGAGGCTGGATCACCCACTGCTGCCACTTTGGCTCTGGCTGAAACTGGGGTAGGACTAATCTGACCTCATTAACCAACTCCAGTTCTGAACCCAAATCTGCAATGTGTGAAACATTGTATTCAAAAGAGAAAAATTAGTTTATGAGGATGAAGTTTTCTATGCAGACCAGAGGCTGATCTTTGCCAGAGGGCTCCCTTGAGGTGTTGTGACATATTTTTCCAAAGCTGCAAACCCTGAACAAGGTAGTTACATGACAGTGAGAAGTGGATAGAGAAGGGGTTTCCCTCTGCAATCATTGGGTTCAAGTACATTTTTGTGCTGTGCTGGGAGAAGGTGTTGGATGAAAGATCTGTAAATAACACACAGGCTGAGGAATGCTTTGTGAGCTTAGTCATCACTTGGGTGAATCAGCCTTTATTCTGCAAGATAACCCCATCCCACAGGGATTTTCCTTGAAAAAGGGCTCAAAGTGTGTTCCAAAATTATGCAACTGGGTGGAGTCCAGCCTTACCTGCACAAGAGGTGATCGTCAGAGAGATGCTGTGTTTGATATGACACTCAGAGGTAGCAGCATGCTCTGATACATACAAGTCACATTACCCAGAGCCATCCCCAGTGCCTGTCCCAACAGCAAGGAACATTGTAGGGAAGGCTTTGAACTCAGTGGGAACTTCCCTGAGTTCAAGAAGTGGCCAGTCCAGTTAGAAGGAAATTAAGGAAAGTCCTGAAAATGGGTTTTCTGTTACAATAAGGATCCTTACCTGGATCCTTCCCCTGGATCCTTCAGTTCATTCTCTCCTTGCACGGCCGTGCACCAGGGGTAGTTCCAGCTGTTGAAGTTATTCTGGACTGGTGCTGGTGTGGGGAGAGAGTGGGTCCCAGAGCTTTCAGTCCTGTCATTAATGCTCAGGGGTGTGACACAGCACGTGGGGAAAATTCAGCTGGGGACAACCGTGAGGAAGCAGCACAACACCTCAAAGCAGCACAGAAGCACTTGCAGTGAATGTTTCATCACTTACCACCCTCGGCATGGGCTGTGCTCCAGGGCCTGCTTTTCTGTCCAATTTTCCAGTTTGCACTGAAATTGGGCACTTCTGAACAGACTCATGTGCAGTTCCCATGGCCTGATGAGCTGCTGCTCCACATGAAATGCTCTCCTCCAGGATACTCTCCTGCCAGACTGAGCCCATTCCAGGTGCCTGCCTGTGGGTGCAGGACAGAGACTTTTTGGAGTCAAGTCCTCAGCCCCTGGGCTTAGATGCTACAAAGAAAAAAATGGTAAATCAAAACATTTGGAAATCTGTTTCTTATTTACTGTACTGCCAAGCTGCTGTAAGACTTGATGGAATCACAGTCCCAGAAAAACAGAGTGGAAAGGATTTTCCTATGGATTTTCCTACTGGTGGTGGGAGAGACCTCACTGCTTGTTGTGGGTTGGAACAGGTGGAGACAGGGACAGGGTTGGACCTTCTGCTTGCTTTTGAGGGTGAGGTGAATATTTCTTGTTTTTATTTAGCCCTTTTCAAGAGGGGAGTTTATTAAATATTGTGAAGAACTGAAGGCAGATTGGAATATGCGGGAAAGGAATATTTGGAGAGATACTTCACAGGTTAGGCTTTGGTGGTGATGAAGGGCAAATGCAATGTCAGATCACAGTGGCAGGAGAAAAAATGTCAGATGCTCAGGCCACAGCAGGTTTTGTTGGATGTTTCCATGCTCCTGGCATCACGTGGAAGGATCTTCTTGGCACTACCTAACCATGAGGCACAGGGGGAGATGCCAAGGCAGTCTGCTCTGGGGGCTGTGAGCAGGAGATGGTTTATGGTATCAGGGAGCTCTTTCCAATTCATCAATGTCTTGATTCTTCCATTTCCCACCACAAGTGCCGTGCCTGCATCTCTCCTGAGAATGTCACACATCATCACACACATTGCAACTGGGATAAGTTGAGCAGGGAAAGTTTCCCAGAGGCTTTTGGGCCGTGATGCCAGGAGTCATAATTGCCTTGGCAGAGGCAGCCACAGTTGTTCAAACCTGCCCTCTGCCCGTGAGTCAGAATGGAAGTGCTGGAGTCATAGGATGGCTCAGAGCGAAGATGCAAAGCTGGGACTTGATTTCAGAGATTTTTATTTCCTTGAGGGAAAGCCTGAAAAATATTAGTGAGGGAGTGAGAGAGACTCCAGCAGCCTCAGAGCCTGCCTGCAGCCCACGAGGGCAGCTCCAGGCTCTTCCAGCTGGGATGGCAGAGAGCAGCACCAGGAACTCCCACTGCCTGCAGGGTGGGGGGACCATCTCTGGGGCCCCCAGTAACAGCAGTGCCGTAGCAGGGAAAGCAGCTGTGCAGTTTGTGGGTGCCCGTGGCTGAGCCCTGACACCAGCAACGTGTCCCATGAGCTGTTCAGGGCATTCATTCACCTGGCAGCCACCATCCTGCTCGGGGGGCAGAGGGACACAGCCAGTTCCAGCAGGGGGAGAGAGCCCCAGATCATGGGGGAAGGTCTCGTGGAGAACCAAACCCCCATATGTGGGGCTACACCTGTGAGTGTGTCCTATTCAAGCCAGAAAGCATGAGGAGATGGCTCAGCAGGGCTTCCTGAGGACAACTGGATGGAGGACAATCTTGGAGGATCATCAGTAGTGAAACACGTGCTCTCAGGGGGTTTCCAGTCTCCCTCTGGTCTATGGTACAGAGAAAAGAGCAGAGCTGAGAGGGAATAAACCCTCAGCATCACCAGCCTGGGGAGAAGGAATGGGAGCTGCTCGCTCTCCCAGCATCATGTCCTTGCCTGAGACATCATCTGGCTCCATCTGGGCATGGGGAGAGGCAGCAGAAAGGACTGGGGATTGAGGGAGTGTGGGATGGGTGCTGGTGAAGCTGGAACTTTGCAAAACCTCTGTGAGGAAGGCTTGGCATGTGAACTGCTTTCAACACATGGAAACTGTGATGGGATAGTCACCTTGGCTCCATGGGATGGCTGAAGTGGTCAGAACCTGGTGGTGGCAGGGATGTCCTCAGCTGGGTGTTGGATCAGTCTGGAGGCACATGGGAATGCAAACCCCAGTACCAAGCTCTCCCCAACCTTGGGGAGGTCCTGTCGCCTCCAGACTCCAAGTTCATGGCTCAGAGCCATCTCTTGTTTAGTCCCAGTGAATTACTGAGCCCCAGGAAGCCAACCTTACTGAGGCTTTTGTAGAAGTCAAGGGCTCAAATTGAGCGGGAGCTTGGGGAAACCGTTTCCCTTGTTAAAATAAATGTATTAGTTTAATATGTACCAGGAGAGGATAGGGAGTTCTCCTTGTTAAATATTTACCAGTCAAACCCTGCTGAGGACTTACTTGGAGCAATTCAGCTTTAGTGATTTCCTTCTATTGTGGTCTGAGTCTCCAGCATCGCTGGGAAACCGCCCAGCAGGACCAGGAGGGCTGGTGGCAGACCCGGGCCCTGGGCACTGAAACTGTGGCTGGGATGGTCACCTGCCACTCTGGGGACGCTGTGGGGCTTTGGTGGGTCCCCAAATCCTTCCTGGGACCTCCCTGCAGATGCCAACACTTGCCTGGAGCAACAGAGCAAGCAGCCTTATTCCCAGAGGGCAGCAAGGCACAGGAGGGATGCCCAACACTCAGGCAAAAGTAAATAAATAAATGTTTCTCTGTGCCTTATCTGTCCTGACAGCCCTGAGAGCACCCCTACAGTGTTTTCCCAGTGAATTGTGACACAGAGGGTTATTTCTGTGGGGGCTATTCACCTTAGGAATGGGAATCGTTGTAAAGAACCCAAATTGTGAGCTACCTTCATTTCCCTGAGATGTCTCTCCTGCTACCTGATGGTGGAGTTGAGCTCTGTCCGATAATCTTCAATAGCTCAGGATTTCCTGAAATAGCTATTCTATCTATAGGACCAACTTTGTATTTATGACATTTACATCTATATATACCAATCTGACACTCATTTACATGAACAATTTGTCATTACCAAGTTTATATTCCAGCACTCTCTATGGTTCTTAAAACTGGAAACACATTTTTCTGCAATCAAGCTAAATTCAGATTATTTGTATTGTGGGCGACTCCCACATTGTTTGTGACGCTGTTGCTTTCCCTTAAACCACACAGAATGAAGTGGGAAAACGGAGAGCACGAGGGATCTCTGTGGAAATGCTCATGGCTTGCTGGTCCCTCTCCCTCCCGAGGGCAGCAATTGCAGATTTTCAGGGATCCATCGCCGTGTGTTTTTTAAGGAATGACTCTATTAATAATGTTAAGAGAAAACAGATGCGTGAGGTTTGCAACCAGAACTGTGGATATTCCAGGAGACATCAATTGCTGGAAGTAAACAACAGCCCTGATTCAACAAAGCTCTTAAGCAGACGCTTAACTTTGAGCATGCACTTAGCCCAGGCTTCAGCGAGGCGTTAACATATGTTCTGCTATATAAGGAGGGACTTAAGTACGTACTTACAGTTAAGCTTGTGCTTAAGTGCCTTGTTGAATTGGGGCCAACACTTGAGCTCTCCCTCTGTCTCCCTGACATTAACTGTGCCTGACATCCAGGAAATTCAAACAGGGGCTGCTGTAGTCACCTACCAGCAGAACTTTTCCCTTCAGACAGTGGCTGCTTCTATTTCACAGCATGGCCAAAGTGCTCTGGGTGGCAGGGTCAGGTCGCCCCACGCAGCTCCACGACCCCCTCACTCCCCATCCCTTGGGACCCCCATTGACACCACCTGTGGAGAGACCACGAAACCATCATACTTCTAAGTCTCTATGAAGACCCCATCTAGAAGTCTATTGTGCCTTTATATTTGTGGGGTTTTTTGAATCGATGTATTTTCCCATAATGTTTTGCATGTTCACTGAAGATGCTTTGTTTAATTTGTACTCATTTTCAGGTGGTTGAGTTTTTTTAAGTCTTGAGCAGCAAGAATTGCACTGCACAATGATTTAGCCACCCTGGTCAACCTCTATGAATGAAAACTTAATTCTGTAGCTTTTTCTCCTGTTACACTCCCAGTCTGCTGAACTGTACATGTCAGCAGGTGAATATGAATGGGAAAGGCCTCAGTGTCTTCAGGTTCATCCTGAACCAGCCTGGATGCTCTGACAAACCCTTCTAATTAGCTTCAGACCCTTCTCTTGGCTGTAGGTCACCTTCATTTCAGACCCAAATTGCTGAGGATAAAGGTCTTACTCTGTCATTGCAATGGCACTTTGAATCAGCATCACCAAAGCCCCCAAAGCCCAGCTCTGGTTGTGCCTTGGCATCAGTTCATCATCCCTTGTTGGCTTTTATTTGCAGTAAACCAGATTTCTCCAAAAACTGAATGGATCTTGTTTCACGAGCCAGGGAGAGCTCAGTGAAAGCAGGAACCAAAGCTGATACTTGCAAATCCAAATCACACAAGGCAAATCCTGAAGGAAGCAGCCCCAAAGGATTCCTGATCTCCTGAAGTTCTGTCCTTCCTGTCAGCAAAGGGGATTTCTGAACTTGCTTCAATAGTGCCAGAGCTGCTTTTTCTCCAGGATTTTATTTCTGGATGATTTCTAAACTGTGAATATTCCAGCCCCAGCTTTCTGTCTATGCCACCTCTGCCCAAAAGGCCCAGCTGGAGAGTCATGTTCACTGCCAAGGAGAGGAGTTCAGCTTACCAGTCACAGCCAGGTGTGAGGGACATGTGGCCCTCAGTTACAAGTGTCTCAGGGAGTGCCATCCAGGTACAACACCAAGTTTGCTTGAATAAAAAAAAAATTAAAAATAAAGACCTCAAGGACCAGCTCTTCACTGCTTATTTTCTTTGCAGATGGCAGCATCCAAGTTCCAGTTATTTCTGTCTTGGAAAATAAAAAAGTCTACCAAAGGAAAAGGAATGTGAGTTTGCAGCTCAGTTTGGTACCTGGAAGACTCCAGGCTGGAGTGCACACTCCTGATTTATGATGTACTTGTTAAAACCACTTGTTCTTGTCATAACAAAACAGATCTAAGTGAAGCTGGGTAGAAGGTCCCCTTCTAGTTGGCACTTCATCATGGCTTCTTACTCTGTCTTAGGTTCTGGGGGTTTACAGTTATATAAAACTTAATGAATCAGTATACTTTAGATTTCCTTCCTAATGCATATGGGTTCAATTAACTGCACTGTTTGCTTATTTAAGCGTTTTCATTAAATTGCTTTACTATATTTTCCCGCAATTGAAGGGGAACACGGTGGGGCTGATGCCATCTGCCACCATCAGTTTAGCAGAACCTTTCTCTTTGTTCAGGCCCATTCTCTTTTATGAGAAGAGACCCTCCTTCCCTGTGTGCCACGCACTTACTGCATTCTCCTCTTCTGCTGCACACTGATAAATAAAAATCTTGTGCAAGGGCCTTCACGTACAGTATTTTTTAAGGGTCTCTTTTACAAGATCAGTTGTGTGCTGCCCCTCCAACCCCCTCTCCCCCTGCTTGCAGATTCCTTTTTGCTCCAGCTCGTGAATAAGGAATGGTTGCTGTTACAATAGCTCAGCCCTTGCTGCCTGGCTCTGCAGGGCGGGGGATTGCTTTGGCCACAACCCCGGCCGGGGCTCAGCCCAGGAAAGCAAGAACAAGGCAAGAGAGGCTTTTCCCTTGATTTAAAGGAATAAATGATCCAAGGCATCTCACCAAACCTTCCTAAAGGTCCTCCTCATGGCATGGGGTTGTCTCCCTGCCTTCACCCACAGCTTCTTTCTTTGATTCTGGTGCTGTTAGGGCTTCACACAGTGTTCTGCCCCCAGCACAGAGGGAGTGTTTTATTACATTCCTCCTTGTTTTACTCCATCCTTTCGGCTGCATCTTGCAGTGTAAGGGCTCACTGTGAGCAGCCTTTGCTTCTCAAAGGGCTGGTGGTCCCAAAAGGGCTCCTGCCCGTCCCTCCAAACCCTTCACACCCCCACAGGGATGCCCATCAGGGACTGATGATGCCTTTCCCCTCTTACAAACTAAACTGAACAAAGTCACCCCCTTGATCTGCAATCTGCACGCTGTTACACAAAGCAAGTGCTTTATAGACATCACTAATAGGAAAAACACCTCCTGCAGAATATAATAGAAGCAGGAAAACGTTCATCCTTGAGGACTCGTGTCCAGAGGTTGGCTTTTTGATTTGGAAATGCAGTGTTGGATATTGCATCAGTTATCTGCCATCTCTGGGTTCGGGAGCACGGAAGGCATTTGTGCTCCTGGAGCAAAGGGATGTTTTGCAATGCAATCTGAGGTGGAAAACACCCCAGCATTTTCTGTTCCCTGCTACAGGCATTTTATGTAAGAGAAGATGCAAAGGCAATAAATAACTTGTCCTAAAGGTACACAAGGAATCTGTGGCAACGCCAGCAAGGGCAAGGCTTTTAACCATTTGTGGTTGTGCAGGGCCAGAGAATGATGGTGTGGGACTCTCACTGAGCCTGTGCCCCCCCTTCTCTAGAAGGGTTTCAGTTTGTCAAGCAGTGTACCAGACCAAAAATGAAAAAGAGAGAAAGAAAGGAAAGAAAGGAAAGAAAGGAAGAAAGCAAGCAAGCAAGAAAGAAACACCCTTCGAACTCTTTTGTTTGCAGTAAAGTGAAATTGAGAAAAAAGCAAAATGTGGAAAAATACCTTTAAACTGGAAGGAAAAACACCCCCCTAACCCCCCTTACCAAGTGATAAGGATTTTTCTTGTTTTCACCAGGGTTTTCTGATTTCTGGGGGTTTTTTCCAATAAAAAATGCAACCAAGGCACCAGAGATTTTGCAAAACACTTCCGAGTTTCCCAATTAACCTGGGTGGGGGTGGCGGGGATCAGCTGGAAAAACAGCTTGTACCCTCGATTGCATCCCAGTAACCCCCCACTCCCTGCTTGGTGCCCGCTGGGCACGAGGACTCTGCCAACACCCCCACAGGCTGCAGGACCCACATACAACTGCCTGGGTTTGCCCAAATCGTAAGGAATCACCAAGAAAAAACCCAAACTGGTGCAGCCTGGGCTCTGGGAGACTTCCTGAGAGAGTGGCTTGACAGCCCTGCCAGCTCCAACCTCTCTCTGGTGCCCTTTCTTCTACAAGTGGGGCATAAAATAATTTTAAGCTGCTGGCTGTGGTAAACATTCCCTCCAAACATGCCTGTTCTTGATACCCCAAATGCAGATAGTCAATTGTGGAAGAAAATGGAGAAAGGGGAAAAAAAAGAAAGAAATGAAAAGAAAAGGAGAGGAGAGAGAGAAAAAGCCCGACGCTTCCAAGACACTAAAAATAGACTCTGATCACTTACCAAATGGTAAAATGAAAATGATTTGCTTTGAATAGTCTCCAGAAAGGCTCAGATACAATGTCTTGTGGAGCAAAATTGAATCAGTTGAAAGTGCAGACGCCAGCTCAGCCTAATCCCTCCCAGCTGCTTTGCTTTCCTTTTTTTCCAACAAGCAGCCCCTAAAAGTCATCTCCCTAATCCTGCAAACTGAAATTCAATCTTGTATTTTTTTTTTTAAATCAAGTTTCAAGCCTGGGGCTTGCAGGGTGGGGGAAGAGGAGGAGGGAGGGCTTTGGGGTTGCCTCCTTCCCCTCGCCCTGACTGCAGTAAACACAGCCTTGAATTCAAGGAAAAGCTTTAGACTACAATTCACTTGGCTTGAGCCAAACACACAAATCTGATGCCTTTAAAGCCCCTCCAGCAGACGGTAGATAGCTTTGAGATGCTCACTAAATGGCTGTCTGGTTGCTGCCTTTTTTGTTGTTGATTGGGGGCCCAAGGAGACCTTGTCTCTGGATTGTTTTTTTCTTTCTTTTTTTTCTTTTTTTTTTTTTCTTTTTTTTTTCCCCAGTGTCTGCTTTTATCAGTGAATTTGGGTTGGGCATTTACCTAATGCAAAGACCAAGACAAACAGTTTCTCGGTGAGGCTGCTGATTGCAACCAGCAGTGCATGTTCGGGCTCTGCTATCTCAGGGAATACCGAGAGGTATTTATGACACTTTCCCAAGAGTTCCCCGACTCCTGCCCCTCCACTCCCCCAGTTCTTGCCACGTGTGCTCCTTGCAAGGACTCAGGAAAGCCTCCCGGGGCATCCCAGTCCTCGGCTCCCTCCACAGCATCCAGGAGTGTAACTCCACACACTTCCAAACTTGCTTTGTCAGGCGTTGCCACCTGATGGTTCACTGATCCCAAAGTTTTTTTGGCGTCAGGTGATACTGCTTTGGTTTTGGAGAGTCATTGAGAATAGATAAAATAACAGCAAAGCATTCAAAACCAAATCCCAGGGTTCAGCACCCTGATAATCCAAATTCCTCGGTCTGAACTGTTCCAAATTCAAACTCCAGAGGGGCTTTCCCCATTCAGCCACACAGGTCGGCCCTACAGGGCTCCTGTTGGAACCCAGGTGCAGAATCTGAGCAGGAAAAAGAAGATGTCTCAGGGTAAGAAGAGAGAGGACATCAATTTTCTGATTTTATTGTATAGAAGCTCCCCCAGAACAGCTGCAGGCAGGCATAGACTCAGCTGGTCAGGGAAGGATTCTGAGCACCAAAGGAAAACAGGAACAGAACTTACAAGGACATGGAAAGCTGAGGGAGAACCTTTGGTGTCCCTTCTCTTGCCATGACACCTATGATGGCTAAAGTGGTATTGACATAACAGTGGTCCCACACTTCAAAAATCACACTTTTCACTGATGCAGAGATGGTTATTTTGTCTGTTCCCAACATCCCCTTTTCTTCATCTTGTTGGCATAATGGTCGTGAGCCCCCACCACATCAGAAGCAAAATTCTGGTTTGCAACTGATTGGTATTTCTGCTTTTAGACATGGGGTTACACGACATTTAGTCAGACAGTATCTGTTCTGTATCCTGTACCCATCAGTCTGACTCAGGGCTGGGTCACTGAGAATGATAAAATCATCACTGCTGAGGTTGTGTGGAACTGAATTACCGCTCGTCTAATGAGGAGGGGCGTGTTGGGGACCTGGATCAAATGGCCCCATGTGTTGGGGGCTGGATTTTATGGTGTAAACTTAAGGACAGCTTACATAAACATAGATAAATAAATGGGTTGAGATCCACAGGTACATGGGGGATGGATGAATTAGAATAATTGGCACAGTTACACAGACATATACAGGGGCTGTGCAGAGGGTGGATAATTTGATATTAATACAGAAGACGTGATGATGGAGGGAAAGCATGTGAATTTGACATGGACTAGGTGGCCTAGGCAGGGGGTTGGGGTGGTGAGTGTGGTGTTGATGCACGTCAGGATAAGCAGAAGAGAAGTGGGATGTGTTGTGTTACAGCAAGTCCTGCCTGGGTGAGGGGAAAGTTTGTACAGCAGCTGGCTGGACAGCTGAGTAGCGGAGTAGGGATGAGGTGCCTGATGGGCTGCGTGATGAACCCATGGGGTCAATGTGTGGACAGAGGAGGGACTGGCTGGATTTGCCACGAAATAGAAATATTTTTAAATGTAGAGCTAGGAAGAACAAGGGAGGGAGGGAGGGAGGAATACCTGAGTCTGATGGCCATGTTAAAATGAGCAAATAGGTGTCTGTGTATTACGTATTGGTCTGTTGAATGGGTGTGGAACAGATGGATGTGGAAGAAAGAAAGCTGGACTGGGCAGGTAAAGCACTTGCTGAGTGACTGGGGAGTTAAGTGGAGCAAATGTAATATGGATAGATTAAAATATGGAAATGTGAACTATTGCCGGTAGGTATTGTAAGTCTGTGGCTGTAATAGGTAGGAAGGAGATAAGCACAGATATGGGGGAAAACTTAGTGGAACGTAGGGAATAAATGGAGACATGAACTGATACCTGTATCAGTTAACATGGTTAGGTAGGTAGAGATGTGTTTGGTTACCTAAATCAAAGTGACATGAGCAGCAGTGCCACTAGCAGTTCTAAAACAGGAAAATGGATCAGGAGGATGAGGTGATCCACTAGAAATACTGTGAATATTCTGTGGTTAGACCAGCTGGGTAGAAACTGGGTGGATGGGTGGATGAGGAGAGGGGTATGTATACTGGCTGAAGAGATTATTGGCTGAGCTCATATTAGCTGGAAAGATGGACTAGATAAGCCTGTAGAGAACAGATTAATAAATTAAAGGCCAAAGAGAAACACATTAGATTGAGATGGACAAGTCCACAGGAGACAGAACCTGTGTTTTCTGTGTAAAGGGATGGAAAGATAGCTGGAAGAATGGAATAAATATATGACAGAAAATACAGACTGATAGGGTGAATAAGGCATTGATTATGAGCACTGTGGATAGAGGGAGGAACAGATAAAAGAACAATAGTAGAGTTAAGTGAATAGAATAAGTAGTGAATAGAATAATAGATGAGTAGCAACCATAGAGAGCGTATCTCGTCCTTCAGACCCCTGCAAACACAAAGGCAGAGAGCTGTGAAAAAGGTGATGTACGAGTGAAGGAAGCATTGGGTTGATGCAGACCAAAATATAAAGTGCACAGACATGAGAGGAGAGTGGATATGGGAAAAAGCACGAAAGCACTTAAGGAGGAGTCAGGTAAAATAGCAACGGAGTAAATACATTGCATATAAAATTCATGCAGAATAAAGAGATTATGCTGAAAAAACAAACTTGGAACAATTAGCGAGCTAACAGGTTGGACTAGATATTGGGTAGATAAGAAGACAGAGGAGTATTCATGAGCTGGGAGTGTTGAGAAATTAGCCTGATGGTACGAATTAGAGGGATGTTTAATGGAAGAGTAAATCCTGGACAGGATGATTGATGAAGAAGGATGTGGGTGCACATGCAGATGAGTGGGTACCAGGAAGTTCATCAGAGTGGGGACGAGTGAGCAGAGAGATGAATATGGATGGAACAAGGAGGGAGATGAAAATACAGCGTTTAGGATGTAGTATGGAAATGTGGAGAGATTAATTGAAATTTGCATTAGATTAATTAAATAGGTAAGTATTCACAGGCTCTGGCTTAATGAGTATGCATAAAAGAAACTGAAAAAGTATCGTTAATCGTGGCACTGGTTGCATTGATGTCTTGGGCATGACAGGCAGAAGCACAAGGGGTGAATACATTAGTGCTATAAGGAGGGATCAGAGTGATTAGTGAGATAGATTAGATGTGTGAGACACGAATATATGCAAAATAGGCAAAGAGGTCAGGTAAATGAGAAAACATGGGGAAAATGGATTATTAAGTGTTATGAAACTCACGTATGAACACCTACAGCAGTGTGTGGGGCAGAAAATTGGGTGATCTTCAGTCATAAGATGGACAGAAAGAGAACAGATCTGTTTGCACAAGAAATAAGCACAGACAGGTTACGTGATCCAGGCTGACATGTGACTCCCAAATCAATCCTAAAACTAACACTAATTCTAAATTCTAACACAAACCCAACTCTTAGCTTAAAGCTTATCCTAACAAAATACTAAGTCAAACCTATCCCTTATCCAAAAATATCTGAACACAGCACTAACCCATAACCCTGACCTCACCTAAAACTGCACCCAATACCTAACCCTAACACAAGCTGAGACCTCCCACTGACCCTGATACCAACCACAATCCTATCCCTAAACCTAACCCACGCTTCACCCAAAACCAGCCATAAACCAAAAGTAATCCTAAATGCTGAACCCACCGTATCTCTAACTCTAAACCAATCTCCACCCAACTCTAACCAAATCTTGACCCTAAATCTAAGCAGTAAGCCTTAACCCTGTCTCCAGCTTAATCTTAACCTTGCATCTTAGAGGGATGGATAGAAATATGTGATACATTTGTGTCTAGCTTGTACTAAACTGTGTTAAAACATAAGAAAGAAGATTACATAAATATGTCAGAGATTGAGTTGTCAGGTTTATGTATTATAAAGTTATATGGTATTTGCTGGCAATGAGGAGGTAGGAGGGTTGGCTGAATGAGTGGGTACAAGGTAGAGATGAACAAATGAATTATGTGCATTGAGAAGAATTATAGCAGAGAGCTCAGAGTGTGCATGTATGTAAGAAATTCATAGTTATGATTTCAGATCAGAGATCAGGCAGATGAAGATATATAGAACAGACCGATGTATGTAACCCATGGTTAAATCACATATCCAGTTAGACTTGAAGCAGACAGGTATTGGTATGGGTTAGGCAGGTGAGGAAGGAGAAGGGGATGGAAATGAAAGAGAAGGGAATACACACAGAGTAGGGGGGAGCCCTGGAATGAACAGGCATGTGTGATGTCAGAGCTTGTGGGTATGTATGGGTAGGACAAATAACAAATAACGGGATGGGATCAGGTCAGGGAAGCAGACAGGGCTGTGGACTGGCAGTTACTGACCTTTTCACATTATGGCCCCTGCAGATGTGACCAGTGGAGGTGCCAGCCCCTGCCTGGTGAGCTTTAGCCCACGGATTGCAGGTGCTGTGGAGAGACCTGTGCAGGGCATTCCAGCCCCCGTGTCCACTGCTGAACCACCTTGTTGGGGATGCTCCCCAAAGCTGCTGCCTTCTAAGAGCAGGGAGGGGAGGCTGCTGCCTGTGTGCTCTGGTCCATGGGAGGGGGCAGCAGGCTGGCCCTCAGTCTTCTCACCTGTCTTTCCAGGTTTTCTGTCAAAGGCTCAAAACCTGCCCCTGTAGATGTTTAAAGAGTGAGGTCTTGCTTTGTGAGACCGTAAGATTAAATTTGGAATCTGACTTGGAACAGGGACTATGAAAACACGACTCTCCAAAATGCTTGCTGCACCTTGCTTAACTTTGTGCTCAGGTTTAAGCAGCTTTAGTTTGCTGGCTCTGACAGCAGAGTGGAGGAGCAGGGTGTAGCAGTGCTGTGGTTATCCATGGACCACAGCCCCCCGCCCCACAGCCAGAGGCAGATCTCCAGCTGGCCTCCGTGGGACCAGGGCTTCACCTCATGCCTAGAAGCATTTCGCTGAGTAGTTTCCTTGTGTGCTTAAGTACTTTCCTGAATTAGCTCTTAAAAGAGTGAACCTTCCTTTTAGACGTTCTGGGAAAAAAAAAGAAAGTAAAGGAGTGGAGGGAGAATGGGAATTTTTGAGGGTTCCCAAATGCTGAGAGCCAGCCTTTGGAAGGGATTTGGGTTCTCACAGTTTCACCCAGGCAGTTAGAGGAGCCTCTGAAGGAGCCAGAGCAGATACCTCTGGTAGACACTGGTACTGGGTGCTTTCAAAGATCCCACTATGTACTTAGCTGTATCTTCAGACATCTAAATCCCTCTAAAAGTCTCACTCTTAGTGTCTAAATCCCAGGTGCCTAACTCACTTCTAGGAAAATCTCACACCAGGACTGATTCACTGAATATTTTTATTTTTGTTTAAATCTGGTCCTCACTCACATAGGGCTTTTGAAAATCCCACTGCTAATCTCCTGTACCCAGGCATGTATCACTTTGAAGACTTAATATAAATTGCTTTGTGCTTCTGGGGGACAGCCACTACTTTGTCCCTGCTCCTACTAGGTCAGGGTTTTGTTTCTTGCATATTAACACGTAGGTTTTGTTGAGGGTTTTTTTGGGGGGAGGGGGGAGGTTTGAAACAGCTCAGTGAGCCTTGAATTATCAACCTGGAGCTGTTTTACATGTTATTCCGGGGCGGCATCGCTGGCTGCCATGGGTTGTAGGGCTGCATCGGCAGAGGTGTCGGGAGGAGCTGGTTCTGGGCTCCTCATTTACATCGGTGGGGTTCGCCCCTGGGCACAAACCTTCGCTCAGCTCCACTGATCTCCTGGGAAGATTCGTGAGCAAATTTGCTTGTCCCTAGCAGAGACTGAACATCGTTACCTGGCTTCTTGCAAGAAATTACTTGAGTGAAGAAGGGGGAAAAAAAAAAATCAAATGCACATGTTCTTTCATTTTCTTTTTTTTTTATTTCCTGTGGGAATTTTTATTTGTTGGGAAGTTATTCGGTAAATAAAATTTTTGTGCATATGCTTTCTTCATTAGAAAAATCGGAGTTGGGGATAAACAAATTATTTTTCCCTGTATATAAAAAAAAAAAAAAAAAAAAAAACAAAACCCAAAACATTTAGCAAAAGACCAGGCTGGCTGCCACTGAAACATTTTTGATAGAAAATCTGCCTGCAGCCCTACTGCTTAATCAGTTTGGAGCAGAGTGTAGCCTGTAGCTTGTTAATAAGAGCAGCTTGCCCGAGCAGTTTGCACAATGGTGAGCTGCAGAGGAGGCTTGTTGCATAGCTGTGGATTTTATTTTGCAGCTCTGTTAATTAAAACATATTTTACTTTGAAGGAGGTTTTTACTGTTTTCTAGGAGCTTGAGCAGAAAACTGTTCTCTTGGATAGATTAAAGGAGGGATATGAAGTATTTTTTAAGAAGTAACAACTTAGCTTTGTTTGATGGGACAAAATAAAAACCGGGCAAAAAACAATGTGTAGTTTCATATTTTTATTTGTTCTAAGTCCTTGTATATGGGCTGGTTTATAAGTTGGAATATCTTGGCTGTTTTGATAATATCAAACGAAATATTTCACATACAAGTTGCCAGACTGAAAAGTCACAGATTCTCGTTTAATTGTTAAAGTAATTTTTTACTTATAGAAGGGTATACTAAAATAATAAGGCCTGAAACTGTGCCACTGAAGTTAATGACAAACCCTTCATAGGTTTCATATAAAACCTGTATTTTTATTATCCCAGTTCCACTGACTTTTGTTGCAAGATTGCAGCAAAATGTTAGGGCATTTCTAAGTGTTATTTTTATTATACAAAACCCCATTAAAATCAGTACTGAAGCATCCCATTAATTTAAATAGGACTTTGCACGGTTTGCTGGGTTCCAGGCCACAGATAAAGAGAAGTATGCAATTTGGAGTTAAACTGACCACAGCTTTTTATTGCAAGACATTTAATCTTGAACGAACAGCGCAGTCTGAGGCATAAGGTCTTTGTGAACTTCATCTGGGCTGGTGCAATCGGAGCCTCCACCATGCAGCAGCTCCTGGGTTGGTCGTCTGGGACCTCTCAGGACCATACAGCATTCCCAAGCAAACCCAAGCAAAGCTCTCCCCAGGCAGCTTTGCCTTGGAAATGCTAATAGGTAAGCCAGCACACCCAGAACAAATGGAAAACTTGATGCGGGTATTTCTCTGGCTCCAAGTATCTGCTTGTCTGGACAAAGGCAAGGCTGCAATCGGTAGCAGGAGTGTGGGGACTCTCCGCAGCACCCGCTGGAAGGCAGGGTCCCACCGGGACGGAGCCGCGCTGCCTTGAAGAGATGCAGCTTCGGAAATTCCAGTTTGAGCTTCACGAACTGGGAGGAATGTGTAGGGCGAGGGATGGAAAACCATCGCCTCCGGTGTGTGGAAACACCCACGAGCCAGACACGGCAAGGGGAGTTCAAAAACCGAAGGGAGAAGGGTGGTGTGGAGCGGCATTTTAGCCGGGGGACCCCCTTTTGGGGATTTCGGGGGCTAAGGGACCGTTAAATGACAGCCCTCCTCGGCTGGCCCCCAGCATGGGCACACACCTGGACACTTCCAAGGGCAATCCCTAAGAAAGATGTGCTTTGGCAAGGCGGTCCCAAGCCATGTCGCCAACACACCAAACCCCCAGATAATTCAGACTCTAACCACTGTGGCTGCTGGAAGCAGGGCATCCGTTAAAGTGCACGAGGAAGGTGTAGGAGCTGCTTTCTGCTCAATGTCTCCTTGGAATTTTCCTTTCCCTGAGCCATAAATGTGTCAAGATGCCCAGATTTCGCCCAGCAGCAGCAGATCGACTTTCCCTGGTCTGTTCACAGGGCAGGGGGACACCGGTGAGGGACACCAGCCCAGAAGCCCAAGCGGGCAGTGTCCCTGGTCCCCAGCTCTTTCCTGCAGACTGAGCTTCGGGAGGGGGTGGGTGGGTCAGGACTCCGACAACAACTGAATCTTGGGGCAGGGTTTAGCTAAACTTGAGCGCCGCTGCTCTGATTTAGGACTAACAGTGCTACCTCCAGGAGCAGGAGAAAACGAACAACGAAAATCCCGGCTAAAATCCCAGGGAAGGGCTGGCAGATCCCCTCCCGCCTGGAAAAACCGAGGGGAAATCAGTCCTTGTGTTCTGGTGTCACTCCCCTGGCTACAGTAAAGGATGGAGCAGCCGGGGAGACTCAAATCCGCTCTGTCGAGCCCCCGGGTTATGAGTAAAGGCCCGGGACGGGCGCGGAACCCCCCAAGGCGCAGAGAACTGCGATCCCCGGGGAACGGTGCCATCCGCGGCCGCGCAAACAGCGCGTTTGGGCCGGCGGAGAGCCCCGGCGATGCCTATTCCTGCCGCCGGGCCCGCAGAATTCATTGCTTCGTTATATTAATTATGGCATTTGGGACAAAATATTAATAGTAATCGTAATAGTAAATACATAGCCATTAAACAGTAAAAAGAATAGTAATGAAATAGTAATGAAATCAGAGGGGTTTGTGCTTGCAGAACCTTGGCGGGGGGAGGGTTGGAAATAAATCGAACAACCTTTAATATTCAGGATTTCAGAGAATTTGGAGAACAAGAGAAAAACGCACCTTTGGCAAAACGGGACGAACAGCTCCGGGGGAAGGAGCGGTGCCAGCACTGCGACCCTCCTGGGTTGCTCCAGGCTGCGGGAATTAACTCTCTGGGGAGGAAAAAACCCGACCCACGGCTCGAAGCTTTGGGATTTGGTGGGAGCAGCAAGACAGAGGAGAGGAGAGCTGGATCCCCAGCCCCGGCAAACAGCGGGAACAGTCTGCCATAAAATTAGAGGTGGGGAGGGTTTTCCCTGCCGGGGCTGCCCCTGGAGGGGCAGGGAGAGGGGGTCCCTCCCTGCCGGGGCGCGGGGGGGGACACGGGGAGACGGCGCAATTACCGGGAGAAACGTGGGGACCCCTCCCTAAAATGCTACCGTGGGGCGGGGGGCGGAAAGCTGCTTTTCGTCTTGTTTAGTCGCTCTCTTAAACACAGCCAGAAAAGAACATTAAAGGCATTTCTAGATTTCGTTTCGGTTTAGTTTTTTTTTTTTTTTAAGTTTTCTTTTTTATTCCCATGCTCTTAATTTTGAGAAAAAAAAATCACAAAACATAACTTATAAAACAATATATATACTGCATCCTTATCCACAACAGCATAATTGAAACATCCAGCGTAACGTTTACCACAGGTGTGAAATACACTGGGAAAGAAGTACCGTGTGCATTTTATGTTTCTTTGTCACCTACAGGTAATAAGTATCGACAAAAATAAGCAACAAATATGCCTGCAATTAAACTTCATATGCGTTTTGTATGCGTATTAATAAAAATCATATTTATAATTTCCATGTTCTGTTTTTTCTTTTCTTTTTTTTTTTTTTTTTGCCAACAAGCACTTGTAAAAGTATCTACATTTACATAATAACACCTTAAGATAATAACACCTTAAGATTTTTTTTTTTTTCCTTCCTTGTTTTTCCTTCACATTTAGAAAAGCAAGGAACACTTTCAGCTTTGCTAAGAACCTTTCCGGACGCCGAGGCTCGCTGTTTCTCTGGCAGAGATGCAGTATCTGAAATCACTTTATAACAAACCATTTTTCGTCTTTTTTTTCTAGACTCTCTAAAAGGGGGTTGCTTTTCGGTTTTGCTTTTTAAAAAGAAAAAACACCCCCTGCGTTTAAGTAAAGATGAATGATAATTTCATTATCAGGATAAGACTTTGGATGGGGAAACAGATGAACAGTTTTCGCATCACTGAAGGGTTTCTGTGCTCTCTCACAACCGGGGATGCTGCAGTCTTTTGGAAAGGATGAAGAGGTAGGAACCTTGAGCTGCTTAGTATCAGGAATGACTGGATTATAGCTTCCAACTAAAGAAAAAACATCAAGAATCATGCATTTTAAAAACAGTTTATTCAACTGCCAAGGACAATGATCCGGCACAATGCAACTGTAGATATAAATATAACCTTATATAAGTGGTTGACCCTTGTCATTATTATTTTTAATAGTTTCATACCTAATATTTTAACCATTTTTTCCCCGCAGACTGTACTCTGCTATTTATATTTTTTCCTCCCATTTCCCCCCCCCCCCG
>VXBX01009755.1:28225-218965 GCA_013400415.1 Scytalopus superciliaris | reverse complement strand
GACCGGCGGGGCCCGCAGCCCCGCACCTCCGTCCTGCCGCCCAAAGCATCCCCCGGCCCTCCCGCCCCGGCAGAGCCTCCCTCGGGGGGCGGCTTCGGGCTCCTGGTTACATGGCCCCTGCCCTCTTCATTTCCTCCTGGATGGGGCTCTTGTCCGAGGGGGCAGGGACAAGGAAAGGCCACTTTTTCCCCATATTTTTTCTTTTTCCCTTTTTTTTTTTATTTTTTTTTTTTAACGTTTGGTTTCCCTGAAATACTCTCTGTTTCAGGACCTCAGTCTGGAAGTGGGTGTGCAGCTCCGAGCACCCCGGGGGAGGCAGCGGACAGCGCCCGGGGCTGCTCGGGCTGGAGGATGCAGGACTCCGGGTGATGCTTCCCCGGATACAGGCACACTGAGCTCGCAGCTCATCCCTAAGCCCTTGGTCCACTTCTGGAGTTTCGGGCACTTCACTTCTCGTACCTATCGCCTGGAAGTTCCCCTCTCAAGAGAAAAACACACCAGTCATGTGGTGACCAAGTGAACACAGCAACAAGGACGTGCCTTGTGCTTCCCTGAGTAGAGCAGGTCACACACTCGTGCTCACACAGGCTATAACTGTAGCTGAAAACCAAGGACAACGAATATGGAATGGATCAGAAAGATAAATAGCATAAAATCAGGAACAGTCCAGTCCCACACTTGCCATTTGTTAAAGAGAGAAGAAGTAAATGGGATTCACATGTCGAGCATTAGCTGGTTGTTAGTCTGTAAGATAATATTAACTTCAGTGCTTGCTGGTTTACTCCAGTTTTCCAAAGGCAGTTCCAGGAGGCGCCCAGCCTGTAATTTAGGATGGCACATACTGTGTGAAAGAGGCTTTGGCACTGGGGCCTACCAGCACATCAAGGTGATATTAACATAATAAAACTTTTGGAGAGGGAGTAGGAGCTCATAAATTAATGCATTCTACTGTTTTAATGCTTGGGAGCTAACAATGTGTTTCCTGTTCAGCTGATCATCCCTGCTGCAGCCTAACAGCTGTTTTAAAGGTGCTGTGAAACTGAAGAGAGGGAAGATGATTGTCTTTAAATCAATGTTTAATGACGTGTTATTAGGAGAAAAGTCTTCCTCCAGCAGATGTTTACATGCTGAGGATGGAGGGGAGCTTCCCAGCCTGCCTGCCCGGGAAGACAGGGAGACCCCTCATTTCCCACCCCCTCATGTCCCACCAGTCTTGTAGATGTTCCTGATGTCCCCAGCATCGGGGCACAGCTCACTTGGCACCAGGAGAGGGTTTGCCCATGTCTTTGGGTGGGTGCTGAGGAAACTCCTCTGGAATGTTGAATTGTTGCAAGGAGGAAGGTTGGACTAGGGGACCTCCAGTGGTCCCTTCCAATTGCACCCAATCTGGGATTCTGATTCTGTGAAGGTTTGCAAGTAATTTGAGTCATGACTATGAGCAGGTGAATAGGGTAAATATTGAGAACGTCCTACCCACTTTCAGCATAGGTCATGTGGCCACTTTTTTTTCCTTTTCTGGATAGACACCTCTGAACAGGCACTAACAGCAAGCTCCAGGCACTAGAAAAACACATGTAACTTTGAGGCAAGATGTAGGAGGGAAGGTTGAGATGTGGTGCTTAAAATAAGATGGAAACAGAAGCTAAAATAAGGTGGAAATAGGAGCTGTGAATATAAATCTTTCTGTAGGTGCTTAAGTCATGTTATTTCCTTTGCACTTAATCCAGAGATGGATTAATTAATTTCAGTGTCTGTTTCTTCAGCTTCCAGAATAAAAGATGGTTGTTGCAAAGCTTCTCTCCCAGAAATGGATTCAGGTGCCAAAAACACACCAGGGCTTGTGCCCAGAAGACACTGAGGAGTGTGCAGTGATGCTGGGGGTTGGGAGGGAAGGGCACCCCAGCACCAGCCGATCCTCCTGCTGCCAACCAAGCCAGCACCAAATCATCTTCAAGCCAAGCCAGTTTCCAAAAGTATTGCTCTTATTTGGAAGATGGTGACACAGATTGTTCCTGCACAAACAGAAGAACCCTTTGCAATTGCTTTTTAAAATCATCACAAACATTCATTTAAAGAATGTCTCTCTGTATTTCCAAATATAGTGAAGAAATGACTCTCTAAGCTCACCCATTCCTTAATTTGCAGCCTTCCCCATTAGTGCATCCTTGGAATAGTGTCTGAAAGGCCACACTGCTTCTTTGAAAGAAACTGGCATGTTTGGAACAGGACTAGATGGTAACATTTCTAAACTTCCCAGAAGAGGCAAATTGTAAAGGAATAAGCTTCTTTCTGTGCACGCACATTTGTTTTAGAGCCAAATGGAAAGGAGAGCTCAGAAAAAGAAATGACAAATTGTTTGGAAAATATTGTCCTTCCCAAGACAGACCTAACCATATGGGGGGAAGGGAGTCAATAATGAAGTTTTCACTTTATATCGAGTCCAGCAGCCCTCCCATCCACTCCACTGGGAGGGCTGTGTGAGTCAGACCTGCAAGATCATCCATTCAGGGTAATATTTCCAGCACTTCAGTCCCCTCCCTGCTTCACTCCTATTCCCAACTGAAAGAAGTCCATGTCTCAGATTTATGGGAAGAGCAGCGGGATGAGACCCTGAGCTGTCCCTGTTTTTCTGAACCTCATCCCCAGCCTGACACTGCTGATGAAAAAGGCATCCATTGCGAAGGGAAAGACAGAGCACTTAGAAAACATATCCATGAGTTTATGCAAGGAAAATTAATTATGAGGCCTGGGAGAAGCCCTTTCTCCAGCCCTGCCCAGCCTCCTGGTGTGACTTCAGCAAGTCGTATGAGATTTATGTGCCTGCAACAAACTACCTCCACCTCGCCCCAGGACGTGGGCAGGTTAAGGCAGAAGAAGGTGTTGGGCAAATGGAAGCAGCTGTACAAGAGCAGAGCTTACTGGTATTTTGACCATGATTGTGGAAGGCTGCTGTAGCTGCACTGGATCAATAATGCTGGACCCGAATTCTCTGCGGACAAAGTGAGGGGTGCATCACTGCCTTAGTGGTTAGACGGAGACACAGAAAATACTTGTTGTGGCAAGGAAATCCCTTCAGTTCTCTTAAATCACTGAATTTATCATCATTGTCGTCTTTAAGTAATAAACAAACGCGGTATTTACGCATCCCCAACTACTAATGGTGACAGTTATGCAACAACAAAAAAGGCTGCAGCAATTATATACGTCAGTAATTAGGAGAGCCTTTAAAGATGTTGGGAAAGAGGTTTCTTTTGTGTGTGTGGTTGTGTTTATTCCCTGGTGACATGCTGCTAACAAGCTGCAAACCAAGGATCACCCACAACAAACAGAAACAAACAAACAAAGTTTTGTACAGGGTGGTAATACTTAGCTTAATTCTCTTTAAAAATAATTATAGCCCTGTCTGTCACAACTGGGAAGGCCACATTTACTCCAATAAAACTGCTTGTTATTCTTCAGGAATTACATTTGGAGATGTTTCCTTATACAATGTAGACATTAATGGGAGTAGATCTCAATCAATGAAATATTGATGTATTTCTCATCTTTGCTTGTGGCCAGCTGTTTACTTGCCAGTTAAATCACAACACAGTTAATGACTTTCTAGAGATCTGTCTGAGGACTAACGGCCAAAGAACAGAATCTTGGGGATTTGGGCATTAGTGAAAAGTTACTTAAGGTCTAGACATCGATCCAAGTATCTCTACTGCAGTTTATTCCATGCATCAAAGATTTTGGGAAAGCGATAAATGGCTCACATACCTTCAAATTAACACACATGCCGCCTGTGCTCTCACAAGGTAGTTGTTGCATCTGATTCCAAATACTTTGTCGTGCTTGGTATTATTCACCTGTGCTTTGACAGCACAGCAGTGTCTCAGCTCCTGCACAGTCTGAATGTAACACTGGGGCTGAGTGTGCCATATATTAGACCTTGGCATCTACTCAAACCAGCTTCTTAGACCTTGGCAGGAAGGGAAAAAAACCTTATAGGTATAATACAGATATAGATACTAAAGTCTACTTTTAGTTGAGAAGCATTTAGCTTTGGGCTGAGCTTATACTTACAGGTAGATTGGTGCTCATTCCTGAAGAGATGGCTGAGGGCAGAGATGTGCACTATATATACCTGACATTGGGTATGGACTTTATTCCTCCCTCCTCTCCAGGGATTGGCTTTGGGCCAAGGTGAGAGGCAGGAGACAGGACTTTGGCCCAGCCACTCTTCATTCCTGATGTTAAATAGTTCTGTGGAACAAGATTTTTCTTAGAGCCAGGACTGCCTCCTCTTTAGCCCCTTGGGACCTTCTCTGTCTTGTATTATTATTGCTGTATCTATTAAGATTAATGACTTCCAAAGCTGTTCTAAAACTATTTAAGTGCCTGATGATCCATCTGAAACTCATCTCCATTCTATGCACAGGTCCCAGACATTAATCTTTAGAGGTGACCATGCTGGCTTGTGGGTGGAAATGAGGTAAATACACGTTATTTGGCAGGAGCTCTGTATCAGACAGAGCTTTCTGGCAGCAGACACAGGGCCTCATACAAATGAAAACTGATGGCTTAATATTTTGTTACGTTTTTCCCACCACAGTTATTACCTTCTAATTGCAGGGATGGATTAAACCAAAGAGTGTGCTCGTTCTGGAGAGGCTGCCCTGGGTTAGCCTTGAGCTGTCACTGGGGGAGCAGGGGCCAGGGGGATCCCCTCCTGTTCCCACTTTGTGCCCTGGCTGTGCTGAGCACCAGCACATCCCACCACATCTGGATGAAGCTGGGCTTAAACATAGGGTGGTGTTGCACTAGAGGTGGCATTTCCAAGGGAATTTGCACTTTCTGTGTGGTTCCAGGGATTCATTTCTCAATATGCATCTCATTACTCATGGACCTACCGTATGAAGCTCTATTTAGATGATTTTTTAATTGCCAAACCTATGCCCAAGCTCTGCTGAATTCAGTGAGCAGAAAGCAGGAGCCTGACAGTGGCCAGCAGAGCTGACATGACAAAACATCATTTTAAATGTCTTCATTTATTTCACAGCAGAGCAAGGCACTGAGGTGAGGATGCTCAGAGTGGGTGTGGTGGTTGCACAGGTAAAGATCTGTTGGATCTTGTTCCCTAAAGCTTTGCATCTCAGAAGCTTCATCAAAGAACTCTCCTGTGCATCTGCAGTGCTGCTCCTGCCATCCCACCCTGGCTGCCCTCATGTGCCAGAGGACATCATCCTGCCAGAGATCACAGAATCGTGGAATCATAGAATGATTGGAAGGAACCTTAAAACCCATCTAGTTCCATGTAGTTTGGGAGCAAACATTTGGTGCTTAGAAAGCAGATGAATTGTCCATGTGTGTAGGTTAAAAACACCTTTAGCATTTTTGCTCTCCCAGGGGGAACACGTGAGAAGAAAACTAACCTGGAGCTCTCCCAGCGACTGGGCTGATCACAACAGAATCAGCAAAACTAGGTATAAGGTTAAAATGAAACACCTGCACGGAAAGTGTTTACAGAAGAGAAGTCCTCTTTTGCCTGGGAACAAGAGAATTAAAGGCATTCAACAAGCCCAGTGAAATATTATGAGATCTATAGGTGGGAAGTGCTAAGTATTACAATTATTATTTACTATATATTAATATTTGTTATTCAGGAGGATTTGTGTGTGGAGGGAACTTGGAGGATCTGGTCTGGCTCTGTGTGTGCTGAGGCTCCCGAGGGATTTTTTAGTGTCTACCACAATTATAGATGAGGACTGAGTGAAACCTTGTGGTTTTACTCTACAAAACATTAAATTCAGTGACTGCCCATGTTTTCAGGGAAAAAAAATAAACGAAAAAAAAGTCTTTCAGAATGTATTTGAATGATATTTCAAGGCTGTGGCTGGAGTAAAGTGTTTTAAAAAAGGGATCACACGTGACTGTTTGGGAGAACTGTAAGCTTAGGCTCCTGGCCATAAAACCAGGCACTGTGCATGAGAGTGTCAGGTATTTTAATTCTCCTCTGTTTCTCCCAGCCAGCAGAGAAAATCTACCTGCACCTCCTGTTCACAGAGGTGTTTTTAACCTCTGTGTTGCTCACAGTGGTTGGTATTCTGTGTGAAGATGTACCTGGAGGTGTCTTTTCTTGTTCCACCTTTTGGTACCTTCAAAGGAGAAGAGCAGAACACTTCCCTGTGGACTTGGGGAGGCTGGACTTTCACATTTTGAAAGACAACACATCTTTCTGTGTGACCTGCAAAAACCGCCAAGAAACATTTAAGGTGTGTTTGTACAATTGCTTACTGTACATCTTCAGATTAGTGAGTGCATTTAGAAGTTTAGTTTTAAAAACCAGAGTTTATTCTGCTTCATTCTTAAGTAAACACTGAAAGTTCAGATCCTCCAGACCGGATAAGACCTCTGGTTCATCAGGTCTGGCATTCTGCCTCTGGCAGTGACTCACAGCTGATAGTGGGAGAGGTGCACTGGTGAGCAGCAGTGCAGTGGGATGTGTGTGCTGGGTTGTGGGGACCACCTGGGCACTGTGTGCTCCAATCCTGCCCCTCCTGAGCAGCACACCCTTGTGTTTCACACTGTTACATCTTCATTAGCTATAAAACACCACAAAATGGTAGCTATGCCTTTTCACAAAGCCTCATTGCCTTTATTGTTGCAGTCTCTTCCACACCACGACCAGACCAGCAACTCTGCCATGAAAACTCCAGTGTTTCTGCTCTTGCATCCCAGCATGTCCCTGCTTGGCTCCTCCCTGGTGTGCTGAGGTCCTTGGTTGAGGCTCACACATAGAGAAATTGCTGGTACTAAAGCCTGCAGGTGGGAAAAGCATTCCCCATGTTCACCTCAGCATTTATAAGCACTCCTCCCAAAGCTACAGTGCGTCTGAGCTGAGCTGTGGTTTGTTTTCTTTAAACTTCAACCCTTACGTGACATATAATAACTCTGAACTGCATTACAAGCCAAGATTACAAGGTATAACATGAGCTGAAACAGTATATGGGAAATCAGGATGCATGAAAGATTTCGTACAAAGGAAGTAACCCGCTGTACATAAACTGGGCAATTGCTCAGGGCAAACCTTTAGGATTTGATGGATTATTATCCCTGAGATCCAGTGTTAAAGAGCGTTTATTTATTATAGCTCTCTAGTCCTCCTCCTCCCACCACATCCCAGCCTTGGGGCTCTGAAATACTCAGAAATCCCGCTCTTCCCTGACTGCCTCATCAGGGATGCTCAGCACCTGGGGATCTCCATCTAATGCTGGAGCTTCTGTCCTGCTGTCCACTGTAAATAAACAGGAGAAACAGGTACAGCCGTGAAGTTTCAGCACTCCTGTCCTCAGGAAACACGTGCCTCCATCCTTTCATTCCTTGTGCCCTCATGTCCCAGCCCTGCCGCCCCGCTGGCACCTCCGCCGAGGGATTGTACCTGATGCTTTTCACAAGAGCCATGAAAGGTGATACTGTTCTAGTTCTGTCACCTGATGCTGCTGGCCAGCATTTCCAGTCCCCTAATTACAAATGTAAATGTAGTGAGTCACATCTCCAGGGATGGCTCTTCCCTGATGCCTTAGTCTTGTTTGGGTGACTGACTCTTCTTCATTAAGGCTGAATGGAAACTCTCCCAGGAAAATGGCTGGAAATCCTGTTTTCTGGACAGGTACAGATTTTGTGAGGTACAAAAGCTTCCTAGATTTGACTGGAGGAGTAATTTGATGTTGAACTGAGGACTGTCCAGATCTGTCTCATGGCAAATGAGGCAGTAAAAGAACAAGGTTTTTACTCTGAGCTTGCAGTGCTTAGATTCCTTATTTTCCAGCACTTCTTTTGGGTCAGTTTGTTTTAAATTTATAAATTTAATGCTATTGAACTGCAAATTTAAAACAAATGNTTTTGGTTGGAATTTGGGAGAAGTGACTGTGCCCTCAAGGCAAGACGTGTGACCAGCAGAGCAGGGTGCATCCCTAATCCGCTGGCTGGAGTGACACTTCTGGCAGGGCTGGGAACGGGGATTCTCTGTTGTCTCTGACAAAAGGAGCATCACGTTCAAAGCACGTATTACTTGATAAGATATTCCTCCTGAAGAGATGGAAAGGAAAGAACCTTGGAGGCCAGAGACAGAAATTACATTATCCATTACGCTGGCAGCACATAGCCCAGGCTTTAGTCATGGGTAGTTGTAACCCTCTGAACTGCTGTGCTCCCGTGGCTTCCCTGCAAGGATTATTCAGCAGCCTGACACATTTCATCATTCGGAAATATTTCCTGATATTCTGCCTAAACCCTTCCATTCTTAATCTCATCCCATTACTCTTAGTTATGTCCCCTGTACAACTGTAGATAATTCCTCTCCCTCCTTGATGTTTACAGCCTCCAGACACTGGCAGGCTGCTATTGTGTCCCTTCCCTGTCCCCCAGATGAGTGAGATGTATTTGGCTCTTTTATCCTCTCCTTAGAACTCAACCCGTGCTCTCCATCCCAGCTGCCTTACTGTACTCCTCTGCTTTCCTCCAACCATCTTGCCAGCCCCTTCCCTGCCAGTGTTCTGCCATGAGGGACTCTGACTGGAATGCTCCTCACAGGGCTGGGAGGGCAGGGCTCTGTCTGGAGGGGGGGGTCCCCACGCCCTGGCCAGGCTGTCATGAGTGCTCCTCTCCCATGTCCTGCAGCTTCTTGGACTAAACTGTATTTTCATTGCTTTGCCTTTCTTCTTCCAGACCCTTTCTCAGCTCCTCTCCTTTATCCCGGGGAAATGGGAGCCAGGAACCAACTCTTCCCCCTTCCCTGGGCAGCAGGACTTGCCAAGCTACTGCAGAGATAACCTCTTGCCACGGCTTTCATTTTCTTGAGTCTTTCTCTAACTCAGGGGAGAACTTAAACCCCAATGGCTCTTTGCAGGATTACTAGTGCCAAAGCTGATGGTGTGGGAATAATCCCGGGGTGCCTGCAGATAGGGGAGCACCCTCCCAGCGCTGCTCTCTCGGGAGCCCTCCCGCAACTTGCCCCGGGCTCGGTGGCCGCCCGAAGATGCTGCGGGGTGCGGTGTCCCCCTTCTCAGCACTCGGCTCCCATGATCCGTCGGCAGCCGTGAAACCCGAAACGCCTCCTCCCAGCCCAGCCCAGGGCAGGCTGGTTTGCTAATTCCTCCCCGTGTAAATTCCCACCCGGAGCTGTTTTCTGACAGCGGACGGAGCGCGGGCGGCCGGGGCTGCCCGGCCACTACAAATTAGAGCGCTGAGTGGCAGCTCTCGCAGGGATGCTGCTCCCTTCGCCTGACACGCTGGGCTGCCTCGGGCTGCAGGCTCTTGATCATCATGGCATGTTCCCCTCGGTGTCCCGCAGTTAATTATTTCTGTGTTGGGTTGCAGTATCATCTTCCCCTGACCAGCAGCGCCTGCAGCTACGACAAGAGCAAAGCAAGCAGGTGACTGGGAGCCCTGGGCGCTGGCAGTGGGGCAGCTGGCTCCATGCAAGCCCCTTCCCTCCAGGATTGCTGTGCCAGTGCTGGACTGTAAGGCTCAGCAGCAGGATATTTGTCTTCTTCTTCTACAGCGTGAGGAGGATCCAGATGCACCTTATCAGTGACAGGAGAGACATGCTGGGGCAGGCAGATGCTCAAGGGCAAGGTCACATATTGAGTGCCTATGGATGATGCTCTCTGCCCTTCAGAAAGTCTCTGGAGGTGAGATTGTTATGTCTTGCATGAAGGCAGTGTGGCACTGGGCTGGGAGGGGAGGCTGAGCCCTGGCTCAGAGCAGCAGCGGCCACTCACACTGAGTCACCCTGGTCATGACTGCTGGGCACTGACCTTCCTCCTGGAGGCAGAAACCCGGCAGGATCAGGCTGTGTTGGAGTGCTCTGGTCCAAGCAAACCAGCCTGGGAGGACTCACTTCAAACCACTGCTCACACACTGCTAAGGGACAGCTAATGCCTGTGGTCAGTGTGCTGGAGAGGAGCTCCCTCCAGGAGAATCCATCCCTCCTGCCAGCACCTCCTCCTGAGGCTGGTGGTTACAAATACGTAGCTTCTTTGAAATGCAGTGGCCAAGCTCCCCTCCAGCAGAGCACCCAGCTCTCATTTTGGGGGCAGTGACACTGCTCATTGCATTAAACACCTGTGTGAACCCCAGTCAAGGTGTGCCCTCAGAAAGCCCCATTTCACAGCTTTCCTTTGCTAACCCCTCCAGCGAGGGCAGGAGCTCCCTGCAAGCCTGTTCATGCTGAGACACCCACCAAGGGCTGTGCACAGCATCACCTGCTGTCACTGTCACACAGGGCAAGGGCAGTGCCAGGGCACCAGGTGGGCACAGCTCCACGGGCTCGGTCTTGGGTGGTGGAAGAGGAGGCTCCCAGCTGGACATGGAGCAGCCCATGGCAGAGGTGCTGGGCACCACGGACACAGCTGGGCACAGACTGGCCAGTGATGCAGGCAGGGCTGCTGTCAGGCCAGGAAGAGTTTACCCTTCAAAATATATAGCATGAATAGCATGAAACTGGCACCTCCTTACAATTCTGAAGTTGGGGAGTTGTGTTGACAGTGTGAGTCAGGCTGCCCTGTGCTTTGTGAAGGTGGTTGCCCGTGTTACATACACACATGCTCAAACTCATGCCAGGTGGGAAGGACGGCTGTCACACTTTCCTTTCCCTGATTTTAGCAAAGTAACATTATTAAGAACACACACAAGTTAAATAATTGGTTTGGGAAGTGTATCTTTGTACACGTCTGTCTACATTTGCTATAAGCCCATGTGTTTTGACAAGCATCACACCATCACCTTTCTGTTTGCTTGTTTCAGTTTTATAGTTTGCAAATCAACAGCTATTGGCAGCGATTGATCCTTTCTGTTTTATGTATCTGTACCTGACTAAATTTGAGACTTAATTTGGGCTTTTCTCTTTTGTAGGAAAATACTTCAATTTATTGTGGGCAGTCGTATTGACATCAGGCAGTATTGCAAAGAAAATGGTTCAGTGTTGCTTGTGCCCTGTTTTCCCAAAGGTTTTGCTTAGCTGCATGTTTGTACAGCAGAATACTTTCTGCTATTCTTCCTTGTACCTATTCTTTCAATGAATACCCTTTCACGGTGATCTGACAAGCTCATACTGCTCCAGTGCAACAACTTGCCCATACATATTGTGGTGCTGTGTTTAAGAGCTCCCTCATTATTTCAGCACAGTGTGTATCTCCAGCATTTGTCAAGGCTTGTTTGATTCAAACATGTTTGTCTTATCAGAGGGGAAAAAAAACCAGCCAACCCTTAAGAACTGTCAATGGGGACAATTAATAATGTTAAAAAAACAAGAAGAAGAATAGTGCACCGTAAGGAATGCCTTGCTGTTATGGCACCAACGGGGAAATAAGGTACTGGAGCCAATTTGGAGAGGAGCTCTGTGTCCCAGGCTCACTGCGTGCCCCAAATGGGGAGTGTCACATAAGGAGGTGGGTGATGGCTGGAAGTACCAGGGATGTGAAAGCTCCTGGTGCCCTCCCTCAGGGACCAGCACCGGTCCAGGCAGGACTAAGGTCACCCCTGCACCTTGTCCAGGCAAGTGGATGACTGAGAAGTGTGCACTCTCCTTAGTGCCATTTCTGTATAATTGAATTATTTTGTGAACATTTAAGTAATTTTTCAGGAAAACTTTAAATTCCAGTGAAAAAATGTTGAGCAGTATTAAAAATTCCTCTAGTGTCACCAGCTCTGTGACTATTTGGAAGACCTACATTAATCGTTTAATAGTTACAATATTCCTTACTCTAAATTCACACTTTTAGCCAAAAGTAGCTAAAGCTGGATTTCATGCTTGTTGACCATTTTGGTTTTCATGCTGACAGGTGGATCAGAGGCAAGAATTTCAAGGCTTTTACCTACAAGGCTTGACTCATATCTCTAATACTAATTTATACTGACATAGTCTCATTCCCATCACTGATGGCATAGAAATTTCACAGGTGTCCGTTCTGCTCCAGAAAACTTCCATAAAACTCTGGTAAGGTGAGGAGGATGTGTCAATCTTGTGTGGTGGTTTTACACCTGCAAAGCCCCCAGATTGGGTTGCTCTCCAGGGTGAGTGGGACTGTCACTTCTTGCCTTTTTTGCCTCGGGAGCCCATCAGTAAAATGGATGTCACCGTATCCCATTTCAAAATGCTCTGCAGTAGCTGTTGATAGGGTTGTTGGTAGCTGTCAAGAGTAGTTACAGGCATCTCCTAGACTAGATTAATTTCGTTTTCAGATGATAAGAAGAAACAGACTTTTATTTCTCAGTATATATTTTAATTTCTTACTGTTTTATTCGACCCCCTGCCATGACCCAAATCTGAGCTGTCCCAGTGAACAGTATCAGCTCTCACATCAGAGGATCCAAATGCATGTGCAGTGCAATCTGAACAGCAGAAGGTAAGCAAGGTGACTTTACCATTGCTGGGAAAAGACAGGTCAGTGTCTTTTGTTTAACACTTGCTTTGCTCTTGCCAGCATGCAGTGCAAAACCAGGAGCTCCCTTTCCATGTGAGTCTGAGGCTGCACAACTCCTGGTGTTTCGGATCCAGCCTTAAGAACAAAAAACTGAACTTTGCCTTCGCTTAAATCAGAAGACTGATTTATAAAGCTGGGCTAGTATGACTTGTTGAGTGTTTGGAAGTGAACACCCTTGATTTGCAATCTCTTTTGGACCTTTTGCCTGTGGAATTCCTCACTTGCAGTCTTCTGTGCCGTGTGGGAGGTCACAGAGTCCCTCTGAAGGCAGCAGGTCCCTTTGTTTTCCAGACAGAGAGGGAACAAGACCCCAGGGAGAAAATGAAGATCAGCCTGAAAGCACTGTGCTTCCTAATTCATGAAAGAGATTAAAGTATCTTGGACCAGATATTGCCACAGCATGGGGTGCAAGCTTGTGCATGGCTTCTTTTGAGCCTCTCTTAGTTTTCCTTCCTTAGCCAGCAGAGATTCCTGGCAGTGGGATGCAGGGCTGTTTGTACTCCTGATGTGGTGCTCTTTTACTAAATGGAGCAGAGCAATTCCCACTGCTCCCAACCTGGACTGTGTTGCCAGCACTCAGTTCACTTGGAAAACTTTGGTCTTATTGCACACATTCAACACACACTCCTTTAAGTGGTTTCCAGGACTCTCCTTAGAAAGGAGGGGGAAAGATAATGATCCTGTGGAAATTTTGGAAAGAACTGAGCATAACCTTGGTGTCCAGGCTGACATTCAAGATCTTCAAGACTGTTTGTTTTGCTGCTCTTTTCAGCAGCTCCAAGACAATGGACCAAGACAGAGATAAGGTGTTTATCTAAGGTAGTTAGATTAGTCCTCATTTCCAAGTGCACATCCAGGTCCATCCTTTCATCTGTACTTTGCTTATTGCCTTCAGTGGGTGCAGAGACCTGTGTGACAGCAACACCTGCTTTTATTCCTTTTCTACTATTTTGTTCCATTAAGTGCATTCCTTCCCGAAATGCTCCATGACTGCACGATTCCAAACACTGACACACTTGGGTTTTACTGGGTTCTTTGCACGTGTTCCTGGCAATGATCCACAATCCCTAATTATGACTGAATTATGGCAGAAGTTTAGTACAACTGAACTCAAAACTTGAGCCCCAGAGCTGGTCTTCCTGCCTGGAATCATGATTTCATGACATTTCCAAGTAGGCATGGCTGCCAAGGCTTTGTGCTTCTCCAAGGTGAGGTTGGTCCCCAGTTCCCCATGACCACCCCCTTGGGGGAGCCACTAGCTCCACAAGACCCAGCCTAGGTTAAACCAAATGAAGCATGAGATAAAAGTGGGGAGTTCCACGACATTTTTCCTCTGTGTATGGGACATGACCTGGAAAAAAGGTGCCCCAGGGAGGCTGAGCATCCCTCTTGCAGGGAGGTGGCAGGGCCCAGGGCACATTGGCTGGGATCAGTCCCCACACTGCAGCATCAGGCGTCAGTGCTGGATTGCTCAATCCTCCTTTTTTATAACAAGCCAGAAAATTTTCCACTATGCCCCATGTGTGCTGCAGTCCTGGTAGGGAGCACAGTGACAGTGACAATTGTATCACAGCTTACTGAATCTTTCAGGAGTTCTGGGTATTTGGGCTTATGCCCTGAGGAGCATTTCCATCCCTGTTGCTGCCTTTTAGCCCTGCAGTGGCTCTGCTGAATCCTTTCCCAATTCAGGTCCCTGTTTCCAGGCAAATAAGTTGCAATTGCCCCTTGCTTCCTCCAGAGTCACCCCATGTGAGCTTTGAATTTTATGGGAAACATGAGCAGCTGCCATAAAATCTCAATCTCCTCTGTCCCTGAGCAGCACTGTGGACGCAGTAAATTGCACATCCTTTGGATCTTTGCAGCTGTCGGATGATTTGTGCCCTCTCTTCACAGACATCTAGGTCAGCTTCACCTTCCTTGGGAGGTTTGAATATCTGGGGCTGTCATGTCTCGTGGAGGATGGCCCAGGTTTGGAAGATGCTGTTCTCAAGTTCAACAGAGCCTCAGGCCAGGCTCTGCTTTGGAGGTTTAATTCCCTTTCCCACTAGACCATCTGATTACGAATAACCGTGACTGAATGTTGTATGTCGAAATCCATAATCCCCTGCAAATTGTTTAAAGTCTTGTCCATTGAACTGCAGACCTTTATCAGACAGCAATTTATGGGATTCCGTGTCTGGCAAATGCAAATATAATATCTGCTGTGACATGTTTTGGTGTCAGATTCTCTGTATTATTGGATAATATTATGTAGTTCCAGGCTCACGTGAATAATAACCCCAATTAAAATGTGATCTTTGCCAAAAAGTATAAATAAATCTGTTTCAGACAGCTCAAGTATTTCCTTGTCAAGCTATTTTATTTTTTAAGCCCCCATTTTTATTTTACAAGTTGCTTTTCTCAGCATTAATCCATGAGCAGCACGCTGTGAGCATCACAGGCTCTCCTTTCATTCTGCTCTAAGAGGCAAATGGGGAATAGCACTTCCATGTCCAAAACTCCTGGTGTTGGATCATGTGAATCAAAAATTGCAAAGTTGTGAAAGAGATTTTCTGATCTTTTTTTTCCCTTTTTACTGAGGTTAACTCTGCTGTGTTGGGAAAGATGCCTAGTCTGGGAAAGCCATCTAGTCTGTGCAAGGGGTTGTGGTGCAGATACCCTGAGGCAAGACCTACCCAAGCAAACAGCAAGTCAAAGGCAGCGAAGATGGACAGTGTGTTGCTGCTCCAGAGGAGTTATCCTGGGCTCAGGGCTGCATTAACAGAGCCACTGAGCTTTTCATACCCCAACACTTGGCTTTGGGCACTGTGACATATTTTATAGGAGCATCAGCTTGCTCTTAGCAAACTCACAGACCTCAAACAAGGTATTTCATTTTTTTCTCAGTGGAGACTTGCTAAGACGCTTAAGATAATGTTTACAGCCATTAGGCTGTACTCAAAAGTGGTGCAGATCTTGGGGGTTTGCTTGGAATGGGCTTGTGCTAAGTATAAGGATTTACTGCCTTCCTCACAGTTGGATGCTATATTTTATTCTACCAGTAAATAATGAGGGAAGAAGCACTACAATTTAAATTCTTAGAGAAATTTGGTTCTTAACCTCTTACTGGATGGCTGGACTTGGAATAAAAAAACTTATTCCTTGCTTAGGCAGCTGAAAGGTGTGCAAAAAATGAACATTTCTGGTCGTTTCTCTTTGAGGAGGTGGCTCACATAAGCATTTCCATGGACTTTATTTTCACCTGGATTAAAACACAACTAGAAGGTGGAAACAAAAAAGAAAAAGAAAGCGTGAGCCTGAGTAGTGCTGCAATATGACTTAGAGCAGCTCTGGTTCAGCGTGAGAGAAACTGGAGGGAGTTAAAATGTGTGGTGTGGTGGTGAGGTTGTGTGTGTGGGGAAGATGCAAAGTCCTGCAGGATTGTATGTCTGCAGGGAAATCCCACCACGCAGAGATGGGATCACTTTCCTCTCTTTCATCCCCAAACACGTCCTGATCCTTCAGGACCTGGCTGGGACCCTTTTTTTCCTTGCTGTGGACTCAGTTAATTCTTAGCTCTTCACTTGAGTTCCTGCAGGCTGGGGAGGGTGTATTTTTAAACGGTGTTAGTGGAAATTTTGATTCAAGGCTTTCTGAAATCCCTGGAACCGAAAGCCTGAAGTTCAGGCTGTTGCATGGTTTCCCTGGACATGTCTTCTTTTTCTGCCTGGAAATTTTATACCAGTGGAATTAGGGGATTTTACATATTTATCCAGGATTTCCAGCATCTGGTATGTGGCTGGAGCAGTAGCATGGACCCCCTGTGCTCCCACATGGCTGTGCAGCCCCCGGGGCATCCCGCTGCCATCCCTGTGTGGGCTGTGTGTGCCTGTCCACCAGCACTGGGGGTGACCCAAAGCTTGCCAGGAGCCTGTGCTACAAAGCACACAGCTCACTTTGGGCAGCCCCACAGAGATAAAACAAGTGGCTGTTGGATCACAGCTTGAGCTCAGCTGTCCTGGTGGAAATCAGGAGTGATGCTGCTCTGAGGGATGAAGTTTTAACCATGGGAAGGAAAGATGAGCATCAGTTGTGGGACTGTGTCACGCAGCAGAGTGACTGAGAGCATTAATGACATGGGAATGGCTGGTTCTTTCATTCTCTAACTCATCATTTGGTGTAACAGCCCAAAAAGTGCTCTGTCCTCAGGTAAGTTCTCAAAGAGAAATGGTTTCCCCTTTTCCCTCTGGACAGTAGCTCAGTCTGAGGGAGCTAAACAGAATCAATCAGTTAAGGATAAGAAGAAATGTGGTTTTAAGAGGGCTGATGATAAATTTACACCAGACTTGGCAGAAGCCTGTGGTGTTGGATCCAACCAAAAATTGGCTCCATGGGTGCCAAGACATGGAGTTTCCTCATCTCTTTGGCTCTGTCCTCATGAACTGATTTCAGCTTCAGTCTGAGAAGACAGAAGGATTTCCAGTACCTTCCCCAACTCCACTCCTTCCAGGGCCCATCCCTTGGTCCTGTTGGCATCTCATGGCACGTGACAGAGGAGGTGTTGGGAGCACTGGTGGGCTGGAAAAGCCAAACCTTCTGTTTGTGTAAAGTATTTTATTTTTTTCCCTGTTTGCCAGATTTCTTTAATGAATTTTGTTTTGACACGTTTCCAAGTTGCATGAGAAAGCAAGGAAGCATGAAAAAAATGAGGAAGCACGAGAAAAACGTTATCTAAATGCATCTAGAAATTTTTACTTATCAAAACTCTGTTCATTCTGTAAATTTGACAACTATTTCAATAAAGTTGTCATAAAACTGGAATAGAGAAAAATGAAGCTTTTTATCCAGTATGTCCGATACAGTGAGCAGATTTTCCTTGCAGGTTGTTCTGGATAAACATGTGCTGCTTCCTAAGGAGGATTAACTTATTTTTATTTTCTCCTGGACCTGACTGATTTTCTGTTCTGTGTTGGGTAAACTGGATGGCCTTACTAATTCCTAACCAAGGACTAAGCCAGAATTGTCAAGCAATAGAAGGCAGTCAAAGTCCAGCCACCAGCTTTGTAAATGTGAGGGTTTACTGTCTTTTCTTTTAATAGCAAACTAGGTGGTGCTTCCAGAACTGGATGCCAGCTGTTCATTAATATCACTTTTTATTTGGAGCCTTGTTGCACATTTTAGGCTCTTCCTTGCTGGTGAGCTGCCTAAAGCAGGTGGTTACAAGCAAAAATCCCAGCTGAGATTGGATTTACCTTCCCTCCAAATCCAGCATGGGCACCCTTTGATTTGTATCTTACATTTTAAAATTTGAACAAACTGGAATAATTGAGGTTTACCCTTTTCCCCCTCAAAGTAGTGTTGAAAATGTTTTGAAGGGACAGTGAAAAATTGTGATTTATTATTATTTATACTTTGGGTTAAGGAAAAATATGAAGTCAGGTAGTTTTTATGCAATTTCCACTTCCAGAAGAGCTTTCTGTGTAAAAAATTTATGCCACTCCCATGAAGGGCCGTTCATTAACCTTTTGTGGGAGATGAACAAAAATCCAGAGAGCTTGGCTAAATATGGGAACCAGCAACTAATACACTGTTTAAGAGAGACAATAGAAATCTATTTAATGAGGTAAATCTGACCAGAGATTAACTTTGTTCAGGATATTTTCTAATAGGAAAGAAGCAGTGGGGTCATCCACATCCCTTTGAAAATTTATTGCTGTGCTCAGGAATTCCTCATCCATCCCAGGACTGGGAATGTGAGCAGCAGGCTGCTGTGGCAAGTAAAAAAATAAATGGTGTTATCTTGATAGCCAGATAACACAGTATCTGCTCACATAAAGTCATTTGGAGAATATTGTTTGTGAAAACCTCTTTGCTTTGGATCCATTCCTTCTCCTTTCCGTTTTCTGATAAAAAATCCTAAACACCAAGCAGTTAAAGGCTGCCATAAAACTGAGAAGAAACACTGACACTGGTGCTTTATCACGCTCCATCTGGGAGGCGAGCCAGCTCTTCCTACTTCAAGTTTATTTCTCTTACTCTGCTTTACCTCAGATAATGTCTCATAAACAGTTAAGAGGGTCATTTGTAAATGTCTTGGAATGGTTATTGCTCTCATCATAGGCTTTGGATCTTCGTGCTTTCAGTTAGTGAACATCAAGGTAAAAATCAAAACAAATTCCCGAGCCCAGGGTAATGACTATCTGGGAATTCCTCTTGTTCCTGAGATAGAAAAGTTGCTCTTTTTCTCTACCTTGGGTTTTTTTTTTTAATTGTGAGCTTCATCTCTCAGATTAGGTGAGACTTGCTTGCTTTCCAAGCTTGGTGTATGACTGAAGTTCTGCTAACCCAGGGACTAGAACACCTAAACCAAGAGCCCAGCTGGAGCATTTTAACAGAATATGGTTCCAAACGAGTGGGTTTCTGAGCAGCAAAGTCTCTGAGGGGCAAACTGCTAATTCCAACCAAGCCCAGCTACATTATACCAACCATTTGTCCTGGCTTTGCTAAATGAATTAAACCCACTGGTAGCAGCAGCAGGAGCACATGTTGGGAGGGCAGGGAGGGCTGTTTGCTCCCTCTCCTCATTTGTGCCTTGCTCATTGGTGCTCCTATTTTTGGGAAAAGAAAGAGCCCTGCCTGATTGCTTGCAGAACCCAGGTGCCTATTCCAAGAGCAGTAGGTACATGATTTATCTTAATATAACATTACATATTTATCCCCTGGCTGTCCATTAGCACGTGATACCCACAGCTGGGGATGCCCACAGTGCCCCTAAGCCGTGGGATGCAGGACAGTGCCAAGGAGCTGGTACAGCACAACCCCACCCTAACTTAGGATGTGCAAAACCAGCAGCCCCCTGCCCTGTTCTGGGCAGAGGCAGCAGGAAGGGCTCCATCCCCACTGCTGTGTGTGTGTCAGGCCGTGCTGTGAAAAATGGGAGCTTGGCTAATTTCTTGTGACTGTGTTTGAAGAGGCAGCTGTGTAAAAAGACATTTACAATAATCTTTCATGTTCTCCAAAGGAAAAGAATCCACCTGTGTAATCTTTTAAGTTAAGCTTCCCTCAGGTCTCATTTAACATTATGAAAATGGCAGCTCATATAATTTTATTATCTGAGCTAAATATGATTCCTTCTCTGTCTTCCAGCTATTTCTTCTAATCCTTATCAATAAAACTACTAGAGTATAATGATTTTATAGGCTGCTGCTTCTTCGTCTTCTGCCTTTTATTACTTCAAGGGTATTCTCTTCCAATAAACTAATTAATCTCACAATTAGAATCCCAAAGCAACATTATGCAACCCATACAGCTACATCAGGCAGGAATGTAGAAGCAGAGATGACCAGATATTTATTTGTGATGTTCCAGCTCCAAAAGAATTCCTCAGTAAACAGCAAAAAGAAGAATGTGCTGAACTGGGAGAGGAAACTGGGATTTCCTCGTAAGTTTGATTTGGATTATTTGAGGATGGGCTATTTGGAGAAGATTTGCTTTGAGCATCTCCACTTGTCTTTGGCTGTAGGATTAGGAAAGATAAATTCCTTGGATTTCTTGTGTACAGAGAGGTTGGTGGGGTGGTGGTTTGCAGCTTTGGACAAGGCTGCATCTGATCAGAGAAATCAAACTGCAGGAGGCACAACAAACTAGGATGTTTTATTTACTGCCAATACCAAGGCACTCATACCTGCTTTGAATAATGAGATGTGAGGCTGGGGCTTGTAAACTCAAACCTCATCTCTTTGCCTTGAGCAAAATGGGTATCTTCTGTGCCTTGACCCTCCATGAGACAGGAGTGATGAGAGATACCTACTTCAAGCAACATCAGAGATTCCAGCTGATGTTTTTAGTGCACCCTGCAGCAATCACCAAGTAATTACTATGCACTAATGTTTTTTTTCAACCCAAGCCTGTAGTTCCTGCTCACTCAGGGGTAATTTTAGACTGCTGCAGTCAGTGTGGTATCACTGCTGAGGTTGGTATGAGTGGATGTATCACGGTCTGAGCTTTAGGGAGGCAAAATCTCTTGTGCAATACAATGTGTGTCATTGTAGGCAGGGTGTATTAGTGTTCCTTTCATACATGGAAAATAAATGACCGTAAAGCTCCCTAAGTCACACTGTCTGTATCAATTGTCTGTGTCTGCAGAGATTCCAATACTGGATGTCAGTGATTTAAAAACAAAATTAAATGCCCCAACTAATTATAGTTCTGTGCACATATAGTTACCTCTGAGTATTTGCAGCTGTCAGGTTCAAATATTTCTAATAACTGTGGCTGTGACATTTGTTCAACAGATGAGGCAAGAATAAAAGATAAAGGGGCAACAGCCTGGTTTGAGGAGTGGGAAGGAGATCAGATACAGAATTTGAAGTTACTCCAAGCCCAGACCTGAGAAGACTGACTGTCAAGGTTTCTCCCAGGATGGGTTTAAGGTCCTGGAGCAGCCTATGTTTTTTCTGTCATGTTTTCCCATGGAAGGAGGGCAGCACTGTGCAGGTGGTTGTCTTGCTCTAGAATGCATAAGGACCAAATCCTCAGTGCAAAGCCTTCACCTCTGGGCTTCCCTGCAGCACATCCTGGTGCTTGTGCCCAACTTCCCCCTGCACCATTCCTGCATTTCCCTCCTCTTTTGTGCACAGCTCTCCACTCTTTCCAAGCTGTGCTTGGAGATTTCAGGCCTGGAACACTCTGTGTTTTACACAGCTGACTTTTCTCTTTTCCCCCCCCTTCCAAATAATTTTTTACACATTTCTGTCCTCAACCCCTGCAATATGCTGTGTGTAAGACATGAGATAGCGACAGCAATATTGTTTTTCAAAGACTTCCACCGAGAATTACCATAATGACATTGCTGACAGGAGATACCTTAAAAAGAAAGCACCGTAAGGAAAAACACATGTTTGGGTTTCTTTTTTTTTTTGGTGGTGGGGGGAGTGGAGGGAGGAAAGATTAGTAGACTATTCTCAATGTGTATGTCTCAGACCTGTGATCTTTGCTGCAGAATCCAACTGTGCAGATCTATCAAGTTCAGCCACGCTGGGGTATGCCACACAGGTGGATGGTTTAATCTTGACAGTTGAGCTTCCAACTGAAAGGAGACAGAAAAAAACGAGATGAGAAAACATGCTAAAACCTGTTCAGCTCCCAGCCAGGCCTGGGAGCTGTGCTGCTGCAGAACAGTGCTGCTCAAGGAACAAAGGCACAGAGCAATGGGGGGTTTTTTCAGTCCCAGGTATTGTATTGGTTTTCCTAAAGCAATTTTAAGAACCAAGGACCCTCCCACCTCACAAAATAAAGGAGGTAGGGTGCAATTCTGCTTTGATGAGGAAGAAGCAACAACATGGATATGCCTTAGGAGAACTATTGAAATGCAGCTGAGATCCTTGAGCAGAGTGTGTGTTTCATAGGGGAATGATGATACCCCAGATCCGTACAGTTACAGCTGGATCTCCAAAACTGCAAGCCATGTGCATCCACAGAGTTCCCCTCTCATTTAAATAGGACAAGACATCCAGATCTCAGCAGGAATACTTCAGAGCTGCCTTGCTCACCCACTGGCCTCACACCCTGCTGCCTCTGGAATGTGGCAGGTTTGGGTGCCCGTTGCATTTGCACTGTGAACTTCCAGATGCACGGGCAGAGTTTGCATGGCTGGGGTTAACATTAAAAAAGGGAAATGTTAATGAAATGCTTAAGCACATACCTATGACACAATCTGAAACAGGTGGATGTGGAGCCATTGAAGGGCTCATGCTTCACTGAAACCATATGTGGAACTCCTGTTGCCATCCTAGGAGCAATGATCAAGGGCAGGAGATGGCTGTTAGTGAGCGTGATTTAAAACTGACTTTAGAAAGAGTAATTTATGCTTCGGAGCCTCCTCAGATGTGTACCCAGTAGGAAATTCTGTAGCTACACCTGTTTACACATCTTTGGGCTCTCTGAGATGCTAATGAGAAATCCAGCCCTCACGGGCACCGGGAGAGACTGCAACAATTACCGAGCTCCAGAAAGAAAATGGGTTTCACTGACTGATTTATCAGCAGGCTTTCCTGGAGGACAGATAATTCACACCAGGAGTTTTGAGAGGCCACCAGGCTAAACTCAGATTTTGCTGGACAAGGCTGGAGATTGCATCCAACAGTCTCTGGAGCCCGGGACTGTCCAAGACAAAGCTCCCTTTCCCCTCTCTTCCTTTTTGCTTGCACCCACATTTTTAAATATTTATCAGCCCTCCACATTTGTGAAGATGTTTAGACCTGATGGGGCTTCGTATCATGTCACTCCATCTGTTGAGATGCATTGTTCATTCATTTATTCTTGGCACCACGTGCACTTGTGGGCCTCACACTGCACCAAGGTTCATTGGGAGCTCAGCAATGAACATCCCTCTGCCCTGATCCCTGGCCATTAGTGCTGCCTGTTAACTTAAGCAGAGACAAACCAGTGTGCTCAGACTCAGGATGCACACAAGAGTAAGAGATGACCAGCTCGTCATCTCCAGTCCCTGATGGTCCCTCTCCAGCTGCAGACTGGTGGAGCATCCTGCAGCAGTGTGTTGGCCCTATGGAGAGACCTCCCCTCAGCAGCTGCAGACAGAGTGGCCTTCCTTTGGCAGGAGTGAGCCATGGTGCTCCCTCTGGGAAACCACAGATCTGTGCCAGCTACTTCTCCTCAGGACAGAAATTAAGGCTCGGCATTAAAGGACCTCAATCCTCTTCCTAAAATCCCCAGGAACTTTCTTCTCCAAAGCCTCACCTTCTTCCCAACAAGCTTCACCAAGCAAGTGAGGAGCAGGGGGAAAGCAGAGTCCTTCTTTGAAGAGCTGGTGAAAACATGCAGATGTGCAGAGTTCCTTCTACTAGAGATGCCCCAGACTGGGGCTGGATCACGGGGCGGCGCCAGCACCCCTCTGCACAGCACGAGGTGTCTGCACCACTTCATGCCTCAGGAGTTTGGGCTGGGAGTGGTGGGAGTGAGGAAAATGCTCGGGGAGGTTGCAGAATCAAATGAGTTGTTTAAGTGCTAGTCATTATAATTTCGTTTGTGAAGCATCACTTTACTTCGTTAAAGATAAATAAAACATGGTAAAAGATGAATAAGGCTCAGTATAAATGGTCCTGCATGTTTAAGGGGCTGCTCCTGCAGTTTTGGGACGTGATTACATGGTGTGAATATGCCCCAATCAAACCCCAATCTCATCGTTCCTCTTCCTAAAATCAGATTGCAAACCAACAACAAGACTTCTGCTTAATTATAGCCCGAGGAGCGATGTTTGGGCTGTGAATCACATCAGATTTCACACTGATAGACGAGGAGTACATGTGCTGATACCGGCTGCAGATTGGGCACAGCTCACTGGGAGAGGTGCACACCGTGGTGAGGAGCCATCCCGACTTGTGCTGTGTCCCTGGGGGTCCCCAGGTCTCAGGGGGACCCATGCTGGGACCAGGGAGCACATTTATTTTCTGAGCCAAGTGCAGCTTCCCTACCGTGCTCGCCCCTCCTCTCATCTCCAAAAGCCTTGGGAATTGGAAGACTCCTTTTTCTCTTTGCATAAGCAGGACATAAATTCAAAGGGTTCTGCTGAATATTTGTTAAGATACATATTTATGTGCAAAACCCTCCCTACCCCTCAGAAACCATTTAGTTAAAAGAGGATAAAGATAATTTACTTATGCCTTAGGGCTGTTGCTATTTAAACACTGTACATTTATGTCTATTTACTCTGGTATTTACTAAAAAAGCATAGTTAAATTAGCAGTCGCTGCCTCTCCTAAACCATTTCTGAAGGCTCTTACAGCTCTTCTTTAAGGGAGCAAACTTAGGGATGGACAAACCACGTCATTCTGGCTGCACGACAGTGAAAGCAAACACCCTTCTCCAGTGGCCACAGGGAAAGAAAATGATGTCTACAGATTCCTCAGTGTGGCAAAGTGCTCATTTTGGTGAAAACCCCAGCTTTGCAAACTGTGTTGTCACCACACTCTGTGTGCAGCATCGCTGGGATGGTTTGCTCTGCCACCCAGGTGTGCACTCAGGTTCCTGACATCCCGTGAGTTCCATAAATGTTACATAAGGGGCAAAAATCCCCAGGGTTTGAGCTTGCCTGGGTTCTTTTTGCTGCTCAGGGATATTAGCAGTAATGACACTGGTGCAGTCGATAACTGGCTGGCTGCACTTAATGACCCGAGGCACGACAGCTCCTCTCAGCTGGCTCCCAATCCCCAGGAAATGCACCCCGGCTTGATTACTGTCGCCTAAAGAGTCACACATGTACCCTGGGAACCTTCTCTTCATTAACTTAACCTGTGTGCAGAAAGCTGCTGCAGAAACATATTTTTTCAATCAGATAATGCATTTTCAATTAAATGACTTGGTTTCTCCCCATTTTCTCTTCCTTTCCTGCTGCACAGGAGCTATCTGTGCTTAATGCTGTAATGGGACTTGCCATAAAGTTGGCTGTTCTTCTGAAGTGATGGCGACGACAATTAAGGTGTGTTACTCTTTTCCACTGAGTCTATTTGCACCATGTGGATATTCAACATGACTCAGAGCAAAGACTATTCCTGAAAATTCAAGGCAAGATATGACAGATGATAATTCATAGTGAAGAGTCAGTGAAGAACTCCAGGCAAGCAGGAAGCTCGGTGTTCCCGTACCTGCATGCCTGGAGTTCCCCTGCAGATGACTTTGTCAGCAGTTTAAGAAATGAGCACGCACGTTTTTTGTGAGCATAATGAATGATGTGTGGCAAATGTTTGCAAAGCAGCTGAGAAGAAAAGCTGCTGGGGCAGGGCTTTGGGTTTTCAGACTGCAATAGTGAGCCAAGGAACGGGACCTGGAGATAATGTGGCTTTGGGGGAGGGGCAGCAGAGTTGAATTAAGCATGAATCAGAAATCTTTTTTGAATAGCGAGGTGAGAAATAGGAAAGGATTTCCATTCCAGAAACAACATTCTTCCTCTCAATGAATGTTTTCCAGAGCTGTTGAACCTTGGGTGTTCCATGTTTGAGGCTTAGCCTTTGGTGGTAGGTGGGAAATTGCATGTGCTCCTTGCTCCAGAATCAAGAAGAAGAACAAATCTGCTTTTTCCCAGGCAGAAAGAACCCACCAACACCCAGAAACAGACTGGGATGGCCCCAAGGACCAGGCCCTGGGGGGAAGGAAGGGAGGGGGTGTTGCTGCCCTACTCCAAGTGTTATTCCCTGGGTTGCTGGTGAGGACAGGAATGGCATTTTGCAGGTGAGGCGAAAGTTACCCCTCAGTCTTGGTACCCAACTGGATTTGCTGGAACTGCTACTGTTTTCATATCTCCAAGCCCTGTCCCAAACTCTGCAGCTTGTCACACTTGGCATTGCAACGTGGGAATGACTCACCAAGACCAAAGACATCTGGAAGTGGCAGATTCAGGCTGTGCTTAAAAATATGCCTTATTTATTAATTTATTTATTTTTCTTCAGGCATCAGCTCTTCAGGGCTGCAGAGTGCTTTGGGTGGAAATTCTGGTTTTGTTTTGCTGTGGTTGAAGGACAGAAAGAGGCCAAATAAGTGAGATGCCCTTCCAGCACTCAGGCAGGGTGGGCTGGGTGCTGGGGGCTCCTGTACAACTACTTTGCTCACACTTGGGGTGAAGGAAAGATTATGGGTCAATTTATTCTGTTTTCTTTTTAGTATCACCTAAGAGTTCGAAAAGATCCCTCATTTTTAAAGTGGTTTTTGCTTTGCTAATGTGGCTTCAAGAGTCTTCTGAAGAAAGTGGTACAAAAGAAATAACTTTGGAGCAATTTCCTGTGTATAAAATGTTAAACAGCTTTACAATGAAACATGAAATAAATAACTTTGAAGCATACTTATTCCTTGTTCTTGGTGAATTCTTAGAGCTCACATGGCATGGAGATATTTTTTCAGGAAAAAACCCATAAAAAACCCAAGCCCTTTGGCATGTTTAATGGAAATCAATCTGAACTGAAATTTCAACTGTTAGTAAATCAATGCCATCTTCGTGCTCTCTGTGAATACTTGCCTGTTCCTTAAAGATCATGTTTGTATTTATTTAAAAAAAGGCTGTTCAGTGTTTGGCACACAGTGAATTAGACACTGATGGTGCTTTAAAGCAATCACAGGGGAGTGTGAGCTCCTACAAGGCATCTCTGGAGGACTGATTGTGCTGATTGTGCCAGCCTGCGTGTCACCTCCCTCTGCCCAGGTCCTGCTGTGGGGTGCACTCATGTCCCTGTTGCTGGCTACTCTGGGCAGAGACATTCATCAAGCTCTCCATACATCATACATTTCTCAAAAAGTACTTCTCCTGTGGCCTGAGCCTGCTGGAATCCATCTGCCTGTGAGAGGACCACACTGTGCACTGCAGCTCCACCTCTTTAGCAGTGGAGCTTGGCAAACTGGGCAGTTTGCCATTAGCTCCGTGTCCTGGGAGGTTGTCACTCATCCCTCGCAGCCGCCGCTGCCCCAAGCCATCCATCACCGTGTCAGCAGCAAGCCCTCGCTTGCTCCTTTCTGGGGATCAGAATCAAAAGAAAGACACATCCAGGGAAGGAAGGAACAGGCCTACGTGTCTTGGTGTCACACTCTCAAGGGTGCTTTCTTCAGGGGGCGTGACCCCGGGGAGCACCAACCCCACGCACACTGTGTGGGGACACGGGTGGCACAGCACTGGCATGCTGGGCACAGCACACACACAGGTCTGTCCGGCTGGTTGTACCTTCCCTGGTCCCACTGGGTGCCACCAGCATGCCAAGGCCCTCGCCAGGTAGAGGAAATGCTGTACAGTCAATCTGCCATCTCTAAGTTACCTGCTGGTTTCCATGCTTAGGTTGCCTGTCTCGTTTACTGCTTTCATACTAATTAGTTTTCCACATCCCACAGTGTCACAGCTCTTGTCTTAGATGTGTGCAGGAGAGATTTCCAGGCTCTATGAGATAGGCATCAATCCTGGGAATTAGGAATCGGAATGTCCTTGAAGATACCACCTGTTGCCAAGTCCCACATAACCTGGAGGATTAGCCAGAGACTTCTTGAAAGTGCCATGGGCAGAGGGGTGCTGAGGCATCCAGTGCCAATGCCTTCCTTGAGGACTTTTCCTGCTGGAAACATGCAAGGAAAGGACATTTTTGAGCTGTTTGTGAAGACAGTCACAGGTCCTGAGTATGCAGTGTGCATCCCTCCATGTTTGCACTGCTTGCCATTACCTTATTGCCATATGCAATTCTTTCCCCTGTGGCACCTCCCTGTCCCTACAGACAACACAAACCAGGGCTGGCTGCAGGAATAAAGGACTTTTCCTGCATCTCCTCCGCTGCAGGAGTTGCACAAGGACTGCCTGCACAGTGAGCACTCGCATTATCTGCCCCATATGCAGCCATCTGGTTCTGCTGAAGGTTTTGATCCCTCAGCCGGGTTTGATTTATGTGGCAAGAGCAGCGACATTCCCATTGGAGAAGCCGAGCACGATGGTTAACGTTGCCACTGCTTAAGGGTGAAGTTGGATCCCACCAAGGCTGAGTTTTAGGTTGCCCCTTATTGGACACATCTGGTGAGGGAAAGGCTCTCTCCTTGCCCCTGGCCCACTCTGGCTGGGTTTGGGCCAGGCAACGTGAAACCCGTTTGCATTTTCAATGCCTCATGTCTTGGTTTGCGGGAATGCCGCTTTCCCCGGGATGGGAGCTTGGGAAAACGATACAGAAGGATAGTTTTGCACTACAAAGAAAAACAATGCAGGGGTTTTTAGCCCGGTATAAAGAGGTTTTTGTCCTCTGCTGTGAGTGTGACAGCATCAAGTTGGGACTCCATATGATGAAGAGCCTCAATGAAGTGTTTTGTAAGGACAATGCTCACTGGCATTGCCAGTTTTCATGTGGGGAATGTCACAATGTCACACACTGCTCATCTTATGTCCTGAGCCCTCCTCAGGGACACTGGTGGTTTTTCTCCTTGTCCTTGACTTCACTGTTGCTGTTAAACATCATATTCAATGGTTATGTACTTGAAACTCCTCTTTGTGATTTTTTTTTTCCAGATGGCTTCTTATGATGAATTATCATAACTTTTTACTATTTTCTTTATTACAATATATTTTGCAAAGTTCCTAAGTGAATAATCATTAGTTCCAGTTAAGAGACCTGATTGTTGAAGGAACTGTTCCAGAGGAAAACTGAAATACAAAATTGGTCTAATCCAGAGCTCTTTTATCTTCATTTCCCAGTGAAATCCAGCTGACCCTGGCTGAGTTGCATCAATTTATATTGAACAAGCAATGTACTGGCAAAAAGTGTTTGGGGATGAGAACTGACAAGAGACAACTTCAACTGCCATATCATAGGAAAGTTGGGAAGGCAAAATCTACTGACCCAACCTGGAGTGAGCACAGCCCTCCACAGCAGGCAGGGCTAGTAAGCCCTGCAAAAAGTGATTTGTTAAGGTTTGGGTGTGTTTCTGTGATGCAGATACTGGAAGGAATTTTTATGGGATCTGGCCCTGGAATTGAGAGGATTAAATAGCAAAGGAAAAACCAATGTGCTATTTGTAACTGATAGTGCACAGCAATGATAGTTCTGGTAGGAACTGGAATTTGAGTCCCAGTTGGCTGTGCTGGCCATTTCTAACCATCTGTGAGCAGCATCAGCCTGGGAGTCAGGGCTGGACAAATAAGTAGCATGCAGCAGTCCTGGATTCCTGCATGGCTTCAGGAAGGATGGCCCATGGTGGGAAAAGGGGACAAAGCCCCTCAGTTGTCCTTTTTTTTTTTTCTTTTGAAGCCATTAGTCCATGTGTCAAAATCAGCCCCTGTGTAGTGAGTTGTTGGTGCTGAAGGGACGGTCCACAGTGCAGTGTCAAACTCAGCTGGAAAATGCACAAGACAGGAAACAAATCAGCAGGATCTCTTTGCAGAACTGCAGCCCACACTCCTGCCTGAGCACAGCCACATGCTGTGCATCATGTGCTGCCAGGTAACGTTGATCTGGGTGCCATCAGCAGGCTTTGCTCTTCTTCCTATTGCATTTAAACCAAAATACAGCTATGTTGTGGGCAGGCTTGTAGGAAAGAGGAAAGGAGGTGATATGGTCTGGGAGTTGGAGGGCAGAACTGGAAGTCAGTTCAGGGTTCAGTCCTGTATCCCGGTAATTCAAGGTGTTCTCTGGGCTCAATACACAACCTGTCTGTGCTCCCTTTCTGTCCTCTGCGTTGTGATCTTGGGGCGTGAGGGGACTCAGGTAATTCACAGGTGTTTGGAGGAATGTTTGTAGACTGAGATAGAAGGTGGTGCAGAAGGATCACCTTCTGCATTTTGTATGTGCACTGACTCCGAGCTTGCATTTTGCTGCCAAAAGGAGCCCTTGCAGTGGTGTATGGTGCTGTCTCCAGTCCTGCCTATATAAAGAAACAAGAGTGTCAGAGTAAGAGAGAGAATCAAGGACCAATCCCACCACATCTCCCTTGGCACTGGGACATGCCACCTAAGCCAGAAATACTGGGATGTGTAAAGGCAGTTGGTTACTGCCAACCATCTGGGAACTGTAAAGGTGCTTCCAAGATTTTTGACTTGTCTAAGGACCTTAATTAAGCAACGCTCCTTCCCAGAGCACCGAGAGCAACAGCGCAGGGACCAGCAGTCCATGCCTGCGGATCAGCCTGGGATGGAGCGACGCTGCAGCTGCTGTGGCCAAGGGGTGCTGGGATGGCAGCTCCGGTCCCTGGGCTTTCCTTCTCTCCCAGAGCTACAGCAGGAGCAGCAAACCCACGGGATGCCTTTCCTGTTGGGTGTCTTGCACTTAGAGTGGGGCTGTTGCCCCGCTGCACAAGGTGGTGGGAGGAGGGAAGGAACGCCAGGCCTGCAAATTAGCATCAAAGGCTTGGTGCGAGGTTTATGGGGACATTTACTAGTGTTGTTTTCATTATTTACACCAGTCTTGGTTCTAGGAGTTCTCATTAAAAGTGTAATAAATGTAAAAATATTTTACAGGCCAATAAAAGTTCCAAAGCAAAAATAGCTTTATATAGTGTGATTTTTTTTTCTTTTACAAAATACTGTGTGGTATCATCTTGAACCTGCAGATTGCTGATGGGATGAGAGAAGCCCCTCCATTCTGGGGTGGTGTAAGGGGACAGGATGGGGATCAGGACTACTTTCCAGCCAATTAATTTGTCAGGTAATGTGTAACTCTTGCAGTCACTGACCTTGATGAGAGCACGTTAGGCCAAATAAAACCTTTTTCTCTCTTTCCTGTGGAAAAAAAGGAGAAAATCAGATAATTTATATTATTGTTTATTACTTTTTTTCTGGTTTAAGAAACATGAAATATATCCAGAAAGGCACTGGAATGGGACTGACAAAGGGAAAATGCATTAATGTTTTCAAATTCCTCTATAAAATATGCTTGCATAAACACACTGTATGTAGTCAGAGCTGGCCTACAGTTTCTGGAAGTATGTTAAACAAGGAGAGTGAATTTTGCCAAGCCTGCTGTTACGTTTTGGGATGTGCAGTCCTCTGCAGAAGGACAGAACTAAAACGAGGAAACACTTTGGAATGAATACAGCTTGGAGGTAATCCAAAAATCTTGTGGAATGGGTGGAGATGAAAAAAAAAATTGAGTTTAACCATTAAATCATCCAGCAACTTGGTATCCACGGCATTCATCTTCTTGTCCCAAAAATAATAATGTTCCAAAGTCATAATGACATCTAAACATCTTTGATCACAGAGCAGACAAATTGGTCCAAAAATGCTAAATTTGTTTGTCTCACCCATGTTATCCTAATAAATACTGGGTGAGTTTTGCAAACGGAGTGGTTTTCAAAAGTGTGGAATGAATGTAGATGTGCTTGACCTAAAAGAAGCTGGAGGTGTCAGCTGCAGCAGCCTGTGGACCTCCTTGCTGGAAAGCCAATTTATGATTGATTCCTGGTTTTTAGGCTCTGGCATCTGTAAATGCTGTGACTAGTTTTATTTTTTTCAGACAGACTCTAAAAGCTGCTTTTATAATTGTGCATGAACAATGATTTTTGCTCATGCAGGGTTTTAGTCCCACTTTTTTTGCACTTTGAAAAGCTAACCCTGTGCTTGGGGAGACAGAATGAGGAGGAAGGAGGTTTCTCCTAGAAGGAGCCTCTTCCTTTCCCCCTGCCTGAGCGAGCAGACCTGTGCCAGGGTTAGGAGGGGATTAACTCACAACCACCACAAAGGTGCCATCACCACAAAGACCAATCATGGCCCCACCAGCTCAATGCCATTTGTGAAATCCAGTTCAAGAACTGAGTGATGCCAGGCAAAAACACTGAAGTATTTGCATCCTGTCCAGCAGGTAATGAGCAGAAAAACAGGAAAACAGTGCAATTACCCCACAGATTAATCTGGGCTTTCAACCTGAACCTTCCACCGCTGGTGTTTCTGTGTATGTCTGTGACCAGAATCGGGAGTTTCTCTGAGAGGCTGCTTCAAGGGGAGGAACAAACCAGCCAAAAGTCACACAACATTTTCTTAGCAGGAAATAAATTTAGATCCTTGCCTTTCTTTTTTCTTTCTAAACTGTTGGAAAGAAATGTGGGGCTCGGAATGGGATGGTCACTGTAAGAAAACATGGCTGGTTTTACTGCCCTTTCTATTGTGCCCCAAGGCCACAATTAGGTCTGGAATCCCATTGTGCCAGGCATTGTCCAAACATAGAGGAAGGAACAATCCTTGACTCCAAGGTCTGCAGTATTGATTAATCTTTATTTGTTTGTGCAATTACTAGTTTATTATTAAACACAGGTATTTGCTTAGAAAGGGAAACGCTCTCAATTCAGAAATAACGAGGTCGGGTACGAGCTGCGGCAAAATCCATCCATTGCATAGAGGCAACATGGAAATATTTTTCTCATTTTCACAAGTGCTTCATTGAAGTTTTAAGTTTTCAGGTGATGTTGGGGAGTTACACTCGTGGCCCATGAAAGCCCATGTGATCAGGATGCAGAATTCCTGGCAGCCCCTTGGGAACCTGCATCCTAAACCAATATGCACTAAGCCCATGACAGACACCAGCAGAGCTGGGACCAACAGCAGCCCATATCCTAAGCCGCTTCTCTTGAAATGCTATCTCCTGTTTCTGCAAAAAATGGATATTCTGTCAATATGCCTCTACAAACCATTTTCCTGCCAAATGCACTTGATTTAACTTGATTATTCTGGTAATCTATATGTCTTTACATTGGCTGCTGGCTAAAATACCTCTGTTGTTCACACACTGATCCTGGCTTTCCCATTGCAGTGCTGTTATCTCTTTCACAATCTTATGATTTACAGGAAAGTCAGAACTGGATGCAACCACAACTCACAATTTGAAATGCTAATCCTTGGCCTGTCACTCCAGCTGTAACACATGCAGCCTGCTCTATTAAACTTTAATGTCTACTCTAATAGCCATGTGAGGCTAGAAATCCAGGGATTAGCTTTGATTCCAGTTTAACTACTGATAGGTGCTTGTAGAGTTACAAAGAGCTCTTTCTCTTCTGAGGAGCACTGAGCATCTTTGCTTTGGTTTGTTTATAAGCTACTGAAAGTTGGTCTAACACAGATTTCTCCAAATAGGGCTACTACAAATTTGGCTTATTTTAGATGAAGAATGGTTCACTCAGAGCATTGACGACTTGACTTCTTACTCTGTGTGTGTTGCAGCCTGCCTGCTGTAAATATGCCATACATTGGGATGCCACGGAAAGAAGTGAATTTTCTTTCATTCAGGACTGTCTGGATTCTGTGAGTGGGTGGAAGGTTGGGTATGAAGCAACTGCATTGTGTAAGATGGGTAAAAACCTGGCCCTGTTGAAACCAAGGATAACATTTCCACTGACTTCAATAGAGCCAAGATTGCCCATGATATTCTGGATTGGGCTAATGGCATTTGCATAGTCCAAATAGATGCTGGCAAGGGAGGTAATTACTGCTTTGCCTTGTGTCTCTCAGCCACGTGAATGCTCTCTCCATGTTGGTGGGAAGGTGTAAGATCAGAAGTCTAGTGGTGTTCACTTGTGCCAGAAGTAGGTAGAAGTAGGTGGTAGAAGCACAGTTAGTGCTCTGAGTCATGTGATGGAAATCATAGAATCATTTAGTTTGCAAATGATTAAGATCATTGAGTCCAGACATAAACCTAATGCTACCAAGTCCAGCACTACGCCATGCCCCTGTGCACCACATCTACAAACAGCATCCTTCTACAATTGTGAGCTCCTGTGGATAGAAGGAGACCTGTTTGGATTGTGGATTGGAAATTCTCTTGGAAAAAGTGTCTTATTTCTTTTGCAGAGGAAGGTCTGGCCACTGCCCCAAAGAATGAGGCTGAGCACGGAGATGTTGCCACCCTGGTGCACACAGGGTGTATCACAGCAATCCAGCCACCCATGCAGCTCTTCCTAAAGACCATGAAGGACAAGTGAGGCAGGAGAAACTACTCCTGCTGGTACACTCTAGGATATTGGTGAGCAGCAGAGGGCTATGGAAGGTCAGCACATCCCTGCTGTGGCCAGAGCTCTTTCTTTGGAAGCCGCTTGCAGAGGTTGAATTTCTGTATATAGTCTGTAAAACCTCCACAGCTGGTTGGGAACAGGGTTTTATAAGGATGTTTTAAAATTTGAAATACAGCAATGTGTTGAACCAGGAAGTTTTCTTTTTTTGTTTGTTCTGGGTTTTGTTTGTTTGTTTGTTTTGGTTTTTTTTTTTTATTTTTTTTTCTTTTTTTAAGGAATATATTATTTTTTATGCAGCTTGCACTGGGAAAGATCTCTTGGGAACAGAGTAGCATCTCTTCTAAAGCATAGAAGGCCCAGAAAGCTGAACAGCCTGGCAGGATTGGCACTTGTCTGCCCAACCTCCTGGTTCACAGACTTGCTCTGTGTGGCCTGGTGGGAAACACAAGTATTGTCTGGTATGGTAGTTTTGGGCTGGAGCTCCTCTGTATGAGGCAGAGTTTCCCCCAGCACATCATACTCTCCTCACAGTTGTTCAGGGAAATATTTCAGTTTTGTGTCAGTTTGGAACAGGACCCATTACTGAAGCTTGAATTTTGGTTTTTGGGTTCTTTTTTTTTTTTTTCAAAACTGAATTCTTGTTTTTCAGCCAGTCCTTGCTCTCTCAAGGCTACAGCAGCCCCCAGTCAGCCCCAGGACTTCATTTTCATACAGGATCTACCTTTCAGCATCTGGGTGCTCTTCTCTGAGGGAACACCTTACCCCTGGTACTCCTGAGGTGAGTTCAGAAAGGATTTTTGGGATAACTCACCAATTTGTTCCAATCCCTGAGAGATTCTGAGGATGCCTTTGGCTGTGAAAAATGCTCACCTCTGTGAATCCAGATTTATTGGCTTCCTAAGTATTTTATAAGGACTCGGTGTAAATTTTTCTTGTGACTCTGCTGTGTGAGCACCTGAATGCTGGTATGGATAGGTGGAAAATTTGAATGGCTGCTGTGTGTGGTTTATAGCTGTTTTTGTGCATATTTTCAACAGCCACAATGGTTACACCCATAAACTGAAAAAAAAAAGAAACCTCTTTCCCGTCTGCTGGCGTTTCTTGCGCCTCATGTATATTCTTGTTTATTCTGCTGGGCTTCCAAGATGGAAGTTTGTACAAACATTTTAGAACTTTGAAAAACAACAACCAGAGGCAAAAGAAGAAAAAGGAAAACAAGGAGCAGGGCGATCAGCTCTCCAGTGGGTCTGTGTATCCTTTGCTTTATCATCTGGAGCTTCAAGCTGGCATTGATTTTTACAGAGCTTTGGGGATGCAGAAACTCCTATTTTCTGCTCTGTAAATAAGTGTAACGTGTTGTTTCTTTCCTGTATATTCTTTGGAATTCATCCTCTGGCTGTATAGCTTTGTGCTTCCTGAAGATTATGTACACATGAAGGAAATAATCACAGCAGATGCCACCCAATACCTGTGGTGGATCAGATAACCCAACCCGCTCTACGGCTTTTGGAAATCCTGAGTCAGGTGTTTGCTGTCCAAAGAAGTCTCCTGACAAAAAATAACTTCTGGCGTTTGTGCACTCAGAATTGTTCTATCTCCTTTTCTAGTTTTTGCTGCAGAGAGATGATTTCCAGAGACACATGAGGAGGTTGAGGGAGATAGGTAAATGAAAAGAGTCCTCCAGCTGGCACTTCTTGTGAAGAGAGGAATTTTCTACACAAAGGAAAAGCAAGTGGAGCTTGTTCATCTGGTTTACCAGTTGTGGCTGATGTAGCAGTTCATCAGAACTTTCATCAAAAGTACAGTTAATGCTATTTTGTATAATTCATTGATTTCCATAAGATCTCCATTGGCCACACTACCTAAGCAGGGAGCCAAACATGCCAACTACTTTCTGACATTAACTGAAAGTTGAAACTACAAAAAGCATCTGATTTTCACACTGGTTCACCCCAGCTGCGAGTAGAGGTTGGCATTAGCCAAGGATGCTGGCTTGGTTATGGCCCAGAGAATCTCACTCAGGTTTTAGGGCACACTTCCCATCTTCCATGGGTTTCACAGAGAGGGAAAGATGCAGCATGTGGATGGCACGGCCTGTCCCAGCTGGGCACAGAGGAGCACCCACCACCTGTGTGCTGGTGACCTAAAGCCACAGCTGGTGCTGAGGGCACCGAGAGACCTGAGCTGCTGCAGCAGCACAGCCCAAATAGCTGTGTGGAGCAGAGCCACGTCCGATGGGTTGCAGCTGTCCCTCTGCCTCCCGGCCGCCCCCGCCCCGCTCCAAATGTAAATCATCACCCTTTTCCCTTTTAACATAACACAGTTGTGTCATTTAAAAGCTCAAAGAGCTGAGAAAAAAGTCTACTTGTTTAGAGAAACCATTAAAACAAATTATGAGCATTGAATAAATGGGGAAAACTGTCTGTTTGTCATAACACAGAATTTTTCCTTTAAATATCCAAACAACCACCCAAAAGGTTCCTCATAGATGGGTGTGTTGGGGGGGATATTTCCAGAGTCAATTTGCACTGGGGTTCTTTCTGGGAGCCTTTGGCCCAAATCCCTGCACAGATGGGTGGAGGGCTCAGGGTGGGGTGAAAAGCTGTGCTGAGCTCCCTTTGGGCCTGGTGATGGAGCACAGCAGCTTCTCGAGCCTCGTGGTACCCAGACAGGCTGGCACATGTGGCCTGCACCCTCAGAGCAGAGGGATGGGAGCACAGTGCCCGTGTACCACGTTGTGCTTGGCTCTGTGGACAGTGCTTGGCTGGTCCCTGGGGAGGAGGGGCTGCCTCGCATGCAAATGGCATTTTTGCAAAGCTCCGATGCATCCCTTGAATAAACAGTAGCTTGGCCACTGCCTTTGGAGAGCAGTTCAGTGTTTTTCTACTTCTCATGTGATACTCATTTTTTTCAAAACATTTCCTGATCCTGAGCTCCTTCCTCAGGTTGTGGGAACATTCAGGTTCGGATCTGCAGTGTGTGGGCTGGCCTCTCTCCAGTTGTTTAACAGATGATTGCTTTGAATAGGATTATCGTGGACAGGCAGAGAATCATCTCTGTAGTGCCGGGGCCGCCTTCGCCCTGGGAGGGGGGAGAGACCAGACCGAGCTGTGAGATGCTCATGATCTTGCTGGCAAGTGTCTCCTCCTGACTGTGTATTCAGGCTCTGGAGCTGCAGTCTGATCTTTAACAGCTATTAAGTTTGTGGTCCTTAAGAAAGATTGATTACTGGCTAAACCCCCTTGCAATGAGCCTCTTTACCTTTAGAATCTTCCAAAGTCTGAGAGAAAACCATCTGTGTGTCTTGTTTGGTGACTCAAGAGCCTGAAGGTAACACAGTGCTCAGCTTTTAAGTGCACAACATCTTGCTGTGTCTCAGGATTGCAGTTTCACTTGTCCGAAACCCCACTGCTGGCTCCCTTGGGCACCACAGGGTGCTGCAGGCATGGCATGGACCAGCTCCTGAGGGCAGCAGACACTGTCTGAGCCAACCCCTCTGCAAATTGGATTTCTCAGCATCACAGGCTGCTCAGGAAAGGCAAAACCAGATGGGCTCCAACAAGCAGGGAGCTGCTGAGCTCCTGAGCTGCTGCATCCCTGCCACTGTTCAGCCACTGCTGATGGGGCACTTGCTGAGCACTCAGGGCACTCGTGTCATGTGTCCTACATGATGGCGGCCAACTTGCTGGAGGTATACCAGCTTGTGGCTGGCACCCTCACAGGGTACTTCCATATTTTTCTTAAAGTGCTTGGAGCTAGCAGTTTTTACAAGGTAGTTGGCCCATGAGGGGAGCACATTCTGTGCTTCTGTCATGCTGGAATTGGGCAAAAGTAGAGGGAAAAGGAAAAAAGAGAGACCTTTTTAGGTCAGTTTCTGGTTTGGTTGTGGGTTCCAGCAACACATGAGTTCCAGAGGGAGCCTGGTGATGCTTGTTGGAACAGGGTGCACAAGGTTTTGTGAGTTTGGCAATGATGATTTTTAAGCTTTCAATTTAAGACTTCTCCACGGGGTTCATGAGAAACAAGTCCTGTGAAGAAGAAGGTGTGAAAACAGCACTCACTGATGAAGGTGCTCCCATAAGGAGCAATGTCACCACNTGAGTTTGGCAATGATGATTTTTAAGCTTTCAATTTAAGACTTCTCTGTGGGGTTCATGAGAAACAAGTCCCGTGAAGAAGAAGGTGTGAAAACTGCACTCACCGATGAAGGTGCTCCCATAAGGGGCATTGGCAATGTCACCAGTGGGAGCTGGCACTGGCTAAGCAGAGCAGGTGGGAAGAAGCAGGTATGAGAAAGGCCAAATAAACTGGGTTTGTGATAAAGAAGATAGTAAAAGATATGGCTGAACAAAATCTTGGAGATGCTAACAGAGGGAGAAAAGGAAAGAATGGGAAAAATGTTACAAGGACTAAACAAAAAGGTTTTGAAACAGGCTCAGTGTGTGGGCAAGAGAGAGATGGTTATCACAGTTAACTGCTCAATTACAGGCTTTGTCACAGGCAGGCAGAGCGGAGGTGGCTCCTCTCCTCTTCAGAGGTGACAGCTGAGATGGGGACTCCTCTCCTTAGACTTTGCCACATATCTGGTCATGAAAAAGGAAAAGCCCTTCTCCCTCACATCACCCTCCTGTGAGCTGGACCAGTTCTAGCCCAGCCTTCCTTGTCCAGCCAGCTTGAACCTGGCATTTGGGGTAAAGCACAGTGTGAGACAGATAAACCCTGAAGGACCTTATTGAAAAATAAAAGGACAGTTGAGAGATGGCAATTCAAGGGGACACTGCCCTTCAGGTGCACCCTGTCCCTGGTGTGAATATTAACTCCCTTAATGAGAGAGTTGCTATGTCAGATTCTCCATTTCAGGTTGATAACAAGTATTTTATTACCTTCCTATCATTAAAAAAAGGAAGAAAATCCTTTTCTTTAGCCTCCCTGGTTCTTTAATCTCTGAGTCCTCCTCGGTCAGATGTGCAGAGACTTTTCTTTGTGAATTGGGAACAAATTCTCCAGCTTCCCTCCCACAGGTTTTAATCCCTTCTTTTGTTTCACCATGTGGTTGTGTAAGCAGTTCCCTTGAGAACAGGGCTCCAGGAATATATAATTAAATCAGAAGTTTGGCACTAATAAGTGATCTTATCACTTTGCTGGGCTTTTTTCAGGTCTTTGTGTGATATTCCTGGGCCGCTCATTTGAAGTTATTTAATTACAAGGTCCCCACAATAGAGCCAGGGCCGTGGCTTTCTGTTATTTATTTTTTTTTAAATTTTTCATTATATCATGTGTTACGATGCTTTGTGCACCAGGTGACCTAGGAGGGGCTGACAAGCCTTCAGGACTGTCACTGACAAAGCTGACTCCGCAGAGATTGTTTTTGCTATGAGTAATTACCAAGCACGAACCTCTTTTCAAGCCCCGACAAAGAAGTGGTTGAACACCAGAATACCTGTTGCCATCAAGCCAAGTGTTGGAGCCCACTGGGGACCGTGCCCTGCTTGGGGCAAGAATAAAGTCCAAAGAAAGGCAAGTCTTGTGGAAATTCCCATTCCCAGTGGGTTTTCCTGAGTGTTCTGTGCTGATCAAAGAGCTGTGCCTTCTGATGTCTTCAGGTGGTGGAGGCGTGTGGCTGTCGTGACCTCCGCGGGGCGGGACAGTTGCCCAACGCAGAGTTTTCAGTGGGTTGAACCTCTCCATTGTTCAGCTCTGGGGGTGAGGAGGTATCAGGGCGCAGCCCTCGCCCTTGAGAAGCCTCAGGGCTTGAGTTGACTAGGTGTGAAGTTGTTTGAGTAGTTCAAGATGAAGATAAGATATGAAGATTAAAAAAAAACTCTATTAGAAACCTGTCATCTGTTGAAGTGCATTCTAGGTAATGGGTAGGTGTGCTCAGGATGGAGCTAAAATTGACAGGAAAACAGTTGTCGTGGGTTCGACCTTGGCAAAATGCCAACCCCCTTCCCCCCAAGACGCACGGGATCCCAGTGAAAGGAGGGAAGGAAAAAAAAACCCTGAAACTGGAAAAAGGAAAGTTACAATACATATACGTACAAATGTAAGAAAAACCAACAATAACTTCATCCAGAGCTGTCCACCCCAATAACACACAGATTCCACCACCCAAAACCCACACAAAACAAAATTAAGCACGTTCCCCTGAAAGAGTACCCAGCCTAAGTTTTGGGGGTTTATCAAACCCATCACAACCGTGTTTGTAAAAGTCCCTTCTCTAGATTGTTTTCAGTCACTCCAGCTCCTCTTAATTTTTCAGTGCCCAAATAATTTTGACAACTGAGCTGCATCTCCTCCCCCAAAAATGTGCAATATGATTGGGAGCGATGTGAAACGTGAGTGCAATAACACAAAGGCAGGCACTGGCGTGGTGCGGCGGTGTGATCTCCTGGTGGCACATCAGCATGTGCAACATGGGGCTTTCCAAACCCAAAACACGGTGGGTTGTTTTCTTTTTCAAAAAGAAGAATATTCTTCCAACCCTCATCTCCAATCTGTCTGTTGGTCCACTGAGGAGGTGAGAGCTGGGCTGCCAGGAGCAGGGTGGATGGTTGGCTTTCATCATCAGGGAAGATCAGAAGGAGCCATCAGTCAGCTGAAGCAGGAGCACAGGCTTTACCCAGGGTTCCCTGCTCGATAGGATTTTTCTAAATGCAGCCAAGCTGTATTCTCCCCTTTTGTTACTCTTTTGGCCCATAAAATGTCAAAGAGCACTCTGCATATCTGAAGTTTCAGGCTTTCAAACATTGCACAATCTGTGATGGAAACAGGCTTTTAAAATGATCTGTTTGCTTGAAAAACCTTCAATCTCTCAGCAAAAACTACCCCCGGGAAGCCCTTCCCCCTCTGCAAACAGCAGAACTGAGCTTCAGTGGTGCCGGCACTGGCACTGGCTCTGGGCATGACAGTCGGTGGAAACCTCTCTGCTTTCCATTGGCCATGTGACTCGGGCTAAGACCTGTCTGCTGCTTTAATCCATCAATGAGAACCTGCTGATTGACGTCCTACAACTGGCCTGGCACAGTTTGCTGCACACCTGAACCCAGAGCTGATCCAGGAGCTCCATCCCCTTGCTATGCTCAGGCAGAAAACCCTCAATGTGAAAGTCAGGTGCTAATGAAGTAATAAGTGAACAAAGATTAACGTACCTTTCCAGTGTCATTTTCAGGTCTCATTTTGTTGCTTTTCTGCCCACTTGGAATGCTGCTCCATTTACTAACTTCTTATTTGCTTTTCTTTCAGCTTGCTTACCTATCATCACTAATTACAGAACAAACAACTGCAGTAATACAGTAATGAATAGCAACCTTTTGGGGTTTTTTGTGTGTAGGTGCACCTGGCTCAAATATTTAAGATAAATGGGAGTGACTTTCCAACTCTCCTTTGCCTAGCAGCACAATTTCTATCTATCAGTCCATTCTGGGATGGTGTGAGCAGGCAGCAGGAGCTTGTGCCAGGTAGGGAGAAGGAAAGGGTGTTCTGAGATCTCCTGCAAACACAGAATTCGAGTGTTTCACCATCCCTTCCACTTTAATATTTCTTTCCCCTTGACTTTGTGCTGGCATTGTTGTAGCAGTTCTTTGTGATCCTGTTGACACTGAGTGATGCAGGGTTTGGGTGAGCTGAAATTCCCTATAGCAAGCCTTAATGTGACCCCAAATTTACAATTCCACCATTAATTCAGAAAAAGGAGAAATGTAGGAGAGACTAAAGTCTTTCCTGTACTAGTGTTCTAATGCAACACAGCACTTGGGCTAAACACAAGCACAACTTCATTGGCTTTGCTGCTGCTCTGCGTCCACACAGGAGTATCTCTGAGACCTGGATTTGGGATTACAATGGAACAAAAAGCAACGTAAATCCACTATTAAGTACATCAATAAAAACACCTCACAAATGAAGCTTAAGTAAGATTTAAAATGTACCTGGAAATAGGAAATTGCATATTGTAAGTGGAATAGATGTTGATATAAAGTATTTAATTAAAATGGAATTAGTGTTTCAGTTAATCTTTCTGTATTTCCTTTCATTGTTGTATGAGGTTGGGCAGAGACATGTCCCTGTCTGGACTGGGAATGGCTCTGACTGGAGACCAGCTTCCACCTTGGACTTCTCCAGCCCTCTGACAGATATTTTGAACAATATGATATGATTCAGGAGAGCAGTTTACTTTCAGTTAGTTACCATAATTGTTTATTTTTATAACAAATCCTCTTCTCCTCTAATGATACCCAGGTTCTCCACCCTCTGGAGTTGTGAGCATTTCTGAAAAGCAGGTGTACAGTTCTGCTACAAATCTGCTTGCAGGGAGATATGATCTGCTTAATGAAAACAATCCCTGAGCCACCTGCTGAACTGGTTTGATGTTATTTTGGTGTAGTGCTAACCACTTGTGCACTGGGATAAACCAAGAGTCACTTTTTGAGGATACGAACATCCCTTCTTTAACAGACTGAAATGAGTTCCCCTCTTTGTCTATACAAATGGACCATTAAAATATTGATAACTCTAGAAATAATAAAAACATTTAAATTTGTCCTCAGAAAACTGATAATTTGGCTCAAAGATCTTGAGAAACTCCTTCAGTAGTGGGAGGAGGGTGTTTATACCTTGTCTTTTCATTCCTGAGCCTTCAGCTTAGAAGTAGGGTGGCTTTTTCTGCAGTGGGCTTGGGTATAACTATGCCTTTGGAGAGAGGGAGTTTGAGCTTCTCGCCCTTCCATGTGCCTCCAGCAGTTGAGGACTTAAGAGCAACATTCAAAGTGTGATAGCAGAACTTTCTATGTTTTCTTGGTGTGGTCTCACAGAGGACTGATTTGGGGTATTTGCAGTATCCACACTGATTCCCTGTGTCCCTGACATGTGTCTGAAGGAGCACACCTGATATATCTGTAACAAAGTCCCTGTTACTGACTGTATGCCCTGGTCTTGTGTCTGTATTTTTACTGATGTGAGCAAAATGCTGCTCCTGCTGCTTTGGAGCTGTGGAGCAACTTCTAGCATCCTGTGCTTGCATGAGCCATGGTGAGATGCTGGACTGCACCAAGGAAATGCCTGGGATGAGGTGGTATCCTGGCATGCTGAGGTTGGGCAGGAGAGCCCAGGTGAGTGGAGACGGAAGGACGCGCTTTAATTGGCAGGCGCTGGCATGGGGAGCGGGAATCGTGCATCATCCAGGTCACAGTTCCGCCTCGCAGGAGCAGCTTTCATCACCTGCACCCAGTGTTTCCTCAAGAGTTAAAAACATTGACCTGCTGGGACGTGTCTGCAGCCTCCAGAGGTGAAGGAAAGACCAGGGCTGGGGTGGAGACACCCGCACCCCTTGCCATTGTAATGTTCCACAGGGCATGGCACTGGTGAGAGCTCCTCAGCCCCACACTGGTTGCTTGTGCTGCTACAGGAGGGTGCCCAGGCTGAGCACTCCATGGGTGCTCCCCTGTGCCCTTGCTGAGCACTCCATGGGTGCTCCCCTGCACCCTTGCTGGGTCCTGCAAGAGACGTCCCTGTGTCCAACGTTCCCTGATGCTGCCGACCTCCCCTGATGAGTTACCACACCTGTGAGGGTGCACTAACATGGCACACAAGAGGAAGGAGGAGGGAATCTCTTCTACAGCCCCTAAACTTCATCTGGGTTTGGGATTGGACCTCAGGGTGCTCCTCTCCCACGTGAGGCTGCCTGCCAGGCTGGGCAGAGGAACTTCCTCAGCAGATGCTGATGCAGTTTATGGGTGAGATAAGCCCTGAGCTGCAATGCACACAGAGGAGCAGAGAACTTCTGGGAATTTTAGACATCTGGAGAACTTTACTGTAGAAAACACAGATGTTTATAGGTGCTTGCTGCAAGGTCATGAAGGTTTGAAGATCATAATTTCGTGCTTGGGCATCTTAGTCCTTTTGCAGATTTCTTGGCTCCACTGTTTGCTTCTGCAATGGCAGAGGAATGATTTGGATTAGAGCAGCATGCAAGCTGTTCAGGATAAATGAGCTTGCTACATCCACAAGAAACAAATAGCTCTGTGTCTCACTTTTCTCTTAATTAAAATTAACATATTAATAAATATAGAAGTGTTGGGAGAATCATTAATGTGTGGCTAAAGTCTCAGACTTCTGTGTGAAGCTGTATAGGAGCTCAAAGTACTGTTACTGTCAGTTTATCACTCATTACATTAATCCAATTAATTCATGCTTTTAAAAAATGTTGACTGGCAGGTATTCTGTGTCTAATATTGAATAATTATAGCCACAGTACTTCCCTTATTATTTTGTGTGAGAGCAGTTCCTACCATTTGATCACCACTAACACAAACAACATAACAATGAGGATATTCCAACAAGAGTGCTACTTCCTTGACCTGGATAAATAACACTGGGCAAAAAACCCTCGTACAGCTCCAGTGAGCAGTGAGGGGACTGCAGTGGGGACAGACACAAACTGGTTCCAAATGAGGGTTTGGAGTTAACACTATCCCTATGCCATTTAGTTACAATACTGCCTTTTGCTTTAAAATGAGACTGAGATAGGATATATTCAAAATACTACCCGTTAATTACATAAATATTCTAAGCCCTCCTTTTCCCCAGGTCCAGAGGAGCTGAGAGCACCAGCCTCCCCGGCACAGGGTGAGAGGTGATTTACTGTATCCCCAACATTACAGGTATTTGCTGGGGCTGCAGCACATAGACATGCCATTGATAATTCTGCCTTTGTTTTGATTGCTTCCAACTGCAGAATGAGGGAGACTTAATTGGCAGAAATTACCTCATTTCTGGCTTGATTAAGGCCTCCATATGTGTTTTATAAATAAAGTAGTCTTTTCAACTCTTTTATCACTTGGAGGTTTCAGCAGATTAAATATGATTTATTGTGTTTTGCCTCTTTCCCCGAGTGGGGACCACTTCTGATCACCCTCTGTCCCTGTGCCTGGGGACACTGGCACAGAGGGGGCATTGCTGGTGCTGCTGTCGTGGCTCTGGAGGGGGCCAGGCATCACCCGGCCCTCCCTGGGCTGCCTGCCCAGCCCAGAGCTCAGCCAGGGTCTCATGGGGTCTGTGGAGGGCAGTTGGCAGCATCAGCCCCATCCACGTGGCGGGCCCCAACAGGGCTGTGTTTCGCTGTCTGTGACGGCACGGCCAGGGCTTGCCCTGACAGCTCCTGGGGGATGGTTGCATTGGCTGCTGGCTGAATTCCCCTGCTCCCTTTCTCATTGGGCCATAATAAAGGAATAAAGCAATCACAGAAATCAGGCTTTCATTAATTGTTTGGAAAGGGCCTTAGAGAGAGCACCAAGGGGCACCTCCAACCCAGAGAGCTGCTGGATCATCTCCCTTCATGCCTGAGGCTGAAGATGAGCTTCATCATGGGACTTTGCCTTCTGCTTACTCATGTCATATATCATATAATATCTTACATCATCAAATGGTTGGGGTTGGGAGGGACCTTAAAGATCATCTCATTCCAACCCTCTGCTGTGGGCAGGGACACCTTCCACTAGCCCAGGTTGCTTCAAGCCCCATCCAACCTGGCCTTGGGCACTCCCAGGGATGGGGCAGCCACAGCTTCTCTGGGCACCCTGTGCCAGGGCCTGCCCACCCTCATAGCCAAGAATTCCTTCCTAGTGGAAACAAGAACAACAGCAGTCCTCCCAAATCCAACCAATGGGAATTCATAGTCAGAGGTGGAAAGATGAGGGGCTGGATGATGTCAGCCTGGTGCTGAGCTGTGAAACCTGGAATAGTACTTCTAAAAGAGATTTTTAGGCAAAAAAAAATGGAAAAAAAATGACTAGAAATAAAATCAAGGCCTTGTGTGCCAAATACACTGCCTATTCCACTCCACATCTTTTCAAGTCTCTTTATTTTCAAGTAGCTTTATTGTTTAATCCAAGCTTTAAGAAATCATGAGCTTGTCTTAAAACTAGAGCTGAGAAATGTTTAATATCAGGTTCTTTTATTCGCTCTCTGAAGTCTGAACAGTTTGCACTCGTGTGCCTTTCAGGAAGGCTGGATATGCACTAGAGAAAAAAAAAGAAAGCTTAAATTGTTGGGTTAAAAACTGATCCAAGCTCTAAATCACCAGTAAATGCAGTTGACTCATGATAAAATGATGAGAATTGAAAATACTGTGAGACATTTACAGAGATAAGGAGAAGAGGTATATTTAGTGGGATTCCTGTGTCTTAGCATTTGGTATTCTGAACTGTCTAGAGAGAAACATGCTGATTTCCTCGGATTACTTGATCATGGTTCACTGAGTTCAGGTTTTCTTTCCTTTCTTTTTTTGCTGCTAATTCAGTAACAGTGAATATTCTTGTGAATGAATTCATGCAGCTAAGCACGTTTTTGAGACAAGGATATCTTCTCTAACAAGGATAATTTCCCATCTGAAGTGCAGGCTTAAAAAAACCCCAACAAACCAACAAAAACAAAGAACAGTTTGGTTTATGTAATTGTTAGTTCTGGATTTTTTAAAAAACAATTGAAATAAGAAAGTTGGCCTGAAACAGCTGGATGCGAAATTCCAAATAACAGAATTTGGGATTTTGTGCCAGACTGGATGCAGCTTGATGACAAAGCTGGAATTCTGAGCCAGCACAAGAGGCAGCCAGGAAGGCTGAGGGAGGATTCGGATGGCATGCAGGAAGGAGCCCCTGGTGTTGAATGAAATCCTTCCTTTGTGGCTGGCAGGGCCAGAAGCCCTGTGCTATTCCCGTGCAGATGGCACAGCCACAGGCTGATTGCCTGGGGTTTGGGTCTCCAGCCCTTAAAGGACTGTTGCTGTGTGAAAACCCAGGGGCCAGGAGTGATCGGGAGGGTTTTGCTTGGAGATGAAGTGAAGCACACTCCTGCTCTGCTGAGGTGGGAAGGGAAAGACATCCACAGAAACCTCTGCTTTTGCCTCTTTTGGAAGTTACAACAGGAGCTTCCCTGCAAACATTGCAGGGCAACGCTTGAGCTGCATATTCGCCTGGAGCAGAATTCCAGACACCACCAAAGACTCCCAGCTGGAATTCTGCCTCTGTGTAGCAGGGGCTGGTGCCAGGGTGGGTAAGGGAGCTCTTCTCCTGAAAACCACCATGGACACACGTGGCCTTTCAGTGAGGACTGACACAATGTGCTGTTGTTTCCAACTGCACTTCCCAGTGCTCTCCTGGACACTCAGTGCAGGGAAATGCTGGTCCTCCAGGGCCAGGGCAGATGGGTGTTTGTAGTGTGTGCTGGGGACACGTCCTTTGGGTGGAGGATGATTTGGCCAAGGGAAAAACTCCCTAGAAGTGCCAGTCCTGGGCAGTGCAGGGAGGTGAGGGGGGTTGGCATGAAGGGCACTCCAGGGCTCCCGTACCCTCTGCCCTTCCCCTGCCTGAACACTAACCCCTTGGCAAAAGTTAACTGCTGGGGAAAGGTAAAAGGACTGCTGATTAATGTTTGCTGGACAACTCTCATGCCTGTCCCATGTGGATAGGAGAAATATTCTTCCTCTCTCCCGCCCTTCGTATCAGAGCCGCTCTTTATTCAGCCGATTTCTCGGGAGAAATCTGGGGAGAGGGAGTGTGCCTGCCGGGGATGTGAGCTGAATAACAATCACTGAATCCCCCCCTCGCAGCAACTTCTGCTCCTGCTCCTGCTGTTCCATATTCTCTGTGGCAGAAACATTGGAAACAGATTTTCTGGGTGCAGAAAAAAGAGAAGCTGAGCAGCCGTCAGGATGCCAAACAACAGAATGCATTTTCCTGGTGCAGATAATGTTTCTGGTGCTGGGAAGGAACACCCAGGTCTGCCTGAAACCTCCAGCCATGGTGGGGATTTTATAATAATGTTTGCATTAGGCTTCTGGTGGGCTCGGGCTTTTGGAATTATATTTGAGCTTCCTTGGCTTTCAGCACCATTAAGCATATTTAAAAAACACATTAAAAGGAATATGTCAACTTGGTTTAGGCTGAAACTTACACTGGGAAAAGAAAATCAGTAAAAAGAAAGTTTCACAAAATACAAATGAAGTGGGAATGTTTCCATTAAAGGAAAATATGTTATTTCAAAATAATCGGTTTTTTTCCCCCTCTATAGACTGGGCAACTCAAACACATTAACTTTGTGCTTGTGAATGAGGAAAATTAAGTGACCAGAACACAAATTGCTCCAGGTGATGTTAAACAAAACTCCTTGGCTTTGGGAACAAAATGAAACAGGAACACCAAATGCAAAAATATGTTAAACAGCACCAGAAACATCTACAAGTTTAAACAGAAACATTTAACTGAAACACAGTTTGTTTCCTTGGAAGAGAATGTAGGAAATTTTCCTTTTATTGTGGTTTCCATCATTTAAAAGACAAAGACTCTTCCCAAGCTCCAGCCCATAGTCCTCAATTCCCATTACTGAAAAGCCCAGATTCCAGTTCTTGCTCTGCACAAAGATTATTTAAACAAGGCTCTGCTCCTTTTCTGCCTTTTGTTTCCCTGACTGATTTTATGTGCATTGTTTAGAAAAAGGAGATACATGAGATGTGGGAGAACTGGGTAGAGCTGGGAGACTTTTGGGACAGGCTGATGTCTTAGGTGGTTGTGTCTGGGGCTGTATTTTCCACAGCTCCTCAGTGCAATGGGTGGTTGTGACAGAAGAGGGGAAAATGCTCATGACGTTAGTAATGGCACAGAGGCTCCAAGAAGGCATCTAGAAACCTTGCTATATTAATCACAGAACCAGAGGTTGGATTGGGTTGGAATGGACCTTACAGACCACCCATTCATGCCATGGGCAGGGACACCTTCCCCTAGACCAGGTTGCTTAAAGCTCCACCCAGCTTGGCCTTGAACACTTGCAGGGATAATGAGCCCATGGCCTCCAAAAGGCAAAGCCTCCTTGAAAACTGTGCCATACCTTTGCCTGGTTGCCCTTTAGATGAGTTTTGCTGTAAGTCTGGCAACAACTAAAGAGATAATCAACAAACCCATGTGCAGTGTTGCTGCACTTTGCACTATGCCACTGGTTTTCTGTTGGCTTCAACACCAGTCAGGTGTTCCTTCTGGGCTGCTGTGAAAAGCAGAGGGGTAAGATGTAAACATCAAACCCAACCACGACTTCTCATCTGCCTGATTTCTGTGAGGGGTGTAGTCAACAGCTCCCTGTTTGCTGCCCTTGTGTATGGCTTAATATGGAAAACACAACAGGGGCTGCCAAGCCGTGTGTGCTACCGTGTATGGGGAAAAGGACTTCCCCAAAGCAGGGGCATAAATTCTGCTTCCCACTTCTCTGAAGAATAAAAAAAGATAATATGAAGCTCTGTCCTCTCCCTGTTTGGTTCAACAGCATAGAACTGCCCGGTTATAAATAGGAGAAAATGTGCTTTTGGGTAGATAAGGAGAGCAGCAGTTACACTGATTTAGGGGAATGGCAGCTTTTTCCATGCAGAAGAGTCTGCAGCTGGAAAATCACATTGAATGTACTAGAAAGGCAAGAATAAAATAATGAAAAAGGTGGTATTTTTTAAGTCCCTAAAAATTTTATCTAATCTATCTACCTATCTATCTAATCTATGCATTTATCTAATAATAGACATTCCAGATAAGCCTTTATATTTTATTATTGTCAATAAAGTAGCAAAAATTTAATAATCAAATACAATACAATGCAATCTACTGTAACATATAATTATTTGTGTTGTCTATAACACATGGCTTGATATAACAACATATTACATATATAATATAGAACTATTATGTAGTATCAGCCTATAACTAATTAAGGATATATATGCTGATGTTGCTGGGAAAAAGATAATGCTGGCAAAGAAAGATAATCATGTTGAAAGCTAACTCAGAATGAGCACAAAATGGTTTTGTGTTAGCTCTGTGTAGAAACCTGGCATGATCAGAGCATACATATTAAATCAGCAGGTTGGGAATAATTCAGAATGGGAAGACTGATTATGGTATTGCTTGGTCGGATTTTGATGTGCATCCTTCCTGAATCCCAGAGAGAGGGTCCCAAGGTGGGTGGGGACCCAGGATGGCTCAGTCAGATGGACAGATCAACATGCTGCTGCTATTCCCTGAGTTGCTTTTGAATTTTGAAATCTCCTGTCTTATTTTTTCAGGCCCCAGTTGCAAGCAAAACCTGAGAAGGAAAGAGGACTCTTCCCTTCCTCAGTGATACCCTGACCAAGGGCAGGGAGAATGAGCCTCCAGACTGGCAGGGGCAGCTGAGGGTCCAGAAACACTGCTCCAACAACTGGGGCAAGAACTCCAATATGATAAAAAGCTGAAGTATTTTCTTAGGGACAGGTTTCTCCACAGGTATGATCTTCCTGAAATTTTCTTTTAGTAGTTCAGATAGCTTGGTCTGAATTTTTACCCAAATTTCAGCCCAGAAAAAAAGCTTTCCTGATATATAAATGTACCTGCCAAGCTGCAGCCAGGGGGAGAGGCTTTGTATGAAGAGTTATAGGATTAGAAACCTTCTTCCTTGGGATAAAGAAGGAGGACTTAAAAAATACCCATTCCCATGTGTTTACACAACAGACCCTAACAACTCCAAAGGGGCCTTTAGAGTTAATTGGGTGAGTGCTCTCTGCTGTAAAAGGTCTCTAAATACGTGTTTACCTAATCCAGGCTTTGAGCACCACTCAAATGTTTGCCTGGGACGGGCAGGAACAGCCCTGGGGCTCCAGGCACCACGGTGTGTCCTGGCAGTGGGTCCATCCCCTCCTGAAGGCACCCTGTGGGTGTTTGTCCCCAGGAGCACGTGGTCTAGTGGAAGGTGTTGGAACAAGGTGATATATGGTCCCTTCACACCCAAAACTTTTTCTGATTCTGTGATTCTAATTCTTTGCAGTCCTGGGCCTGGCTATTGCAGCACCCTTTCCTGCTCCCAAATCCCTGCACTGAATGGCTTCATCAGCCAAGCAGGCTTGGAGGCTTTTTGCCCCTTTCCACGTGTAACTTCCCTAGACATGGCTCTGTTCCTGAAGGTTTTCCAGGTTCACCTTGGGAGAATTTTTTTCTCAGCCTTCAGAAGTGGCTTTTTTTTGGTAAATCCCAGCATCTTTAAGAACTGGTGCAGTTTCCTATCCCAGGGCTGGTTTTCTCTCGGAAGTGTCCCAAGTAACACTTGCTGGTTGGATTTGGACAGCAGCCATCAGATCAGCAGTATTGGGACTTTCAGCCTGTTTGTGTGGGTGCAAAGGGTGAAATGCCTGAGGATAAGGGTAAATCCAGCTCCTTGCCCACACAGCGACAAGGAGGCTCCTTGTTCATTCTCATGGTCTCTTTGAGTGGAAAAGGATGGGCAACACCCTGTGGGCCACGAGGGAAGATGCTGCCTGAACTGAGGTGGCAAACTTTGCTGAAGTGACAGTGACAGATCTACCTGTATCACATCTAAATACAACACATACCCAAATGATAAAGAAATTAATTTCCAACTTTTGTCCAGACTTGTTCTGCAAAACTAAAATCCAAACTGAGTTAAAGCCTCACTACAGAATCTATAAAATAGTCTCTGGAATGACCTTTACCGAGGACTCTGTTCTCTGAGAAAAGATGTATTCAGCAGCCAAGTGGTTAAATCAAAATAACAAGGGCTATTTATCTAGTAGCTTTCCATGGCTATACTCAAGGGGGGCATATCTACCTATTTGTCAAGTCATTGACAATAGCCTATTTCTTTCTTCCTACCCATATGCTTTATTAAAGAAACACTTGACCTACCTGTCATATCAAACTGCTTCCTTTATCCAAAACAGAATAATATAGACATTTCCCTTAAGGGAATCCTGATGCAAATATATAAGGACAGGTTGCCAATTTGTTGAGCGTATTAGGGTACAGCAAACTGTCAAGGGAAACAGCTGTAATACAGACTGTTCTAACAAGCTCATTTTTCTTTTTTTTCGGTGGTACTTTTGGTCTCTCTTTAGTTTATATTATACGATTTGTATGTTCCGATTTTTATGGACAGCTGTCAACTGCAACTCGTCTTTTTCACTCTAAAAAAAGGAAACCTTTGGATTCCTGGCCATGGCTGGGATCTATTGTTTGGTCTTTGAAAATAGCTGTCACAAAACCTTCAGCTGTGAAGAAAGTTATGGGATAAGGGAAGGGAAAAGCAGCAAAGCTGGTGATGGAGAAGGCTCTGACTGTGATTTGAAAGGCATGTATTTGTCACATGAAGCCACTTAAATACATGATGACACTTCCCATTCTCACCTGTCTGCTTCTGTGCTGCAGAAAGCACTCTCTGTCTTGCCCTGGATGAGTGGTTTGGGCAATAATTCAACTTTGAAATGATGCAGAAAGGTTCAAATGTGGCATTTTGCACAGCAAGCTTTGCTGTGGCTGAGGGCTGGGAAGGAGAGCCAAGCTGCAGGAATTCAGGCTTCCCAGTGGCAGGCTGGTTAATCCTGAGCCACTCAGTCCCCAGCACTGGTTTTGGTGCACAGGTCCAAAACATCCCCATGATGTTGTACAGACTCTCATCACTTTCCAAGTGAAATCCATAATTTTCAGCAACTGGAATCTCCTGAGACCAGAAAAGATTAAGAGTCAAATCCATATAATTAGAGGTCTACATCGACTCGTGGACAAGGCAAAGGCTGCGCTACAGGAACAAAGAGCAGATTAAAGATCTGTTCCACTTTGAGTGCTGCTCCACTGGAATCAGGGGGGTTACCCCAGAGATTCATTAGTCAATTTATGCTTGTTTGCATAAAAGATGATATAGATCATCAGCTGAATGAACCAAAGTTCAGGCAGTGCAAGTCAGGGCAAGAGGGGAGAGAATTAACTGTGTCTGGACCGAGGTCACAGATCAGGCTGATGCAGTGGCTGTGCCAGAGTGTTGTGCCTACTGTGTGCCTCTAACCAGTGACCTGTGATGAGAGGCCACCATGAGCTTTGGCATCTCTAATAAAACTCAGATCACCCAAAGAAAATGTCTCTAAAGGGTCATACAAATATTTGGGTAGAGAAGAAAAGGAGCACTGGGATCACTGGGAAAGGCTGTGCAGAGATGGTCTGGTATTTCCCCTTGGTCTGAACTGCTGCCCTGTTCCTGCTTCCAGCAATGTGTCCTCACACCCAGCCTTGGGCTCCTCTTCTCAATGGTGTGAAAAAGTGATTCCTAGTCCAGTCTTTTAATGTGGGAGCACCCAAGTGAAGATCAAGAGCAGTAGGTGGCATCCTGATCCTGCTGAAATGCTGTGGAGTTTTCTGATGACCCTTTTCAGGGCCAGGAGCTCACCCAGATGTTAAATACTGGCATCGTGGAAGGAGAAAGGTCTGGTGGCCTGGTGTCATTGCTGTGGGCCAAGCTGACAGTGGCTTTAGGGGATATTTTGTTGGCATGTGGCTTATGAAGAGACTGCACTGTGTGATTACAGGATATATCAAGGGAAGAGGAGAAGAAGATCATAAAAACATATTTTTAGCACTGACTGCCTTTAGAAAAGGACAAAGTAGTTTGAAGTCATTAATAGACTTTCCACAGCAGATATTATCTTGCCTATTCCCTTGGGATACTGTGGAAAAAAGAAGAGAGGGACCATCAGACACCACTTTTTGTTCTGGTATTGTAAATGCACATACCCAGCACGTGCTCACTGGCTGATGAGCTCTTTTACAAGGAAGTAGAAAACTTGCCTCATTTTTTTTGGTGCAAGTTTTGAATCTGCAATGCATTCTCTGGAGCCAAACTGTAGCTCAGACACAGTAAGAAATGCATATATCAGCGGGACTAGAGCAGAGCCAACAGCTTCTCCTCTCTCAGCCCCACTGACACACTTGATGACACTTAATGATCTCTTGTCTAAATAGTGATGTGCTGGAAAACAGAGCTGAATACCCAGCAGGGTGGAATTGAGTGTGTTAATGACCGTATGGTGTATTTGGTAACTACACATTCCTCAGGGCAGCCTGGTGTCTGCAGAGGTCTTGGTCACACCGTGTTCCAAAACTGGGGGGGCAGCAGGACAGGTTGGGGCAACCCCAGTGAAGGATGGAGGATGCTGCAGCACAGCCTTCTGGGGACCAGCACCACCAGCACCAATTAAACATGGATTAAATACTGTCCTAGGAGCTGCTTGCCCAAGTCATGTGAGACACCCAGTGGGCCAGATCCCCTGGAACCACCCCAGTGTTTTCCAGTGAGGATCTGAGTCACGGGTCTTGGGGAGTAACTGCTAATTAGCATTAGACAACTGTTTCCTGGGGGGAAGTTTGAAAAACAAGTATGTCTCAATCTTGCTCTTGAAAAGCCACATCTTGCCAGCAGGGAGGATTTTTAACACTCTTTTTCTCAAAGGGCTTCCAGGTACGAATCCTGAAATGTTCAGGCAACATTGGTGGAAACAGAGTGATTCAGGGATTTTGTGTTATAGAGAGAAATAGTTCAAATACTGCAGCATCTTCAGCAAAATCCCACCAGACCCTGCTTATACTGAAAAGTAGCTCATTTGGTTTTAATTCATCCTGTACCATGAGGTTACAGCCTGTTTTAGTTCCTGCTTGTTTTTTAGCTGCTTTCTGTTACCTTTTTTTTCTTCTTTTTCTTTCTTTTTTTTTTCCCTTTCCCTGGAGCTTGAGAATTGCAAGGTCAAGCTAAAGTCAAACTTTACCATTTCGGTGATGAAATGCAAGCAGATGTGGCTGTTTCATGTGACACTCTCCTGCCCCTCCGTGCTGGGGTCTGTGGGTGGTGTCTGCACCCAGGGCCATGTCTGCTCTCCCACTGGGATCCCAAACTTGGTGCCTGCCTGTTGCTCATCCCAGGGAGATGGCTTTGAACCTGAGCACCTACAGGGACTGTGGTGCCCAGAGCTGCTGTTTGGCCTTGGGAGGGACTGCAGGCAGGTCACTGTTGGGTGCTGATGGTGTTTTTCCTCCCAGCACTTCACAGGCTGATTTCCTCAGGACATCAGGCCCTGCCACAGAGTGTCCCCTGGCTCTGTCACTTTCTGTAGGTCTGTTCATTTGCCCTCTGCATCTCTCAGTGGTTTGCAAATGATGGTCACTGGAGGTTGAGTTGGATGGACTCTCCCACCTGAAATTAAACTAAATTAACTCTCCCAGCCCTGGGCTGCTGCTGGAGCCAATGACACTGTTTCATGGAGGTGGTCAGTGCTGCAGTTGCTCATGTAAATAAAACACAGATTCCCAGGAAGTTTGGCACATGGTTCAGAGCAAAGCACCTGGAAGTCCAGCATCAGCCATTCCTGCTGGGATTCCTGCCCTCTCCTCCAGCCAGGAGATTACACTTTGATAGCCATTGATGGCTTTCACCATCCAGAATCTACTCCTGAGTTGGCCTCTAGGTATAGAAATAAAGCACATCCCACTTACAGAGGGCAAGATGGGTTTGGCAGAGAGGATTCCCCTCTCTGAGCTCATCCTGGGTCTGTGTCACTTGGTGCTTTTCATTCACTGGCTTGAAAAACTCATTAAGGTGTTCTGCATGAGACTGGTAAAGAGCCCAATCTTGCTGGTTTGTTTTCATGACCTCAGGGTGTGCAGTGAAGCTGCAGTAATTTGAAAGATTCTTCTTGGTTGTATTGCTCAGGTTATTTGTTATCTTGGCAGAAAACATACGTAAGGTTGTTCTCGTATATATGGTGATGGTGAGGAATACAGCAGATGGTGAGGGGTAGCAGCATTGCTGAGAATCAAAGAATTTCCTGGGAAATTTGAGGATAAATCCTGGAAATTTTTCATCTCTTGGTTTGTGTGCAGATTTTGCCTGTTCTCAGAATGGGATGTAAATCTTTGTATCAATGAAAACTACCCAAGTAAAGCAATGCAGCATATTTGTCCCTCAGGAAACTCACAACAAACCAGACAATAATTTTCAGCCCCATGTTTTTCTAGGTCCAGGGCAAATTTTTATTTCAATGTTAATTAAAGGACTTATTCTCAGAAAAATGCCAAACCCCAAAATCCTTTTGAAAATTTCAAGTAATCTCTAAATAGAGTAAGAAAGGGAGTGGCATTTCGAGCCCTCTGGTCAGCAGGGGTGAGGCAAAGCCAGCCTGCTTCCCTCTCTGCATCCCTCTCTCCTGGTGCTTCTCTCCAAGACTTTTACTTGCTGTGGTTTTGTTTCCATTAGGATTAGTGTGACCCACTAAGTGGTCTTGGAGGAAGCCCTGGTTCAGTCTGAGGGGTGGCTCTGGACACAGGGAAGGAAGGATGGGGTCCCACACCTCGGGGACGTTTCCTTGCTGAGATACACAGAGCTGGGGCAGCTTCTAGACATGTGTTTGTAATTTCTTGTTTGGCCTGCCTGGGTTCTGAGAAACGGTGCAGTTTTGGATTTGCCTGCTGAAAGGGTTTCACACTTTGGGATCCCGGCGTTTGATTAGTTTTGATGATAACCACGGTAGTACAATTCTGACTTCCAGATTGCTTTCCAGCCTGACACTAAGCAGCCACCCATCCCCAAGGCTGAAGAAACTCACATGTGCATTTGATTTTTTTTTTTTTTGCTTTTTGTGAAGATAGAAGGAGTGTAATGTGCTTGCCCCCCCTCGAGAAAATTAAAAAAATCCTATTTCTCACTCCTCCATTCCAAGTGATGCCTGTGTGAGCCTATCCTAGTAAATAGGATGGGATCCATCAAGAGCAGAGTATCTCCCATTCCTTCTTTTATCATCTCCTCTAATTATCTGCCTGAGCAATTTTTACAAACTTTGTTCAATGAAGAGCTGCATTTGTCACACGGTGATTTAAAAGAGTTATGGACATTGGGAGGAAAATTAGTGGGAATTCTTGCCCAGAGATAACATAATATGAAGATGACAGAAAAAAAGCAGGCTAGCATTTCTATCACCCTTTTCCCTGCCTACTAATGGTTTTGATTCTCATTATTTCTCAAATGCCAAGAGTAAAAACCCTCCAGGGTACCAATTAGCTGTGCCCAGTCTCGATACGACTGCTCTCATCCAGGACATATTTTGAGATGCTGGAGCTCTCTTAGGGAAAAGGCAATTTGTGTGTAGCTATGTTTGGCAATTTTCAAGGACTTCATCTTGCTGGGAAATAGAGATGGACTCACACTTAATTTAATTTAATCCAAAGCTTTTTATTAATTGACTTTCAATAAAACCAATTACCATAAATGGGAACCTGGGATCTGTGTTTGCAGATTATTTTTGTCTGTCTCACTCATATTTTATTAGGGTTTATACTTTTCTCAAGGAAGAATAAGTGACACTGAATTTATTTCTGAATGAGCTTTTTGCCTTGTCTACAACCTTTTCCATCTGCTTTTGCATTATTTTAAATTTAGCCAGTTGAACAATGACAGTGACAGCTGTAACAGCGTGCAACTGTATTTTACATTTCTGTTGCTTAGCCAACTATTTAAGGCAGATTTTCTTATTTCAAGCAGAAAACAGAGATGATTTAATGGCCAAACTAAGGCCATTTTGGGTTAGAGTTGAGGGCTGACTCTGGGGTACCCATGGCACTGGGCTTGGTTAGTGATAGAGGGCTGTGACCGATGCCAGGGCTCAGCCTGGCCCAGCACTAATTGCTGCTGCAGCCTCTCCTGAGGTAGTGCTTTGGAGATTAGGAAGCAGACCTGCTAAGACCGATGCTTTACTCACATGAATAGCTCCATTGAGTCCTACATGGCTATTAAGTGACTTCAGTTCAATAATACATTAAATCTTTGCAGGGCCTAAGGCAACTTGGAGGAGCTTATTTAAGAAGTCTGCCCTAGCCTTTTGCTGCAGCCACAAAACCATCCTTGTCAGATCCTGCTGCTTTCCCACTCCTATTTTTGTGGCTTGTGCATTATTTTGCCCCATTTCTCATCCTGCCTCTCCCTGGCACTGCCTCCCTGCCTTAGCACAGACCCCCCTCCTCAGCCCTTGGCATCTCCTCAACCCACCTGCATTCCCTCGAATTTCATTTTTCAGGACTCAAATGGTCACAAACGAAGATAACGTCAGAGGAGCAGCTTCCACTGCCCCTTCACAGCCAAAATATCTCTGGGTTTTATAGAATTGCAATACTGGCAAAAGCAATAGAGGGAGCTGCTGCCAGTGGCTGGGGTTCAGCAAAGTACCATGAGCTGTACTTGCCTAATCCCTGGCGGTGATCTCCCCCCCAGCTCCAGTATTTAGGATTCCTTGCAATGGATAACAAATGAAAAGAAAAAAACAAAACACCAAAAAACAACTCAGCCCCAATAGGATTTCTTTTGGATCAATATTTAAAGTGCTGGAAAAATTAACAGAGAAAGATATTTGTAAAATTCCAAAATATTTTCTTAGCCTCAGTGTAAATATTTGTAGAGAAAGCAATTATTGTGCATAAGAATTTTCTGTTGTGTCTCTTCTGGTTCTTTCATTGAAATGATTGCTTTTTTGGCCCATCTCTGAATAACTAAGTAGAGGTGATTAAAAACCTTCAAGTCCTTCAAATTTATTGTCCTGTAACTATTTTTGAAAGCAGATTTAATATCAGTATGCCATTTATATTCCCCGAGAGCTAACATTTCAGATACTGCACCGATATATCAATGCCTGATGCAAAGCAGATTGCACAGAAGATGTAGAAATGTATACAAGACGAAAACTGCTTATATTTAATAAAGAACTGAGATATAAACATATTTTAATACAATGGCAGAAATGGCTTTGAAATCGATGAGTTCCTACTGCTTTACTCCATCCCCTCCCAGAGGTTTCTGTCCTTCATCCCGTGAGCAGTGTGGAGGGGCATTGGCAGGAAACTCAGCTGGACGGATGTCTCCCCCAAGAGATGTGCCATGCCAGCTTCGTCTGTGCACACCAGGCTTGTTTTTATCCCAAAATGCATTTTCCCTCCCATGCTCCAGCTGCCCATCTCAGGGCTGCCCTCACACTGCCTCTCAGCTCCTGCCTTCCCCTAAGCTCTCCCCTTGCCCCAGTATCTCCTCCCTGTCCTGACATCTCTCCAGGGGATGCCACAGGTTGCTGAAGTGCCATCCTCAAGCTCTCTTTGGCAGGTCACTTGCTGGAGCATCCATTGTGGGTGAAGATCTGGTCACCCTGGGCAGTGCCAGGCTCTGGTAGGGGGGTGGAAAGGCATGGCTGTGGGCAATCCCAGCCCCAGTGCCCCAAAACTGCTCTGAGGCCAAAGGGAAGAGCAGGCAGGTAGCAAAAACAGGTGGGAAGAGCAGAGGGCCACAGTCAGCTGCCCAGCACTGAGGGTTTCTACACCCAGGCTCATTTTACTTCTGTGGTAGAGAGTAGAAAATATTCCTTTTTATACAAATATTAAATTCCTCTTGGTCTGGTCAAACCCCACTTGCTGTAGGGATTTAAGGCCACCTGATGCAGCCTGGTCATGCTCCTCATGGATGTCCCCAGTACCACACTTCATGCCCGTGCCATGGCAGAAGGTACAGGTGAGAACCTCCCTGCAGCCCTTCTGCCTCTTTTGCATCTCACTGCTGTGCTCCTGCTGCCTCTGCTGCCGTTTCATGCTTGGCTATCTCTCTCCAAGATAGCCAAAGGTGCAGAAACCTCCTTTTCTCCCTGCTGAAACCTCCCACACTCAGCCCAAGGCAAGGGCCAGGAGCCGTGGAGCCGAGCCTAGCTGAGCTTAGCTGAGCCAAGCTGGGGCTGGGCAGCCCAGCAGCTGGCTGCAGCTGGAGCCACACTGTGCAGCCCTCACAGCTGAGCTTGGGACATGCTTGTTTCCACCCCTCTCTTCAGGAGAGTGCACCCACTCCTCCCTCCCTCTCTGCCTTTGGTGGTTCATGCCTACTTTGCTACCGGCAGCAGGCTCCTGCTCTTCCCAGAAACCCTCTCCCCTCTATTAGCTGCCCCCTCCAGCCAAGTTTAACCACAGTGCTGCCCTATGGCCCCGGGAAGATTTCACAACTCCCTCTCCTTTGGCCAGAAACACTCTGTCTGCATCAACTCCTTCCTTATTTCTCACATAGCTCCATTTCTGTGTGGCCAAACAGTGAATCACCCACTGCTGCCTCTGTCTATGCATCCCATCACTGCTCCCCATTTCTGTGTCCCATCGCTGCTCCCATCTTTGTGTCCCATCACTGCCCACATCCCTGCACCCCATCCCTGCCCACATCTCTCCACCCCATCCCTGCACCCCATCCCTGCATCCCCCCTTCCCCGGGTGCCCTGGCCCAAGTGTCCCCTCCTCGTCCCCAACACCCAGTCTGTGCCCCACAGAGAGATGGAGACCTCCAAAGTTTCTCCCCCCAGCCCATCCAGAGCAAATCCTTTCTTCAAGCTCTGATGCCCAGCCACAGCCTGGAGGGGACAGGCACAAATGTCCCAAAGCCACAGGGTCGGTGCTGCCTCTCCCAGGACCGGCGGTTTCCAGCCGGGGATCACTGCTATGGGCGCTGCTGGGATCTTCCCTCACTCACCATCTCCTGCAGCAAAGATATTATTCAAGGAGTTAATATTCCAGCCGGCTTCCAGTGGTTTTTCCCTTCGTGCCACCTGGTGGACAAAGGGGACATTTTCCACCTATTTATTTCACAGAAGAAGGAGTACCCGGGAAGAATTAATTTTGGGTGAGGAATCCGGAGGAGCATCACCCGATGTAAATTTTGTGCCATCAGAAATGTGATCCTGTAATATCAAACCCAGGGTAAGCCCCAGACCACCCCAGCATTAACCAAATATCTATTTATTACCCATTGCTGATGTTAATGCATAATACTGCATTTAAATTGTAATTAAAGCTGCTCCATAAAACTCAATTCCTACCATCACCTTAACAAACAAATAACTTTCCCCCTCCATGAGCTGTGAAAAATTCATGCTTTTATTTAGGTTTGAGCAACTGCTTTCTAATATTTTAACAAATGTGCACTTTGAATCCCTCCTGTGGCCAATCCCAGACAGGCTGCAAGGGATGGAAGTGCTGGTAAAAAGCCCGTGGAAATAGAAAAATTAAGTAAATAACAGTGAATTTTCCTGGCAAGTGTTGTTTTTTTTCAATTTATGAAGACAAACATTGCACGAGAAACTCGGTTCGGAGAGATATTTTTGTTCAAGGATTAGAAGCAAATCCCTGAATTGAGGTGCTTAATGAAATGAACCAAAATGGCTTTTGCTCTCAAATCCCTGCAATAAGTGCCCAAACTGAGCTGTGAAATAGCTTCAAATCAGGAATAAATAGGGAGAAAACGGCATCGTGCTCCGGGCACATTTCAGAGCAGGGTAAGACGCCGATAGACGGGGAAGAAATTCACCACTCAGAGTTTTCCCCCACTATTAACAGTTCACCACCCCTCTGCTTTAACCCGCTGCTGGGAGAAATCCTGCCTTTAGCGAACTCCATGGAAATTTTAGCAGCGACTTGACTTGGGCCGGGGTTTTGTCCCGAGTCTTTTCACAAACTGGGCGAAGCGATGATACAGAGGTGCCGGGCAGGGGCAGGGATGGTGTCTGGCAGCTGCTGGTGGCTGACGCCGGCGGGACCGAAGGCACTGCAGGAATGAAGAATTGCTTTGTGCGCGCAGCCTGAAAGCTCTGCAGGCAGAGCACAGCTCAAATTTGGCTGCAACCCTCTCGCTGATAGCCCGACTGCTGCAAAAGCGCTGCCACAAAATCCCTCTGCCTACAATTACCTTCGGCTGCGATTTTGTACCTCACTCGACAAACGACGGCTCCGCAACATCCCACAGCAGCTTTCGGGGCAGTAATGCATCATCCCCGGGACATTCAACTCAGCCACCCAAAGCCCTGGCTTTGTTTTCCTAAAACAAAGGGGAAAAAAAAGAGCACAAATTAGGAATAATTTGACTTTGGATTGAGGAAAATCGTATGTTTTACTTGGAAAAGAAATTAATTGTTTTCATCTTCTTCAGTGGCAAAATCCGTGTAACTTAAGACTGTCTAGAAACCGAAAGATTTTCATTTTCTAAGGAAACAACCTCCTTCCTTCTCAGAGATTAAATTTTCACCAACTTGCCCTAAGATTAGACGAAATATTTTAGACTTTTAAAAACTGTCTGCAATTTTTTTTTTAAATCTGACCAACCAAAAATAATAATTAAAAAAAGCAACTCAAAAATGTTTCACCTAAAAAATGAAGAAACAAAGACTGTCATCTTTCCTCACTCTCATTAATTTATTTTTACCCCACTGGAAATTTTTGTTTGATAAAATGTTTGCTCCCAGAGCTGTCAGAGGACTTGGCTCTGAGGCAGGAGCTGCTCTCTGGGGAGGCAAAGGGTGCTCGGGCATCTCCAGCCTGGTGCTGGTGTCTCCTGCATGGCTGGAGTGGTGACAGTGCCTGTGCTGGGGACAAAAGCCACTCTAATCCTTGGACCTTTTCAGCCTGGTGTGCTCAGGAATTCAGGGATGGAAGTGATATGGGCAGTGAGCAGGGCTGGGATGTGGCAGGCATGGGGGGAGAGGGTCAGGAATGACAGGGGACGTTTTTGGGGTGGGGGAGCACAAGCAGCTTAAGCCACCTTTATCAGCATGTTATAAACCTGCAATCAGCAGGGCTGAGATTTGGCAATCAGTCAATACCGGCTCAAAAACAACCTGGAGGAAAAAAAATGTACCTGGGACCCACTTCAGATGACCTTTGGAAGGAAGAAAAACAAGTTTGAAAGAAAACAAATGTTTCACAGGGGTGTTTTAAACAGCTCCGTTTAACTGAGGGTGTGTGAGGACATTGTTGCTCTGTGTGTGGGAACCCTTTGCGTGCTTGGAGCTTGTGGTGACACGACATGCTTGTGGCCCTCGGCCGGTGTGGATGCCCCACCTGCCTACACAGGGCACCTTTGGGATCCTGGGAGCTCCCTGATGGCTCAAACCCAGCCCAGCAGGGCCTGGAAAAGCTCCTCAGCCTTTCCTGGGACAAGCCAGGGGCACACGCTACCAAAGGGTCTCCCCTGTTTGTTCTCTGCCGTAACTGAGGCTGAAATGCCAGCCAAGCTGGAGGTTGCCATCTCCTGGGAGTGCCACAGTCACACGGGCCATGGCACAAGCAGCTCAGGAGCAGTGGCTGATTTTCCCTGCCTTGAATCCCGGGACTGAATTCCCCCCAAACCCCGATCCCCCTCGGCTCCCCACCAGCAGATATCTATTTCTTTGCCCCAGACTGGCTTGCAAGCAAAAACTCCAGAGTCTGAAAGCAAGTGCCGGATATGAAGCCCTGCCTCTGCCCAGACTCTCCCTAAAAACCTAACGAGGAATATGTGGAATATTTGAGGGAGCTGAAATGGCCCAGCCACGGATGGCGTGTAGCAGCCCCACTGAGATATCTGGTTTCTGTTATGTGTTTCTTTTCCTTGCATTATCTGTATTAGAACTTATAAAATGGATGATTTGTATCAGCTGTCCTGCTTTGTTGTTATTGCCATGTTTGCTAAAATGATAACGAAGAGCTTGTCCCAAATCTTCCCCTCCCACAAAATATCCCAGCTATGTGAAATAAAAGATGCCCTTTTATTACAGGGCTGAACAAAACTGTGCAAGAGGCAAAATGAGGGGGCTGTGAGGAGCATGACTCCAGGGAGGTGGAGAAAAAAACTGGTGGGGATGACAGTCACAGGGAATGCAAAAAGCTTGGAAATTGTTATAATGTCATTTTGCAACCACAGTCAGGAACCTCATACCTGCCCCCCATTGCAGCACAGGCTCGGACACTTGGATTTGAGAGGACAGTTCCCAACTTTCGTATGGTATTCCACACTAAAGCATTTTTGGGAAAACTTGTTATTTGCTTTATGAATCTGGATGCATCTGGTTAACCTGAACTGCCAGGTACTGGGCAAAATTTATCCTTGAACGTCCCTAATTTCTTGAAGTTATGAACAGTGGGATAATTCAGATTTGCTCACTTGAATGGGTGTTCCTGATTTTTCTTAGTGAGCCTCGGCCATGCCACAACCAAATCAGAATCTTTGAGGTATTTTTTATTCCTTCCTCACTTTATTTCTTCTTTCCACCACTTGTGTTGTGAGGTTGGTACAAGAACAGGTAATCTGGGCTTTACAGACTACAAAAAGGAGGCAGAGCTGAAGTGATTTATTGTTAAAGGAACTGAGGTCAGATCCAGACCTACCACTCAGGAGAAGCTGTTAATGCTGTTCCTCTGCCCAAGCCATTGAGCTAAACCCCTCTCAGCTCTGCTAGTCCCACTCCAGGACTGCTTTTACAAAGCACTTATCTTTGAATTGCAAATACCGTGACATTTCAGATGAAATCTCATCGAGCAAGTCTACTTTTCAGAGGAAATATTAAAGAACTTAACAACTTAACACTTCCAGAGTGATAAAAAACTATTTGTCTTTTACACAGAAACGGGCTGACAGCCAAATTCTGTAATTGAGAATATTTCCTTAAATATAGAACACTGAATGAACAGCAAAAGGGGAAATCCATATTTTTATGAAAACAAACAAAAGTGACTGTTCTATTTCTATTGACTGTGCCTGGAGCACGGACATCCCATCCCATTCTTGTCTTCAGAGGTGTTACAAACTGTGACATAACTTGAAGAAAAAGATGGAATGTCTGGGTGGAAAAACATACAGGAATTGATTTCAAGACAATCAAAGTAGTATTTTATCATCAGAAAAAATGCCAGGGTCAGAACTTTTAGCAGCACTTGACTGAGGCTACACCAAATTGCTCTGGTGGGAGAGAGGGGTTCAGTGCGTATTATTTTAAGTGGTCTGTCTAAAGAATATCCTCTTGCATGGCTTAGCCATGCATCATTAATAATTATTTAAAAATTCAGTAAAGCTTTTGTTGTTCCATCTTTTAGTTCTCAGCAAAAATGTACCTTATTATAGGCCTATTATGGATCTTCTGTAAACAGAAGGCAGTATGTTTTCCACTTTAATCAGACATTTTCATTTGCATCTAACTTCCTCTTGAACATTACTGACTTCAAAGGATTAAAATTCCTAATTCTGGTCCAACAAGAAATTTCTTTTCCAGATGATCAGAATGAGGATAGAAACTTTCTCTTTTTCCTCCTCTTCCCCCCCCTTTTCTGCATATTTTAGAAAAGTCTTGCCTTGCAGATAATTTGGAAACACTTGTCACAATCTCGTTAGTAGAGCCTAGTGCTAAATGCCCCAATAGACTAAAAAATCTAATAAAAAGCATGGTTTGTAACTCTTAATTTTTGCAGCTGTTGGATAAAATCCATACATCTGTTTATGGTGATTCTTTCTTTGCTGACAGCATCAATTTATTCTCTAAATGCCAATGTTCCTGAGCAGCTGTAAGTATGCCCCTTCTGTCTCATTTGAGGAGAGTCAAAACCAAATCTTCCATTAAAAAAATCTGGGAACTGTTCCTTTGCAGCTGTGCTGCTTCCTACCTGCTGAAATGCTGGTCCAAAATGTCCTGGTTTCCTTGCTAGGCAGAGGAACATGGCAAGGAGTTGGTGGAATTGGAAATGAAAACTGTTTGCAGATCAGCTGGGAATTGCTCTGCAAATTTGTCTTCAGCTGTTGCTGGACTCCCTGGATTACAAAGACAGAGGCAGAGAGGAGAAACCCTCCTTAATCCAAATGCAAAGCACAGGTGGAAACTATCCAATAAAATAGAGGAGGGGGGGTGGGTTGGAAAATTCTGTTTCATCAAATTGCGATTGTTTTTGCATGAACATGTTCACTTAAAGAAAAAAAGCTTTGCTAGGGAGTTTTTCCAAATGCAGGATGCAGCTTCTGCCAAGGCTAGAAGCAGCAAGGACTGCCATTCCTTCTGTACTGCAGCCCACTAAACCACCTGCCAATCTAATTTGCCAGAGATAAGGGGACTTGGTTTTCAGAACGTTCCTCTGCCCTTATTTTTCTGTTGTGCCAACCAAAATGGGCATTGCTGGGCTGGAACCAAAGGTCAAGCCTCGATTTCCATCAAGAAACGCAACGGCTTTGCAGCCATCCCAGTTTGGAGAGGTGCATGGAACAACAGGGATTAGACCTTCATGCCACATCATATGGTTCAAAATAAAGAAGGTTCAGTTCTCTTCTCTTCCCAGCGAGAATGCCTCCCAGCAAAGGACCCTGTGCTGGAACTTTGGATCAAAACAGTTGCTGTGCATCCAGAGCCTGCACGCTTGCAAAGAGAAAGGAGGCCAAAGGAGAAAACTCCTCAAGACACAGGTTGGAGTGGGGAAGGAGTGGAATAGAAATTACTGCTTAAAAATCCATTCCAGAGGATGGGAGTCAAAGGTGAGGGATGCTTGTGCATTGACGTGCCCCTCCAACAGCTTTGTCCTTTCCAAACAAGACAGGGCAGCCTTGCAGAGAAGCTGTCCCTACCCAAAAGGCTGGTCAGCCCTTCCCACCATCCAGGACCTGTGTTGTGAAGTCTCCACGTGCAGGAGAGGCAACAGCAGGAAGGGAGGGGAGCAGCAGCTGCTACCTCAGGTCAGGCTGGCTGCTGGTTCTCCTGCACTTTACAGGGAAATAGCAGCACCAGGTGATTTATTGGCTGTTCCAGGTGACAACAGGAAAAGGAGAGGCAGTGTTGGTCCTGCATGGGCAGAGCTGGTTGCTGCTGAGCTTACTGACTTTAATCATGGCCCAGGTCTTCTTCTTGCACCGGGGGAAAAGTGTTTTCAGGAAGGACTTTTCTCTTTGGTGCTTAAAGGGAGCCAAATTATTATATAAAATTATATAAAACATCTATGTGACCATCGCTCCACATTCAGAGCATCTGCTGAATCCTTCGTTGTTGCCATTTGAATGTCCCTGTCTGTCAGTGGTGGGACTTTTTAGAGCTGCTGAAGGATGAAACAGGGCAAGAGCAAACTTGCCCTTGTGATGAGAAGATCCTGCCAAAATATTTGAATAGAAGCGAGATGGACATTTCATGGTGCTCTGAACTCCATTTCAGGTGTGCTACAAAGAGTTTATAGGAAGATTTTTTAATTTCAGGCCACGGTATGCATGGCAGCTGTCCGGTTAGGAAAATGAAAAACAAATAAAGAAGTAAGTAGGAAGCTGCAATGGGCCAGCAGACATGGACACTTGTCCCCAGTGCCCAAACTTCTCAGCCACGTGCTCATATCCAGTTACAAACTCTTGACCACTCTCAACAAATTTGTTCTCTGTGGTCTCATCATTGCCATAGATTTTTCTTTTTTTTTTTTTTTCTTTTTTTTCCTGGTTCTTGTTATTTTGGCCATCAAGCCTGCTGAGAGAAGGTTTGCCCTGCGTCAGACGCAACAACAGATGAAGCTCTTCTGCCCTTCAAATGCCACAATAGTTTCCCAGATAACACAAATAACTCATTCTTAAATATAACCATAAATTAAGAAACCAACAATGGATACTACCTCAGGAGAGGACAAGTAACAACAATGTCCAGAGACCTGTTGGGAGGAGCATTATCTGCATCCTATTTAGATTATTAAAAAAAAATTGAAATGATGCAAACTAATCCACAGCTTCTTGTTTTGGCAGCAGGATTTTGGCCACATCCAGTTTTCCAGCAGCATTTCGTTTTCCCACCACCACCACACATGCAGGGTAGTGGCTGAACATTTCAAAAGTAAACCGCCCCCCCCAGCACTTACCAAAGAAAAGAGGTTTAACAAACGTTTGGCGTCCAATGAAGTGGGGACAGCAGCGGCACAGGCATGTCCCAGCCCAACCTGCCTTTCCAGGAATGCAGGCTTCCTGCGAAATTGCCCTCCCTGCCTCGGGGCAACACCTCCAGCACCTCTGCTGTGCCCTGCTCCGCGGTTATTGTGTGCACAGATGAGTGGCACCGACCCGTGTGCCGGGATGTTATTGCTGGATAAAGCAAATAAAACACTGGAGTCACTGCGAGGAAGCTTTCCCATCCCACTGCACGCCTGATCCCCAGGGTTACCCGCCTTTGCCTCCTCACCTCTGCATTGTATGATGTTATTCTAACCTCTTTCATCTTTGGCTTTTGGCAGTCTTTTCTGCTTTAAGTGTATAGTTATCTTAAGTTGAGCAAGATGTTTCAGGCTACAATAACTGGCTGATGTTTTAAATGGAAATCTCCTAATATGCGTTCAATTTACATGTACTAAGGCTCTCATTCAATCTGAAATACCAACCAAGTATAAAATAATAGTGACACTTGACATTTTCACTGAGATTTACAACTTCAAAGGGCTCTACAATATAAACGAACTCCCTCTGTACTTATGAGATGGGTAAGCAAATACTATTAAGACCGAATGAATGAGGAGGGGCTGCAGAGCTCGCCCAAGGCCAGACAAGGAGCTGGTCTCAGGGCTGGGGTCCTGACTCGCTCTCCTGCACCCAAACCACTACACAGCTTTAGTTCTGAAAGCTGCATGAGTCAGGCAGCTCTGCATCCCAAGCAGATGAACGAGAAATTTAGAGCCTGGAATTGGATGCTGTCATCTAATCAAACACACCCACTGTCTGTCCAGCCTTGGCATCACCCTGGGCACGGTGCTGCTGTGGTTCCTTATGTCCGAGGTGCCCCTGCAGTGGTGATGGAGGCTCAGCACCCAGGCTGGGGACTGGTGGGATGATGGCCGTGGGGCAGATGTGCTTGTGCAGACCTGCAGGCAAATGGTAAAGCTGGTAGGGAGTCTGTGGAGCGCCTGCCTTTAGTGACAGCCTGTGCATCTTGCTGCGAGAGACGTTTCAGCCTGTTCTCTGATTTGCAAACATCGGCTGGGTCCCTCTCTTGCAACACTCCTGCTTTGGGGGAGGAGATGAGATGGCTTTTGAGCAGCGCCTGCTCCAGTAGCCCGAATTAGAAACCTGCACGCCGCTTGATGGCTGCAGCTATTGTTAACACAAATAAGCGGGTGGATGTCTCATTAATCACAGCCCATAAACCATTTTGACTAACCGAAAAAATATTTCCTCTGTCTTATTCATGTCATAGCTTCTCTGAGCCTTTTAGCCCATTTGTACGGCCTAGAGAATGAGTTGCTACCCGTTATACAGCATGTCCTGCCCTTCCCTTGCTTTGTAAACACGAGCAGCTCCATTCCATGATGTGTTTTGATGAGCTGCCAAGAGCCAGCTAATGTACTGTTTGCTGACAAGTATATGTTATTAATCCAAAAACACTGAGCTTGTGGGTTGGGACTTTCTTTTTTTTTTTTTTTTTTTTTCCAAAAGAAATATAAAAACTAAATTAAACAAGGGTGTGGATATTCCTCAAATGTAGCTACTGTTTCTTCCGTGATGCAGTTGCAAATGTCAGCTCCTCCAATTTCAGGGAATTATTTAAGGCGTTCTACTCCTTTATCGCATTTATCTTGGTGCAGAATTCGCAAAAGCTTAGCTGGGTGTCCTCTTCTGATGATCCTTTCCCTCAGTGAGTTAGAATTTTAAAACAAATGCAGGGGGATAAGGCTGTGGCAGCACTTCCTCTTACACACTGTGCTGCTTCATGAGGCTCCCTGGGACCTGGGTGGCAGCTGGGGAGAACTCCCAAAATCAACATCCATGTGACCCACCAGGGATTTTGCACATCACCTGAAGGGTTTCGTGTGGTGTGTTTTTCACAAGACTCCGCCTTAGAGCCTCCATGGCTCTTTGGGCTGTGCTCTCAGGACGCTGTGCTACCTGGGTGAATCCTTTTGCAGGGAGCAGCCCATTAACTCACCCAAGAGGGGCTTGCAGCACCGACCGCAGCCAGGACCATCCCCATCCCACCTCCAGAAATGGCTCATGGGAAGGAATTGTGTGGAGGAGGAGTGGGAAGACGTGATTTGAAAGCCTTCCCAAGCCAGGCATGTTGAGGTGTCTCCACGCAAGCCACGGGACCCCCCACAATGAGGAGCAGAAACCGCCCCCAGGGCAGATCAATTTTAAACTTGATGTAAAAAGATGACAACTGTATATGAGCAGAAAACACAGGGGCTTTCATTTTCGTGTGCAGGGCACCATTTGCCTTCTAAAGTCAACTGACAGCTTTTGAGGCAGTCCTTTCAGGTGACAAATGGCAATAAAGCTCCTATTTACACTGGCTGTTGACTCATCTTAGGTGGAATTATGTACAGAAATAAGTAAATAGCTTCCTATTCAATGTGATCCATATACAGCTATGGGCCATAGTACAATGCAAAGCTCCTGTATGGACAAGACCCTTGTTTGTTGTGTGCTTTTCTAGGTCACTTAGCACTCTGCTTCACAAACGTGCTTTTTAGGAGTGAGACTCCTGGTGTGGATGGTCCTTCCCTTGTACAGAGTAATTCACCCTTAAAAGCTAGCAAAGCTATGACTGCCTTTTAATTTGCATTGTAAACACATTAAAGATGAGCTGAGCAAACCAGGACAACTTAGGATGCCTTTTTACATACCTGAACACGAGGCTTGTGTGGTTTATTTTGTTAGTATCCATTTATCTGATGAGTTTTGGGATTGTTAGGAAAAATGTCTTGGAAAACGGGTCTCAAGGAATCCGTTTCAGATGCAATGGCTGAACCTTACATGTGCACAGTGCTTTTTCATGGTTTGTGTCAGCCAAACTGCTAGAGGGTGACAGAGCCCACTTCTGTGTTAGGGCAGGATTTCTCTGGGGCCTTGGAAGCCATTTTTGGCACATCGAATTCAGTTGAAAATGTGTAATTAAAAATCCCTTTAAAACTAAAGAAAACAAACTCCAAGAGCAATGGTCAACAACCTGGGAGGGGAAAAGTGTTTAATGTTTTCTCTCTTAAAACACACAGAATTTAACATAAGTATTTTTACACTGGACTCCCCTCTGTGACTTCTGAACTGCTCCCAAATTGCAAGAAAGATGTCAGGAAAAGTAAAGGAACATGAAAAAAGTAAATTGATGGCCACTGTGGGTATCTCAAGGTACACAACATGCTTGTGAGCGTTTATTCTGTTGGTTTTATGGCTCTGAAAGACATTTCAGTCCAATAACTGTTGACTTTCCCACTGGATGAAGCCATCTTTCTCTTCTGAGTCTTGAGGGACTGTGGAAAAGCAATGTCCTACCTTAGCTGGCAAACTATCCAGGGTATTTTGCACCCATGTAAAATCCTGGTTGGTTGGTCATTATGTCTAGAAGCTGCCAGAGATGCAATATTGTGGTTTGCCATATACATAGATGAGCTTTTGTATCTTAGGCCAGAAGAATTTGCTTTCCAGCATTGAGACACACCTAAAAATGTAACAAAGAATGTGATTCCCCATGAGCTCTGCCCTCTTGTAAAACACTGATTCATCAAGACAGTATACAAATGGTGATTATTATTCTGAAAGTTTCTCAGAACTTTCCTCACCTACCAAATGATCTTTCTGTGCCCATGTTATTCAGACCAGCCAATCTTCAACTCATTTTTCAGTGTTTGTATTTAGCTCTTCAATCTCTCCTTCAGAGCAATCCCAGTGGAAAAGCATATAATAATAGAAACAGCCAGTACTTTCACTCCCATCTCCGTTGACTCTTTTCTCGTGTGTTTCTCTACTAGATGCTGAAATTACTGCTGTGCAAAAATCACTGCCCAAAGGACAACCCAGGTATTGCTGTCACTCTCTGAGGCTTTTTGAGAGACTCAAGGTGGTGTAGATGAAGCAGAGAATGCAGCTCTTCCAGCACTGCTCCAGGATTGTCCCACTTCATCCCTGTAGGAATCTTCCCCACAGAAATTTGTGTCTCTGCCTGACACATCCATGAGTGCACAAACATCTCTGCTGGAAGACAACAAACATTATCTTGTGTTGCTGGAGAGTCAAAGAGAAGTAGGGAAAGGTGTAGCAGCTCTCCAGAGTGCAAAGTGACCTACAGCCCCTCAGTGGGAGGCATGAAGTTATGTAGCTCATTAAACCTTAAAAAAGCAAGGAGAGAAGCTGCTTCCAATTATCAGGATGAAAATTAATGAAATAAAAACTACAGACAGGCTGCAGAATTATGCAATAAAAAGGGCTTTGCTGGCATTAACAAGGCGATGTGTAATATTTGTGTGGTTCTAGCTCAGCCTTGGCTTGAACACATGGTGATTCTGCACATAAAATGTATCCAAATTAATGAATTAAAAATCCTTGATAATCCCATACAATTTTCTCTTCATAGTTAAGTATTATTAGTTGGGAAATCTCCTCAGAAAGGGAAAATGAGGTTGTGATCTTCTGTCTGAGAAAATAACCTTTCTGTTAGTATCAAAGAGTCATGTGCTGGGATGGCCGACCAGAGCGGTGGAAAAGCCCAACTGCTGTCTTGTAGTAGGAAATGAAGGTCCAGCACAGTAGGAACTTCATGTAAGGGGCCCAGAGGAGACCTGCAGTCTGGGGGACATAGGGCCAAAGCAAAGAGAGTGTGGTAGTGAATATGCATGAGAAGAACTGCCCTTTAGGTGCAGGAACAGTCTTACTAAAAGGCTTTACATCAGCCCACAAAGAGTATCTTCCAGAGTGTTAGTTCTGCCTTGGGATCCAAGTATTGCCATACTAGTCCACATCTAAAACCCATGTAGGACATTCTGCTACAACCAGAGTGCATAGTCTTCAGCAGCTTACATGCAAAATTCATTAGACAGCATGAGCTTGATGCAGTTTCTGAAATACTGTTTCTCTTTCACATCCTACTGCCTCAAAGTTCTGTATTTCACGTACTTCTAAACTGCTTATCAGCAATTCTTGGCATAGGGATGTACTCCAGGACCCCTGAAGGAAGCTGATAGATCAGTCCTGATTCAAAACTGATAAATCACTCTCAGATTGGGTGGTAGGTTGGCAGCAAGTGACTCAAAAAGGACAAACAGCAGGACTTTCCCTATTTCATGTGGCTATTAGCAGGGAGCTTAACATCCTCTGTCAGAAAGGGAGCTGGGTACTCACCTGAGAACATTTTATTTCTAGTCTGCACTTCTCCCAGGAACAACTTCTTTTTTCTTGTTAGTTGTTGAAAGATGACAAAGCTATCCCCGAAACTCTTCCTCCTGGTCTGGTGTGGTGAAAATCACCTGAATAGGAAATGTGGGGGGAAATAGAAAGAATTATGGTGGTATTATGTTGTTCTGATTGGGCATTCACTGAGAAATTATCCATATAAGAGGATATCAAGGGATTTGAATTCAGACTGTAACAACAAAGATTTTAACACTTGTGACAATTGGTGTTTTGCAGAATTTCTGGGAATAAATTCTGGCTCTGAAGAATACGAATTATTATTTGAGTGTGTAACATCTCTCTAGGATGCTCAAGAAGATTTATATTGTGTTTCCAAACCCACGGTGGAAAGGGCAGCATGTTCACACAGCTTATTGCATGAATGATGCTTTTTAAGCAACCTTGTGCTAGACCAGCTTGGGGAAATGGGCGTGCAATGCCTGCCCCCCAAAAGTATTTTAATCTTAACCACAGCAATCCTCTGAGTTATCTTGCACATAAAAGAAGAAAAAAATGTATTTCAACCAACAAGAAGAAAAATAAGAAATCTGGTGACAGAGAGGGTGCAAAGATGACTTCAAGGGCCACCATGGCAGTGTCTGCCTGGATGTTCTTTGACACTCCTTAAAGGTATAAATCCTGGTTATTTTATCCAGGTTTTTCCTTCCTCTTCACGTTTCCCCATCCTTCACTGCTGCTGACATTTCAAGGCCAACCGTTATGGAATTGCTGCAGATAAATCCTGAACATTCTATTCAAGAGCAATATCCTCAATAGCACAGTATTTGAAGGAAAATTGCAGTCTTCAGTTTTGATGTATTTAAATTAGGGGTTGGGTGAAGCAAAGAGTCCTTTTGCCTGTGTTGATAGAATAATTTTAACAGTTTGGGGCAGAACAAGGAATATTGAAGTTTGACCTTGAATTTGTTGTGGTTTTCCACAAGAAAAGGTCATGTTTAAACAGTGTAAATGCCTCATCTTTCTAGGGAAAGCTGTTTTCACCTAATTCATAACATGTTTGCAGTTCTTATGTTGGTAATGAACTGCACTGATTTTGCTGTGTAAGTAATAAATTCATGGACTAAATTTTGCAAAAATAGCAGCCCTGGCCAAATTTGCAAGATCTTGGGAAAGTCATGAAATCCATCAATCTTGGCATTCAGAAGTTTACAAAGCACAACTTTGTTTTACACGAGTGCTGTTGTAATAATTTATACATTTCATTTAGCATTTCTTTTACTTAAGAAGTATATAATTCATACAGGACAGAAATTAAGTTGTACAACACTTGGTTTCAATTTTGCAGTTCCTATTAGGGGATTTTAATGTTCTCCTGTTATTGCTGCAGAGCTTTTCCTCTGCTATTGGGCCTTATCATCCATGTGTTGGCCAGCTTAGATGAAAAGCCACATTGCACGAGCTAAACCTTCATACTAATGCCACCAAATTAATCAATTCCTACTTTCTGACTTCTGAACCTACCCTAAGGTGAAGGAAACACGATCCACTGAGGATCATCTTGCAATTAAAACAATTCTCTATGAATCAGCATGACAATGCAGGTGCTAAGCAAGCATCTGTTCAATTAAGTTGGTTTAGCAATTTTGGGGCAAGTCTATTTTGCTTTTTTTTTTTCACATCATTAAGCTTACACTTAATGCTGGGAGCAAACAATAGCTCATTAGTGGATTAGAGGTAATTACCAACAGCAGTCATTATTCCTGAGGCTTAATGGGCCAATTTGCTGCTGTAATAGTACCCCAGTATTGTGGTGCTCCAGCAGAAAAGGGTGTGCTGGAAGGAGCCATTGCCTCGAAGGCCCTGGCTAAGGCTGAGCAATGGCAGCCCTTCCCGGGACACCCCAGCACGGGCTGGAGGGACACTCTGCCACCTGGGGGGTCCCATCAGCTCCTGGGCTTGCATTTGGGGAGCCGGGCTCAGGCTGAAGCACATCCCCTTGCTGCCCAGTTTGCTGTCCATAGGAGTTCCCGTAAGGAAAGGGGGAGTGCCAGAGGCTGTGTCAGCACTGCCCCACCTGGATTCTCCCTTTACTAATGTATTCATAGAAACGTTTTTAATTGTCTTTCACAAAGAGTAGCAAGATGACGTTCTTGTTGCACTTTGGCTCTTCTATTTCTTTCCCTGCATAACCTCATGATGTCCTTCTAGTCCTCCTGAGTTGCCTTCTCCTTTTCCCAAAGGTCATAAACTCTCCTTTTTTGTTTCTTCTATTTCTTTTTTTATTTTCCCACCAAGTTCCCTCTCTGTGTACAGCCAGGCTGGTATTGTCCTGTGCTGGCTTGTCTTTGAGCACATGGGAATGACCATAATGAAGGCAAAAACTTGTTTCTGAGCTGCAGATCTGGTACTGTAGGAATAAGGACAAATGACTCAGCTCCATCTTCAAATTTCCCAGGAAGTTTGGGCTGCCTGCAGGACTCAGCATCTCTGTGCAATCCACAGGCAGAGAAGCCTCTCAGTGCAGAGGACTGAGGGACCATCAGTGAAGTCCAAGGATGCATAATTGTAGTGCTGTTTGCAAGCACAGTCAAAAGATAATAATGGCAGCTATGTTTTTATATTTAGCATTATATTTTCAGTCACTCATTTCAACCTAGAGTGCCATATCGGTTTTCTGCTTTTAGGAAGGGGATTAAGAGAGAAAAAAAAAAAAAAAAAAAAAGACATAATGCTATAGTGGAGTTAAGTGCCATTTCTTCAGGCTCCTGTCAAATCTTGTAATTTGGAATAATTACCAGTGTCAGGTTTGGGGAAGGAGTTTAATGTAAATTGCTTCAACCTGTACTCATCCAGTGAGAAAGAAATACAGTAGGTTAGAAAGTGAAGGACTGAATAGGCATCACCAGGAAAATCACTGTTTAAGCAGCCTCACTTTAATATACATGACTGTATTTTATCTTCATTTTTCTTCATGTCATTCAGACCTGGGCAAATCCTGCTCATGCTGTGACCAATGGTGATTTCTCATTTATTTTAATAGCCCAGCCTACAGACTCCTGCTTAGCAGGAGGTCTTGTGGGTTGCTGAGCACTGTATTCATTACTATATACGATCCTTTAAAAAGCAGGGAAAATCTAACCAGGCTGATTTGAACCTCCACGCAAGGGAAAAACCAACCATGTCCTCAAAAGAGGCTTGAGGGTACCTGGCTGGGTTATGAGTCCAGCCTTGGTGTCCTGACATGCCCCAGCAGTGGCATTCATGTTTTCTATGTAGGACAAGCAGCAGTTTTGTGAGGAAATTGCCCACTTCAGTTTGAGGTCCATAGTTGTTGTGGAGCAAGAGGACATGGCCAGGCTGAAGAGGGAAATGAGCCATTCTGCCTTTGGCCTGCTGTTGTCTCCCATCCAGTTACTTTCTTGCATCTGCAACTCATCGACATTTTTAATTTAATTTTTTCTTTTCTTTTTTTTTGATGGGGAAAAAAATGTCATTCTCGGAAGCATTTGTGTACTTTTAGTGAACAGAATCCAAAACCCAAACCCCATAAAAAACTTGAAAATAATCAACCCACTCTTTTGGATCACATCTCAGAAAAGAGAGCAGTTTTTATTTCTTTCCATTTTGTGTGCATAAAAAAAAAACTCACCTCATTTTCCCCTCTTTGCAATTTCTTTTGAGTTATGGGAGCAGTTTCTGTCTATGAATTGAAATAAATCACCCCCATAAAAATTGGTGTATTGCCTTCTCCACTTCTTGGAAAATGGCCCTCAGATCCTTCACCTTCATCCATGCCATGACAGGGACTTTTGGAGTAGGAGGCTTTTGTAACCATGTCCCAGAATTGCTGTCCTGTTGTCATCCCTAAATCCGGGGAGACATCAGGGAGCATTAGTGACCCCAAGTGTTTCCATCCTCAGTGTGCTGCCTGGGGGTGGCTGACCCTGGTCCATTCCCAGCTGAGAACCACTGCCCAAGGGTGTTGGTGCTTCACTGCCAGTGCCCCCTGTCTGACTATTTATGGAAATGGCATCTTCATTTGTCATTGTCTTTAATCACAGCAATAATTAACACAACAGCCAAAACACCCCGGGACATCCTCAGCCACCAAGTGGATTTTCAGAGGAGACCACTTGTTCCCCTTGTGTGTCTGAGGGGGAGTCTGAGCAGCCTGGGAGTCACCGCAGCGAGTTTTAATGTGCAGGTGATAAATGACCTCACCAGTCACATGTGGAAAAATGTACCAAACTGCTCAAAGCTGTTGCTCTGGGAGGTTCCTCGATCTCAGCGTGCCTTTGTGATGAGGTAGAACTGATGGCCAGTCAGAGTCGTGAACTAGACATGCCTTCAGCAGCAGCTCTCACAATTATCTTCTGCTCTATTGCCAGTACTCAATTCCCATCTCAGCTCTGAATATTAATGACTACTGCAGAGTCTGGGCAAGTAAAGTGTCCCTGAAGTGACTTCAAGTTACAGAGGCACACTAAGAATATTCACATGTCAAATGTTCTGTCTCACTTTGGGAGGCACAACAGTTTTTTTAGGGTGATGATGGCACTGGTGGCCATAACAGTGCCCATCTCAATACTTGTTGTGCCTGGACTCCCTTTGGTTATCTCTGCTCTTGCCAAAACATCTTTCCAGGTCAGGAAAGTGGAGACATGGAAAGGGAAGGAAAAAATTACCATAATTTCTTTGAAATTAATTAGATTCCCATGTCTAGGTATGAGGGCCAGGTTTGCCAAGGATCTGAGAAGGCCTTGGAACTTGTCCTCAAATCTGTGATCGCCCCAAGGCCTGTTGCACTATGGCTGAGCCCTGAATGCACCACACACCCAGCACAAAGGATGTCCACGTTATCCTGGTTGTTGGGAAGAACACTGATGTATGGAAAGCAGAGATAAGAGCACAGTATGGGGCTGTTCTAATGTCTTGTGGAATTTAACATGCAATAAAATCAGGTGGGACAGAAAATATATTCACAGATTATTTAATTGTGTCAGATTGCAATTATTTTGAGTTGCAATGCAGCAAAAGTGAGGGGCCCAGGTGAAGACCTGAGGTCTGTGCAATGCTTAAATATAACAGGAAAATTTCTGCTCTACAGTTAAGTAATCTAAACTGAAAAAAGCTACAATGGGAATCTGAGGCTCAGAGAAATCAAGCAATTGACCCAAATTAATAGGAAATCTTGGGAATCCTATCCAGACCTATGGGGTTCCAGTTTATAGATGTGCTGCTCTTCATCTGAGCCTCTTCAAAGCTGTGAACAGACAGCTCTGGCCTTCTGTACAGTGCTATAGAACTATTCAAAGAACATGAAGGAAGCAAAATTTCTCATTTCCTGCATAATTTTTTTTCCCCTAAAACATAAGAAATCTGATTGTCCATATTGTTTTAAAATGTAGTCTAGTAATATTTGATTTGCCAAATGCTAATAACTACAAACCTGGCTGAAAATGAATGCAGGGAAGTTAACCCTAGGCTCAGTTTGGAAGCTCTGTCCTGACATGACTTGAATCAAACTCCAAGATGTCACAGATGATGCTGCATTCCCATCTGGTCATCCTGTGGCAGCTTTTCACCATGAGCTTACCCTAGAGTTTACCAAAACATGAGACACTTCTCCGGTGTTGCTTGTCTAAATATCCCCTTGTTACAACTCGTCTTGGGAGACAGATAATCTGATACAATCATAATATACAGGTAAAGCATAAAGGCAGTCAAAACAGCATTCATCTGTATCAGGTGTGACTGGTGAGAACAGGAATCCTGCCACGGAGTCACCCATCGTGAGCTGAAGGAGCTCTACAGTGGCTAATCCTGTTGTCATCTGAATTAACCTTCAAATAGGGTAAAACCCCCAAGCAGTTGCATAATAAGAGGCTTAAGGTGTTGAGCTGAGAAGCAAAGTGTGTATTTCGTGCATGCCTGCTTAGCAGTAGCACCTTGAGTGTCATTTCGCTGTTAAGAGGATTGTTTTCCTGGGTAAACTGGATGATGCTCTTCAGCTCACTGCAGCCACAAACTCTGTGTGTGTGTGTGTGTGTGTGCTGAGAGCCTGTAATGCTAATTAAGCATCCCATAAACACTGGCCAGTACTGGGTGTCTCAGAGTGTGATCTCAGTGAGGCGGTGGTTGATGCTTCTCCTTCTGGGAGCTGGTGCTTCCCAAAGGAAACCTTGGCAGAGGTCTGCCTGCACACACTCATTACAGGCTGGAGCTGCCCAGTAGGATTTGCATGCTTGGCAGGGTAATTCAGGTATGTTTTCAAACAAAGCAAACATTCAGCACATCATGCAGTTATTTACCTGGCTCTTTTAAAGCTCCAGTGGTCTGAAGAAAGATAAAACCAAAAGCAACCCTCAAAAAACCCCACCAGCCAAACAGAAGAGAGATATCTCCTAAACTTCCTGGGAAGGTTCATATTTCCAAGAGACTTCCACTTTAAAGTCGCTGCCACTTTTGTTTTTTAAAGGTCTGGTTATTCATTCCCCAGCTCTGCTACTGCTGTTTCTTGCAGCCTTGGGCAACACATTTATTATTCTCTAAACTAATAGTTGTAAAATAGAGAGAGAAGGGTTTTTTTTTGCCAAATATGCTGAGTTTTATGTATCTAGTAAGAGGGGAAATTTTCTCTTTTTCACTCTGTGCAACGGGTATTTCAGGAAAAGGGGGTCCTTGCCAGGGGCACCGTTTGAGATCCCTGACTTCCTCCTGTTCTGCAGATTCAGGGCACTTTTCTTCCATTTGTGTCAATCTTTAAATGTGCACATGGAAGCAAGTTCCAACCCCTCTGAAGACTCCTCGCTGTGGGGAATCACCAAGACAGGCTTTGCTGCCCTTTTAGGAACGTGATGGGGACTTAAGTCCCTGGGTTTGGGGAGGGGAGGTGGAGCTCTGCACTTCCAGAGCCGATGGTCATTTCGTGATAAAGTGATAATGCTAATAATCCCCAGGTCCTTTTTTTTCGCCTTTGAACTGAACACTTTGCCTGTCTCAGCTGTGGTTGCCTTTTTGAACTGTCAGTTTGGGAGGATTAGATGCATGTTTAGGCTGGGTGAACTCATGAATGAAAATATTTTCCTTGGCAGTTTTCAAAATGCTTCCCCCCTTTAAGAGCTGAACCCTTTGGCAACAATCTGCTTTTTGCCCAGATTACCACTGTCATTTTGGGAGGTCTTTTCCCGCAGAACAAACAATGGAATTTTAATAACACAGTGAAATAGATTCAGGACTGCTTTATTTATATTTTCTTTATTTATGCTTGAATACTTAGTATGCAGCTCCAGCAAAGACAAATTTAAGCTTTGTATTACTTCAAAATGATGAATTAAGCTCTGGGAGATTTACTTCCCCAGGAAAGGATATTTTGATTCGCTTCTTTGAACACATCTCACAAGAACAATAAATATCACAGAAATTGAAAGTAAAAAAACTCCCTCAGTCAAAACTGCAGATGCAGAGTAGAGCAGACAGCACTGCTCTTTCTGCAGGGTCTGCCACTGCCTGCCCCAAAACTCCCTGCTTCAGGGAAGGTTTGACTCCAGTGCAACAATCACCATTGCAATGAGGCTGAATTAATTCTGGTTTTTATTCTCTGTGAAGTCCTGCTGTGGATCTGTGCACTGAAGTGCTCGAGCCAACACCAGCTTGAGCAAACAGGCACTGGTTAAGCTTCCAGTGCCATCATCTGAAGGACTCTGCTTGCAGAGCATCCTTTAGAATTATCTCACTTTGTCTAAGGGCAAAGAAGGCACAGTGACATGCAAAGTGAGTTGGGGATCATCTGAAGTGAAGCATAAAATAGCATCTGTTAAGGCTCTCAGCTGAGTCAAACTATCACCGAACTGAAATAAAGTGCCTCCTACAAGCTCTTCTCAGAAACTCTGACAGGTTTGAAAAACAGCTTTTTCTGACTGGGATTGCACTGATTGCAGTGGTAGATATTATTCTACTTTATGATTTGTCCCTTAAGGTTGATATATGTGGTGTTTTTTCCTCAAGAGAATTCTCTGTTATTTCCCCTGCACATCTTCTTAATTCCTGCTGCACCATCCTTCCAACTTCCCAAGCCCGAGCAAGGAGATGAGGAATGAGAATATTCCTGTACAACAAATCTGTTCCAGGGCTTTCAGTGTCAAATAGCCCTGTGTCAGATAAGCCATTGATACTCTGCTGTATTCAATTAAGATGGATGGCATATGGTGGAGATGGAAAGCAGCCAAACAGACCAGTGCTCTCAGTCTGGAGGTCGAGGGAGACAGAAGTGAACTGGAAGGGCTGTACCGTGGGAGCTGTGCAGAAAGGGAAGGAATGAGGGTGTTTTGAAGGATGCACTGGGGATTATTTATGCCTTATTGCTCTGTTTTTAGCCCTGCTAATTCTATCCTGCTTCACTGAAATCACTTCAGTGATTTTAGTGCATGCTGCTCATTGCTGCAGAGTGGGAGGAATCTGAAAAAGCCAGGGAGCAGAGTTGGAGCAAAACAGGTCACTGAAATGCCCTTTGCTGAACACAACTGGGAGTTTTCAACCCAGACCTTGTCAGCACTTGGTGGCATCCCTTGCAAGATGGAGTGGTGCAGACACTGGTTCTCTTGAGGTGTGGGACCTGCTGTTTGCTCCCCTGTGGTGGTCAAAGTACTTCCAGGAAGCCCCATGTGTGCTCTGTGGTCCCACATCCTCTCAGCTGACATTGTTCAGGAGGAAACATCAGCTAAACCCTGTGAGAATTTCACTTGGCTGCTGCCAGAGCAATAGCAAAGGGGTTCAGCCACCTCTCTGAGATACTGTAATTTCTGAGCTACTGTAAAACAGCCTCTGCCAAGGATATTGCAGCTGCTTTTCCATTTCCCTCCTCTTGTAAAATCAAGGGTGAAGAAGTTGCAGGAACATGGCTTGCATCCAGGAATGTGATAAAGATGAAAAGAAAAGCAATGATTCTTGGGGGAATGAACCTCCCTGGCCACTTGCTGGAGCTCTGTGTGTGTGGATCAGAGCTGCAGCTGCACCTGCACTGCATGGTTGGAGAAGATGCTCCTCCCATGGATCTGTGACCTGTGAATCACCTTCTCTGTGGTTATACCCAACTGCTGGGCAGTTTCAAGAGAAACCAAGAACATCTAAATAAAACAGAAAGCGCAGTTTCAAATTTATTTAACTATCTATGATTTAATTTTATCAGACAGTCCAGTAATTTTAATTAGTCAAGCCCATAGCTTTAATTTGGATAATGGTTTGATGTTTTTGATTTATGGTCAGTGAGGTCAATGAAAACACTTTGTTTTTTAGCTAACACAAAATGTGGACTCAGTACTTTGTTTTCCTTCCAGCCTGCTGTACCTGCCTTCCACAGAGTCTCAGGTATCAGAGCTTAATCAATATTAAATCATCCTCATAGTCTAAGTATTTGCTTATGTGCTTTGAATTGTTGCTTGCATCAAGAACAGCAGTGATGCCCCTAATCTGCTTTCACTGGGCTCCCCCAGACTCTAATTATGTCATTTAGAGAAGGACATTTCCTGGCAGCAGTTCCCCAATTCACTGTAACAGCCTCCCTCGGAACACGGGCAGAACAAGGCTATAATGGCTAGCACATGTGAACGATGCTACAGGGACAATTAACCTTCATTTAGGAGTGAGTACCAGCCTATTTTGTTTAATATTCCCAAATGATGGTACCTTACAAGGAGCAGAAGTAACACTGCATGCCAGGCTCAGTATTTACCTGCCCAGTGTTATGCTCAGGCACATCATTACCTTATGGCAGAAGTTATGGCAGCTCTAGTGAAGAGGTACTTTGTAGGCACCCAAAAATACAGGATACACCCAAGATTCAGAGGGATCCTCCACGTGCAGGAAATTGTGCACTGGCAAATAGTTTCTTTGCAGGTACCAGCTTATCAACAAGCTGTGGGTGTTTCTGATATTAATGTCATTAATATGTTCAGGTGCATTGGATTTCTGTGCCCCAACTGGATTCTTGAGGGGTTAGAGCAAAGGCTGAGGGCTGTGGCTTGGATAAGAGCTCGGGACCACGCAGTGGTGGAAGACACACATTTGTCTTAGAAAAATAGATATTTCTGGGCATGTTTATTTTAGTTCATTTCATTCTCAAGAAGGTTGTTCTATTCCTGCAAAATTTGACTTAGGAGGGTGGGAATAAAACCATTGCTAACCTGAGTCCACTCCATGCATCACCAATCCATTTACTGGTCAAGTGGGCTTTGTACTGCTGTGGGAATTCTAAGGGAGTATTTATATTGTTAATATTTAAAATAATATTTTTTTTCTCTCCACATTTATCTGTGTTTCTTGCTGGTGGACTTCTGCAACAGTATCTTTCTGCTGGGAAAATGTGGAGCTCGCAAGTGCAATAACAAAATAAAATATACACCAACTGGTTTAGCTTATTCCTCCTCATTTCTGCAGTTCACCTGAAAAGCCACAATTTATGAAAAAAGAATAATTTCTGAGTCCCAATAAACAATGTTAATAGAGACTTTCATGGCTGCCCACAAACACTGATCATCTTTTCAAGACAGACGGGTTCCAGATGCTGCCACAGCCAATATTTCAGAGGGTGCCTGGCAGAGTTCCCTGCACTGATGGTGCTCACAGTGTCACTGCCATCAGTTCCTAAAATCCAGAAAAAATAAGGGATCATTCTGGGAGATGTGCTGTCCCTGTGAGCACCTTTGCTTGTCTTGGGTGCATCAAACATGGCCCAAAGTTTTGGATAAATTTGTGTGAGGCCATAACCTCAACCAACAGGGGTTGCTACTGTTTCTGTTATTGTTTACTAAATAAATAACCTTGTTGTAAAAGCCTGACAAGGTGTTTCTAATAAGCAAAGCATCAGTGGTAAATATTTATGCTAAATGCAACAGAGACAATGAGAAATAAAATTTAAATACTTTATGCACTGACAAAAAAAAAAATCCTCATCTGTTTTGCATTCACATATGGAACATATTCCCAGGGGTGAGCAAGCGACATATTTTTAGGACACTATTTCATCTTAGGAAATAATGTACAGGCTATTAAAACTCCATTTTGCCATGAATGATAAGTGTAATTACATCTCTCTTGCAATAAAACCTAGTGCTTATTAAATGTAAATATTTAACAATGATTAAAATACATTTGAAGGAAACTTTATAGCTTTATTTTACATGTTCCCATCTGGGTTGCCTTTCCTAAAGCACTATACATTTTGGAGAGTTATTAAATTATTATTTTGAGAAGGACTAACACTCTGCGTGTCCCTCGCTTCAATTTTAATTTCATACACTCTCAGGATTTATTGAAGCCTGCTGACTTTAAGATGCAATCAATGCACTATTGTATTTGTGGAGCTGCAGCGAGGGGAAAGTGGCTTCACCAGCTAGGAAATGCCACTGACATGTCTTTGGTGAGCCCAGTTTTGATGGCCAGCTGTAGTTTCCTGCTTCCACGTGCTCCAGCTCTCATTTGCTTCCAAAGGAAGCACGTTGGTTCCTGAAATGGGTTTCTTCAGTGTTCTGTATGACCCTTCTGGGGCTGTTTTAAGAGTATGTGTCAATAAATGGTCCAATCTTATAAAGTGCAGATGTGCATCAGGAGCAGTATGTGCTGAGCCTGGGCACAGTTCGGGACTGACCCCTCGCAGAGCAATCCAACAGGATTACTCCAGAAAGGAATTCATGGGCAACCGAGGGTTTGTCACATCCAGAAAACAAACCCTGTCTCCAGCCAAAATCTTCCCCATGGAAGGTCCTTCCAAATACCCAGGGAAGCCTCCATGTAGATTTTAAGAGAGTTGAAGTCAGTTTTCTATAAAATCCTGCAGCTGATTTAAAAATTGCATTGCAGCGATATAAACTATTGTGCTGCTATGGAACAGCCTAAATACTTCCAGAAAGGACAGCACTCCCTGTTAAACTTTTATGAGTTCTTGATATAATTTGTGCTGAGATGTGCTGCTTTCGCCTCTATTCACTTTTAAAGGCCTGCACTGCCCCATGATCCCTAATTCCCTCTTATTGTTGATTTTTTTAAAGGAAACTTGTGCAGAGTTCAGCTTCATACTGAAGATCATTCCAAAAGGCTGCAGTTAATTTTTAATTTCACTAGTACTTCCAATCATATGAGCATTATCTCCAAAGTCACTTACTTGAGAGAGTGCTAACAGGATCAGGTCACTGAGAGCTCATTAAAGATCCTGATCCTGCAAAGAAACAGGAGCTCAAACCACTGCAGTTTCTTGGAGTCCCTTATGGCAAAAATCAGGCTGAAAAAGTCACTACTGCTATAATTAAAAAAANGAGAGAGAGAGAGAGAGAAAGACTCAGTATCTTTGTCCAACACATTTAAAAATAACAAATACCTGCCCCAAATTTCTCATTTGGATGCAAACCAGCCTCGGAAAAAACTGGCCAGGGTGCACATTTAAAGCATCTTTAGGTTTTACACCCTCCTCCTTTCAGATTATTGAACTCCTCCAGCAGCTCCGAGATGCTGCGAAAGACAAAGGCTCAATGTGTGTGTGTGGCTTTTCAAACAGTTTTCTCCGAGGAGGAAAATTTCTCCTTAAATAAATCTCCCTCCTCTCTTGAAACCGGCACTTAAAAACAACCCCAAACCCAAGGAAACAGCTATTTATTTCTGAAATAACACACAGGACATCGTTGTACAACGGTATATTCAGTGGTTTAAATTGCACCTGATGAAAAGAAAATTAATTTAAGGCAGTGATTTTCCACAAGATAAACCTTTGGAAAATAAGGGTTTCCCTTAGAGAAAAATAAATAGTAGTAGCACAAAAGGGCTTGGGAGCATGGACATCTTAATTTCTTATTTCATTTAGACCTCTCAACTAAATATTAATTCATTGATTTTTTACATATTATTGGTGGTAAAAAGTATTGGTTAATGTTAGTAAGTATGTTTGTTGGTTTTAGTTACAGACTTTTATTTTCCTAGAGATCAAACAGCACCTCTTGCATACAAAACCAACAGAATAACACAGGTAACCTTTCCCAGGGACTTCTGTAGTCTGTAACCCAGCACAAATACTGGTGCATTTTTGGCTGCTCCTGTTGTCATTGAAGTCAATGGGGCACAAACCTCGATGGGAGCAAGACCTTTCTGATACAGATGGGATGAAATAATTTCAGGCAATCAGTTTTCCAGCATTTCTGAGCTGTTTTTACCCCATAATTAAACATAAGGCACAGTCAGATACGTGTAGGTGTGTGCACATGAACTTTAAATTATATCTCAAGTGATATCAGGTACTGATGGAAAATTCTGTGTGCCTTAATAATCAGCCCTATCTGTGTATTTTACCTACACAAATGATTCCATTCAAGTTATTGTGTCAGCTTGTCGGGGGGAGTTAAAATAATAAACCATTATTTTGATCTTGGGCACAAGGTTTTATTATCTGCAACCCCCATCAGTTTTAACTTCTCAACGCGTGCATTTAAAGTACAAGCTCCACTAACAAATTTAGTTTCCCTTTAGACAAATAATATTTCTTCTTCTTCTTTTTTAATTTTTTTTTTTTTTTTTTTGTAAAAGCAAGTTTTGTTTTATGTTTTTGGATTCATTATTCCTCTCTGTCCTCTTTTAAACCAGACTCCTGGAGGTGCCTTAAATTTTAAGTACAAAATAAAAATGTGCATATATTCTGCATGCATGTATTGGAAATAAAAGAGCATTAGGAAGGGGAAATCATTGCCTTCACTTTGGTCCTTTGTTCCTGTAATAATTTCTTGAACTGAGAATTACAAGGCAATGTTCTGGCTTTAACCTGGATGCTTCACTCTGGCTGAAACTGCTTTCAGCCGTTTGATGACAAAAATTAAGTGTCAGCCTGCCAGAGTTCCCAGGTACTTTCAGCGTGGCTGGGATTGCGCTTTCTGTAATTCTGCAATGGCAGATTTAGTGCTGAATATATTATAGAGAAAAACAACTGCCTACAGAAATAGAGAGCCTGATCTGAGTCCTCTGAAATCATGGCTATTTTTTTATGAATGCTGCGTTTTATAAATAAACAAACACGGAGCTGATCCAAAGCCCATCACTGACACAGTTTTGTGCCGTGTTGATGTTCACCCCTATGTGAGGATGAGGAGATGCACATTGTTCTTCAAGGTGTGAGGGCTGAAACTCTCCCTCCTTATTGTCTTATTTCATCATTCACAGGTAAGGGTAAGTGTGTCTAATTTAGGTGAAAAAGCTGATGAAGGAACAGCTAACCTGCATTCTCTGTGCTGCTTTCTGTGGAGGGGGGGTCGTCACATTCGTGACTGTGAATGCGGGATTCGGGACAGAGTCAGCATTTTGTTGAAAAAATCATTCACAACCAAGACACTCCCATGGCCACGCTGTGGGTGACAGCAAAGCTGAGGGCACCAAAACACTTTTACCAACAAGCAAGCAAATTCCACAGAGCCATTAAAGTCCCTCTTTCTAATGAATTACTTCATCACTTCTCTGTCCACCATTTTCTCTTGCACTTCACGGTGACCGAGCAGTTTAATCAGTGCTTTCCTCCTGCAGACACCTTGAGGTTTGGTCTTCCTGCAGTGCCTTTCTATAAGTCAGGTCACTCTGCAGAAACTGTAGCCTGCAGTATCTGCAGCAAGGCTTGGTCTCCAGGTCTGGAAGGAGCTGTACGTCGGGCTGTGAGCCCCAGGTTTGGAACATCAGTCCATACCCCTTTTTGCTGAGGTGTTTTAGCCTCTCGCTCAGCAGCTGCCAGGCTGGTGCAGCACTTCAGGGAATGTAACAGAGGAACGCAGCGAGCACCGACATCAAATCGGTCTCTCGACTCAACTGGTTATTTAAAAAACATGCCTTTAAATGCACTGAGATTTCTCACTTCTTGCTGGGAAAACATTAAAAGACCGATGCTTTAATCTTGCTGTATAGCCCCGAGTTCAGGGCTTAAAGCTGAAAGCTTGCATTTCCAGCTCCTGCTCTTTCTGCAGAGATTCCTGACAGGACATAATATAGCTCCCAGCAGTATTAATCCCCTCCACAGCCGCCCTAATAGTGACACCTCCTCATACCACCCAGGCTCAGAGGTCCCAAGGCTTGCGGCACGCAGAGATAAGGCAGCCCTTGCTCCTCTGAGCAAGCAGAGCCCCTAATTGCTCACGTTTATTGCCATTAGGAAATTTGGGAGAGGGCCTAGCCCAGCTCTTTCCCGTATTTCCCTGCAAACCAGGGCCACCGCTTTCAGCGGCAGCAGGATCAGCCCCGAGTTTCGCCATCAAATCTGAAGGAGCTCCACGCCTGGGCAGGGACATTCAGGAATCCAGATTTATACTGCTGCAATTAACTGCAAAATTTGGCCCTAAAAAGCCCACTGATGTAAACAGCAGGGCTGCAGGTCAGCAACAAGAACACAGCCTGGGATTAACAGCAGCTCACTACTGGAGCAATTATCTTCTGACAAAGCCAAAAATCTCCCTTGTTAAGCAACTGTGGGGCTCTCCATCCTCTCCCTTACACCTGTAAAACGCCAGGTAAGGCCACCAAACCAGAGGATTTTTTTTCTAGAGTTTCACTGAGGCAGCAACTTAGTGAGCAGTGTGTTCTTAGTACTATTTGTAAAATAAATCTTACCTGCTTCTGAAGAGGAGTCGAGACAGAGCGGAGTGGCTGGACCTGATGTTTACCGAGAGAGTTAACAAGCCTGGCAATAAAACCCTGGGTAATGATGGCTCTGAAGAATTACATTTGCTTCGGAATTTACTTTCATAAAAGCATGAAATTTTATGCAGGAACAAGATCTATAACCACCTATATAAAAGTAAAGGGATTTAGTACCTCAGAGAATGATGGGCTCGATTCTGTACTGCTACTGCAGGACAGATCTCATATTAGGGCTGTAGGATCAAAGCTCAGGGAGTAATTCAATATTCGTTATTTCGAAAGATTTGTCTTTGGTGAGCATAAATTATTATTTTCTTGAACCAGTTTGTTATTTTACTTTTTTTTTTTTTTTCTTTTAAATGCCAATCTCTCCCTGCAGGAATTATTCTTAGCATTTGCTGTTGGAAATCTAAGCTGGATTTTTATTTTTTTTTTGTGCAAATATGATTTCAGAAATTTTCTTTGCCTTTTTCCCCCCCGTAGTGTTTGCATCCAATTCCATGACCGTGTCAGTCAGCAAGGGGACCAAGATACAGTACAGATAAGTTCACGAAATAACTCATTGTAAACTTGAATGCTTTTGTAGAGTTTGTTCAACCTTATAACAAATGTCCAGTTTAGTCCTCAGACTCCACACGGGGAAATGAGGCATTTCTTCAAACACCTCTCCCCTCTTCCCGCTCTGCTTCGTGCCATAATTTAACAAAAGATTTCATCACCGTACCCAGGCAAAACTCCCGTTAGCAGAAACACAAGATTTACCAGAGGAAACCTGGAAATATTGGGGATAACAGTTCTCTTCTTCAAATCCATAAGGAAAAGTGCGATTAATAATGCCGGGTAAAACTCCAAATTAACTTAAATCAGGGCAGGATTCCGAGGGAACAGAGGAATTCCCGACCTCCTCAGGCAAAGCCCGGCTTTCCTGAAAAGTGCCCTTCGGGGAACTAACGGGATCAATGTTAATTGTTCTAAATGTCGCCCCTGCACGGGGGACCCGCCTCTCCCGGCCCCTCTGCCCGCATCTCTGCCGGCCGCTCCCGCTCCATCCCGGCCGCTCCCGCTCCATCCCGGCCGCTCCGCCGCCTGCCGGCAGCGGCACCGGGAGCCGCAGCACCGCGGCTGCTCTTCCCCTTTTAAAACTATTTTTCCCCTCCCCGTGTGTGTTTTTCCCCCCAAGTGTCGGAAGCCGGCGGGATGCTTCCTGCAAGCCCATCCTTCCTCGGGAAGAGGGAACGGCACATGTGCCTCCCGTGTTGTTTGGGTCAACGTAGATTATACCAGCGCGTTTATGTCAGACATACCACCGCAATATTCTTGTTACTATAGGAGCAAAATACATGTAAATATTTAGGTGGATTCATTCCAAGTGCAAGGGGCAGCTCTGGAAAGACGTGGTGCCCCGAGCCAGAACATGCTTTAGCACACATGGAAAGCCCAGGTAGGGTGAGCTTCGCCCCAGACTTCACACAAACCTTGCAAATGCCAGGCTGTGCAGTGCTAAATGCACACCAAAGTGTCGGTGGGACTGATGTCTGACTGCTTAGGGGAATAATCCCACCAAAGCCCCATAATAAATGTTTGCAGGATCAGCCTGGAATGATTTGAGAGAAAGTTTCCCTGGTTTCTTTTGTTTCTTTTCAGCCTCCAAGTGACAGATGACGTGTAAGAGTCAGTCCCTAAAGAAGCCATGCATTGCACACAGACAACAGCCATAAAATTGTCCCTTCCCTACAGGTCTCTGAGCTTTGCTTCTTCCTCAAGGCCTGATTTAACGTTTATGATGGTTAGGGAGAAGTAGTAGGAGGGCTTGTTTTAACTTCACTGTGTAAAGAAATAAGGTTGTGGGACTGCTGCTTAGCTGAAAAACTATTATTAGACAGAAGAGGACATTTTAGATCAGGAAAAATGCAACCAAAAAAATGCTAAAGCTGTGTCAGTTATAAAAGAAACCTACAATGTTTATGAAAAAGGGCTGGATTTACCTCCCTGCTCCACTGGATTGCAATGCTAGAGTGGTTTTAAACATAATTTGAATGGCTCTTTCTTCCCTGTCTTTATTTTTAAATGGAAGATAAATGAGTTGAAGTCATTTAGAGCACAGGGTTTCTGGTCTGACATGAGCATATGGAGTGGCCAGTTGTCTCTGTGCCGTAGTTTATGCTTTGTTCTGGAGGAAAGTAACAAATATTGGCTACCCACCAATAATTGTTTGAGAAAACCAGATATGTGCTGCAGATTTTGGCTATGTCACTAGTCCTTATATAAGCAAAATGGGTTGTTTCTCAAACACTGTGCTCGTCTGAACCAAGCCTACAGATGGTATTTGTATTAATCCAGCAAATTCTGCCCTCCACGACATCTGCACAAAGGCCACTGCCAAGTTTGCAGCCAGACAGTGAAAATTTTCCCACTTGGGAAGTGTGTGGAAGAAAAAATTTTGTTCAGTGAAGATGTACACCAGAGGGTGGAGATGCAAATGTTCCCCTTCACCAAAGCTTCCCATTAGGGAACAGGAAGGAAACCTTATAAATCCCCCAGAGACACACACCATGAGCCCTCAGCCCCAAACCCCTCTGAAAATCCCTCCTGACTGAGCCCTGCCATGCACTCTCCCACCTATGGTCCCCCCTTTTTCATGGGAAGGGGATTTCCACACGGGATGAGTGTCCTCGGGGATTCCTAAAGGCTGGGACTGGTGTGATACCCGGCGCCCACAGCAATCGTTGCCACCGTGGCTGATGCACTGGCCACAGCCAACTTCAGAGAGAAACCCAACAATGGTGCACTGTATTTAACACTGTGTGCTGTGGGAAATGGAGAGAAGACAAACGGACTTTATTTTACAACAGAAAGAATGTTACACCCTTTGGTAATACGTAACTAATAACTTAAACCCATTAAAAACTGTGATCTCTACTCCACCGCTCCCGAATGGAGCCAAGGCTGTAAAAATTCATGAAGGAATCAGTAGCAGGCTGGCTGGGGTTACAAAATCTACAAAAACTGCTAGAAGTCACAGTTTTCTCCATGAAAGGCATGGCCATAACAAATATCCCACACAGCTCGCTTCCTAATCCATTCCCAGGAAGCTGCATTGTGTGAGGCTGAGCGGATCTGAACATCCAGAGAGGAGGGTGTGTGGGACCACACGGGTGTGGGGTCCCGGTGGGTGGGGGCTGCCAGGCCAGGAGGGAACCCCCAAATGTCCCCAGCACTCTAGACCTGGGTTTGCCCCGTGCTGGGTGTCGCAGGGCGGGTAGTTGACTGATCACACTGGGAAACAAAAGCCATGCCTGGAAGAAAAGGGCTCCTTTTCATTTCCGTTCCCCATGTCAGGCAAAAATTAATGACTAAATGCACCTTTCTCTGATGTTGCCCATCATGCAAATACGGGTGGGCAGGAGTCAATATGAACTTTAAACACACCTGACACAGGTGGTTCTTGCCTTTCAATGCTAAATGGCCACTGGCCAACAATTCATGGTGCAGCATAAAGGAATCCTTGTGGCAAGCAGCCTCCCCTCTGTATATATTTGTTATTCCAGAATGAAGCTATTCATTGGGGCTGAGATGAAACTGCCCAGGTGAATAACTTCCTGAAACCCAGTGCTCCTGCAGGAGTGCAACCAAAATCAACTGCAAGATGAATGTGGTGTGTGAGTCTGAATGCTGGGGAGAAGGCACAGGAATTGGCAGTGGTGGAGGGCAGGATGCAGCTGGCAGGAGATGCCCAGCTGTCCACGGCTCTGCTGCTCCAACATCCTCATCGTGGTGTCTCTCCCAGGCACTGGTCGTGCTGAATCATTGACCTGGCAATTTTTATACAGCCAGTGGATCTTCTCCTTGTCCTCTGGGCCAGTCCTGCTGCCAAGAGACCAACACTGACACAGCACGGATGGAAAATAGATCAGGGAATGCTATTCTGTTTTCTCATTTCAGCAGCCAGCCTGTGGGTTTTTCTAAAAACAGCAGTCTGAAATAAAATCCAGGCTGTTCTTAGAAGTGCTCAGTGGCACTGCTCTTTTCCTACAAAGCAGTTGCAGGGTATCTCCAGGAAAACACTTAACCCCACACTGGTTGTCCTTCATCCTTCCACAATTTCACTGCGAGCCTGTGGCAAATTTTTTTGTCTTTTGGATGAAGCATATCCTATTCTGATATCATTTAATCAAACCAAAAAATAGATTGCACTGTATCCAAGAAAGAAATACAGACTAAATATTTTTGTGTGTAGTCACCAAAATAACTGTAAAGAGGATTTTGTAAGCAGTTTGGGAAGTTCTCTTTCAGCTTATGCATACAGAAATCTTTCCGTACTATCAGAGTTGGGATTAATTTATCACCAAGCCCAGGAACTGTTCCCAATTGGAATTAGCCACACTAATGTCTGGAGCTGACAGGCACAGCTGCAGCAAGCTCACTCATGTTTATTTTTGTAGTTTTCCTTGTCTTTTAACAGCTCGTACACTAATGGAAGAGCAGGAGCTGAAACTGCTCATCTCTGCTCTGCTGTTGCAATGAGTTCCTTAAGACAATACAGCACCTTGAGGGCTGGTTTTAAGCTCCTGATGGGATCAGTGGCAGGCACAGAAAATAGCTGCATGCTCCTAAGTCTTTCCTGACTGTTCTTTTAGAAAACCCTCTGAAAGTTGAGTACAGAAGATTGCATTTAGTCTCATCTTTCTGTGTTTAACTCCCGTTTCAAAACCTGTTTTGGAAAATAGTGGTCTGCAACAAAGGACTGAAGATATAAGTCTTGGCTGAAGGGAGAACACAAGAAAATGAAAAAAGAACAAGAGAAAGTGGGTTTAGCTGGTGTACACACATTTTAGTTGTGGTGAGTAGCAGAAAGAGGGTATCGAGCAGCTGGCAGAGATGGGATATTATTGCACCAAACAACGTTTTCTTGTCCTTGATGCTTGTGCAGGATGCAAGTCATTCTGCCTTTAAGAAGAAAAGGTACTCTCTGCATGAAAATATAATTTATTCAATAAAAAATTGTCATAGATCAAACTGAAAGGTCATCAAGTGGTATGTATTAAAACTTCCATGCAATGTGCACGGTATAATACAGACCTCAGGGGTTACTCCAGAGCTCCACCCTGATTGTGGGAAGTCTCTGCACTTGGACCCATGGCCACATTAGTTATTTGCTGTGGTTTTGAGCCAGTGTCCCTGTGTTTTTTCCCCATGGAAACATGGGGGAAAGGACAATAAAGCAGGTCTGACATCTGTCTCACCTGCCATGGGAGTTGGGCGAGAGCCAGGAGAGGCATCTGGTCCGGGACATGGAAGCAATTCCAGGTCCTGTATTTTAGGCATTGTATTTCTATCCTCAAGTTCATCTCGAGCATCACGTGTACACTCATTCCGCTGGAATATGTCCAGGTTATCTCTCCATTTACACAAGCAAACAGCCAGAGGCAGGGCAGCCGAGGAACAGGCAGTGCCGGTGACTGCCAGATGTGGCAGATCCTGGGAGAGCCTCCCTTGGCTGAGCGCCTCGTCCTGCCTGGCTGCATCAGGCACCTCTGGCAGACACGAGCTGCGGGACCTGCCTGCCCCGAGCAGGCTGCGAGCACCGCGTCCTCTGCGGGCTTTAGGTTGCTGAGGCAGGAGAGGAGCAGTGGGGAGGGACGGAGAAGAAGAGGGGAATGGATTGCAGAGGGACAGACGAGGAGGGAGAGGAATGCGGATTTCTGTCGATGCTTGCATCCTCCGGATGCTCGTCATAACCCCAGGGGTATCTGTCCTGTCCTACCTGTCTGGACCTCCGCTGGAGGAACGACTTGTGCTGGCAGTCTGGCAGTCTGGCTTCGAATCGCTGCTGCTCCCCCAGGTGGGAAAAGCCAGAATTAACTCAGGAGCAGCCGGCAGAGGTAAGGAAGGCACTTGCCCAGCAGCCAAGAACCGAGAAAACACTTCCCCACCTGGTCCTTCTGACAAATCCATCTTAGAATCTGGGTGTACGTGTGTGTGTAAACTGCTGCTTCAGACTTATGCTAAATTTGCTTACCAATTTTTATCATGTATATGTACATGTTCCCTTCCATGCCCCAGGTTATCATTCCTGGTGTTTAGGATACTCCATGGATATTGTTAATGAGCTTATGGAGCCCTTTTCCTGCAGCTCAGCAGCAACCAGCTCAGTAAAGCTTCAAAGTTGTTTTTTAGTATTTGCAGTAAAGCTCAAAGGTTGTTATTTGTATTTACAGTGAGCAAAGAAGGAATGGGGGAAGGTATTGGTTCAAACAGAGCTGCCAGGGGAGCAGATCTTAAAATTTCTTTCAGTTGGTGTTTTTGCAGGAAAGCTGGGAGGGAAGAGGCTGGAAGTACTCTGGCAGAGCAAGAAGGAAAATAACTAAATGAGGCTGCTTGTTAGGGAGATGGGGGAGGAAATGAATTACCTTATCACCTTTGCTCTTCTTTCCTCCCACCTCTCACTATTGCTGTGTCTCTGACAGTCCTGTGGACACAGACACGCAGGTTCCCAGTCCCTGCAGGACTGAGGCAGCAGTTCTGTGCTCACACAGGTGAACCTGCTGTGCCCACGGGGGCCCTGTGGCTTCTCTTGCTTGTCAGTGCCAAAAGCAAAGGACAAGCAGATGAGCAAATGAGCCAGGGGGAGGTTGGGATCACGCATTCCTGCTGATGAGCATCACTAAGCCTTGGAGTGAACTCAGCATCCCCTGTGCTTCACTGGTAACAAGAGAACACCTTGGGCTGCCTTTTCCTGCGTGTGTGTTGGGGGGAAGCTGTTGGGATGGCACGCTGTGCTGAGGCAGGAGCTGGGGTGTGTGGGCAGTGCGGGGTTTGAGTGCCTACGTGTGACACCCCTCGGGAGGAGATGACGTTGTGCCCCTTAGAGCAAAGCCCTGGGGCTGTTTTGCTGCACCCACAGAGGAGGAAGGCTGTGTCCTTTCCCTTTGCCTCCACTCCTGTGCTGCTTTCCTGGAGTTATTTTCATTTTAGCTGTATGCCAAGTTTAAGGCTTCAAGGATTTTTCTGCGCTGACCCTTAAATCCCTTCACTGGTCAATATGATGCATCACCACTCAGTATAATATCCTTCTGTCTGGTTTGCTGGTCCCAGCCTTATTATTTTATGTTTCTGTACATTAAACTGCATTTTCCATTCACTGGCCCAGGCAAGCAGTGGATTGAAATCCCTTGTTCCTCGTTATTTGTTCTCTCTCCAATTTTGTGCCCTCCACAAACTTTGATAGTTTGTGAAGGTATTTTCATTCAAGTCATTTGCAGGTATTACAAATGAGGGAAGTCCCTTGGTGTTCTCATTTGTTGAGCCTTTACAATACAGGATTACCTTTTCAAAGGAGGATGTAGTGGTTTAGCAGCAGGACTAGTGGATGTTAATACACACCTCTTGCTACAGATCCTCTGAAAGCCACTGCTGCTGTCACAGTGCCTTTCTTACCTTTGCACAGATGAAGGCTGTAAGTTGGGCTGGTGTTCTGCTAAAATTGCTCTGGAGTGTAAGGTCTGTGACAACTGGAGAAAGGAAAAGAGGGAAGAGAGTAAGGCACAGGAATAGCAGCTGCTTAGGGAGTGGAAGTTATCATGAGAAAACAGGAACCTGAGGCACCTGAAGAAATTCTCTGAGGAGTAAAGGGAACTTGGATTTGAAATATGGCCAGGACTGGAAAGGAAACCTTGTCCCTCTAATCGATGTGTTAGTGTGACTCCAGTATGTGCATCACCCTGCCTGTGCTCTCCTGCCAGGTATTTCCTGATGTTGTAGTTGAAAAACAATGAATTATAAAGGCAAAAGCTGCAAAGCCAAGTGGAGCACCGAGCCCGGTGTCCTGAGCCCAGCCCAGTGGCAGCAGGGCAGGCAGCCCCAGCACAGCCTGCCAGCCTGGCCACCAGCCTGCAGTGACAGGGCCCAGAGTCCTGACGGGTATTTACAGCCACCTCAAACCACAAAAGGAAACAAAAATGTCTCCTCATCAGCTGTGCAGGTTTTATTAAGTATGTGTTTTGGGTTGAAGCCAAAGTGAGCTCGGCTGTTTTATCACTGTTTATTCCTGTCATTCACAGCCTTTATCAGTTATCTCCATCAGACCTGTGAGCACTTCAAGGGCTGTCACACAAATAAGACTTTTATCTGCAGTCAAATCCATAATCAGGCAACAAACCCCCCTCACCTCGCTTCTATTTAAAGTCCCAACTCAGGTTCTTACAGAAAAAGGGACTTCACAAAGGAATTTCAGTAATTATCCTCTCCCCTCCATCCCCCAGATGTTGTTTGCATGGTATAGGTACCTGTGGGTACTTGAAAAGAGAGCTCCGAGCTGCCTTCTCTTTAATGGAAGACTTTTAGGAAAGTGAACTTTAACTTTTAAACTTCCCTATGAAAAACAGATCCATGTTAAGTTTGATACCATTTGCCTCAGGATGATCTCAGCTCTTAAAATATGATGGTTTTAGTTGGATTAAGAGCCTATATTGTTGCTGAAGAGAAAGAAGGGTGCCTCTTTAATTGCAGCCCAAATCTACCTAACAATTGCCACATGTTGAGCAAGATTTAAGAGTTATTAAATATGAAAGCCACTATTGCTCCTTCACCACGAGCAGCCTTTGTTTTCTAAACCTGGAAAGCACTAAGTAAAAGGGGGAGGAAAATGTAAAAAACAAACCAAAAAAAAAATAACCCTGCTGAAACCCTGAGATCTGAAGGGCTGTGTTTGCTTTCTGTGGAGACTGATGTTAGTGCAGCATCTCCTGCACTGACTGAAACAAACTCCTGGGGCTCTGGTGATCTTATTGCTGGGAAAAGCCAGTACAAATTCCCAACAGTGCTTAGGTTATTTACAAGCAGTGAGTTGATAACTTGACCAGAGCTGTGGTAAGTGAAGTCAGAAGGGTTACATTGGCTCGCTGTTGATGCCATCACTGTGGGCAGCTTGGCTTTGTAAAGCTGAGCCCAGCCCTAACTGCAGGTGCCAGCCTCAGGGCAGGCAGGGCAGGTTCTGCACCCCCTCTTTTCACATCAGGGGTGAACCTCCCTAACCTGGGACAGAAGCTCTGAGGGGTTGTGGTGCCACTCTGGGAATAACCTGCACGACCTGAGCTATCGACTTCACTCCAAAGGAGGATAGAGCAGCCCTAAAATAGGACAAGGCAATAAGGGGTATTTTTACAAGTCATCTGTAGAAAGTTAATGTTGGGTCAGAAGGAGAGTTACAGCTACTGTCTCTTAGAAAAAAGGAGAAAAAGAAAAAGCTAAACTGTGATTTTCAGAGGTCAATGATTAAATTTCTTTTTGGATGTTAGCCCTCTAGTCCCTTTCCATTGTGCTTGACAGTATTTCAGAGGGATCTTCGGCCTCCAGCAGCAGGATTTTGCAGTTATGGTAATACAGCTTTCATACAATACATTATTCATTTTTCTAGGTCTCCATTTAGCAGTCCTGGCAGCTAAGTAGGATGGTAGAGTTTAGGGCAGGGACCACTGCAGGTCTTTGCAGTCTGGCAGGAGAACTTAGCTAAGCCTCTCAGGTTACAGAGGAAAAGCAATTTTCATTTTCCCTCCTGCTCAGCAAAGTAAACCCCAGCTCCTAATTTTCAATCAAGAAATCACAATGGTTGGATTTTTCATGTCTGATCTCAGACACACCCCTATAAATCTGGAGCTGCTTAGAGAGCTGGGAACCCTCTTTGGCAAGGTGTGAAAGAGGGGGAAGCAGTTGACTTTATACCACATTTTTAAGCTTCTTTTTCTATGGGGCTCCAGAAATCATTTATTCCTCCCAATCCCCTTGGCCTGGCTCAGCATTGCCCCCGAGGTACCTGCTGGGGGACGCTCCTGCAGTGCATTCTCCAGCCTGTTTCCCAGCTCTCCTCGAAAATCTTTTCCACAGCCTAAAACCTCCCCAACAAATTCCATTTGTGCTTACAAGTCCAAATCAACCCCCTTCGTTCTCACAGTAGGTGGAAGTGTTGTTTAGGGATTGTAGTCAGGATGTCGGGTTTTGCCTTTGTCCATCCTGCCTTGTCTCCTTGGATTGCTCTTTCGCAGAGCAATGATCGTGACCTTGAAACTTTTTTGACCAACAGGACCGGTTTCCAGACAAAGCCTTTTTCCTTTTATCAATCCCTCCAGAAAAGCCAGAAAACTGGAAGAGATATTTCTTGACTAATCACCATCGGATCATTTGGGGAATGAACCAGCTTTCCTGAACTTTCACTCTTTGGCTCCACCCATTCCCCCAGCAATAAAACAGATCTTCAGTTGTTGCCCTAACAATTGAATGGACAAGAAAATGACATTGTTTCCTCCTCTTTTTCTTCTTCATTTTAGTTTTTAACTTTTCAACTTTTCTTTATTATAAAATTCCAACTTCCAGCTGACCCCTGAATAATTGGTTTTGTTGCAAGGGTTATTTGAGGTCTAAATGAGCCCAATGACATCTGTTTAATTTTAGATGCTTGGAAAATATTCTAAAATTAATGAAACCCAAATGTACAGCAAACTAATAGAACAATTTTATTTATTAAAAAGACGGTTAAAACTAATTCTAAACATTTCAAGAAAACAAAAGAGGTGAATGGGATTTGTCATTGTTTAAATTGTACTTATTATATTACATTTCAGTGAAATGCCCTCTTGACCTTCCACAGTTTGCTCGATTTCCTTGTCAGTCTCCTTCCAGCTAATTTGCTTTGACATAAACAAAAAGAAAAGGACTCAAGAATGAAATGCAGTCACCCAGTATTTGGGGTCTCGGTGCTGATTATAGCCAGATACAAATAGGAATGGATGGAACTTGCTAAAAGCAGGACCATGTTATTAATTCTTCATGAATATTTGGATGGTCATGGGAAATGTATGGAGTGACACAAATCTCACGTGTGACACAAAATGCAACTCGAGCGCTCATTCCTTTTAAAAATGGGTGATTGAAATGTGTGATTTGGCATTTTCCTCTTTCAGCAAGTTTTAGTCCACCTCTCTGGGCTGCTGAAGTGTTGGGTGGCTTAAGTGAGCAATCCCAAATCACAGGTGAGGAAAGGTGATTTATCCATTTTATGCACTTGATTTGCTGCATGTATTCTTTTGAAAGGAATGCTTAGCCAGAGGAATTACACAGACATCACGGATCATCCAGCAGAGAATTTCCACAAGTGTTTGCAATATTCTCCTTGCAACTGGTGCTGGGATTCCATTTAACTATCACCCCTTGTGTGGTGTAAAACTCTCCAAAACAAATATAAATTACGGTTTGCTGTAATGTGTATGCACACATATAATCTGTGTATTTTTGTAGGAAATAAAAGGGGTTGCAGTACTTTTGTACACTAAGACATGGTAAAGCATGTGATAAGTAGAAAATTGGGCAGCGTGAGTGACTCTGCAGGTAAACACCACAGAACAATGGCAGAAGTGATAATTCTCACACACCTTCACCTTTAAAAAGGAAATAAAACTGAATACTGTGGATAGAATCCCCTTCAGCCTTAAATCTCAGGAATATTTAAAACAGATCGGTTAGGAAAGGTTTTTCTGCCTAGAAACAGAATGCCCCCAGGATGGAGTGTGTGCTTGTGCTTCATTTACAGCTTCACCAGAGATGACCATGCCCCAGGTGTGGCACCCGGGCAGTGCAGGGCACAGTACCCAAATACAGTGAATTTTAAAGTTGCTTTCTCTCTCTGGGACCCCAGCTGGACTGCTGGGTCGCTTCTGAAGCTGAATATCAACCCTTCTTTAGGAACACAGAAGTGTGAAGAGGGTAAAGGTTACCCTCAAATGGTAACTAGTTCCTGTCACTCAAAAGCAAAAAGCAGTTTAACCTGTTCCCAAATCCTCTGACTTGCGCTGTCAGTTAGTTTGGTATTTTCTCAAATAGCAGTGGGTATTTGAAAAGGAGACCCCCACCTTGCATAGAAACTGCTGGCAATTTTTCATGAAATTGCAGGATTTCTGTGGGGTTGGACAGAATCCACCCCGGTGCCTGTGAAATCTCTCAGGTTCTTGGGAATCGCCGATTCACTGTTAACAGTAAATTAGGCTAAAAATGAGCAATCCATAAAAGACTGATGGAATCAGAGCAATCAGCACCATTGTGGAAGCTGGTTGTATTTGCTAGACTTACATCTGATAACAAAGCAAAGCTATTTGGGCAGAGTTTATTGGACATTTCTCTGTAGTACAGGTGCTGAGCCGCAGATAACTGCGGTCCGTGCTCAGCCTTATCGTTCAGTCATTTCGAGCTCAGTTGACAGAAGGATCACTGGTGTAGCTGTAATTGGAGTTTACAATGTTTGCAAGTATTAGGTGACTTGTAGCTTAATGCCATAACTATAGGGACAATAAATTACATGGTCATTAGAGGGCTTTAGCTATTCATATAGTATTAGGCATAAGAAGGACAGTAACGTTTCTCTAATAACACATAAAATGTATATTCCAATTAAAACCATAATAGGATAGACTTGGCGTTACATTACACATTACAGCCTCTCATGAATTTCACTGCTTAGAAATTATTACCGTTAAAATCATGGTTTCAAAGACTTGCTCACAGGGATAATAAATTCTCCCAAGCAGGTTTAGAGAGAAGCACTGAGCCCTCATGGAGAACGACTGTGCTTTAATGCTGGGAAAAATCAGCCAGTGAGCAAAGCTTTGAGGGCTTGGATTTCTTGCTTTTCTTTTCATTCTCCACAATAGGTTGGCTCCCCAAACCGAGTGAGGTTTAATTAAAAGCAATTGAGCAAACAAAAACTAGTAAAAAAAGATATTTAGAGGCTCTTATCTCCCTCTAGAAGCAGTTCTGCCCCTCTGTGTTGCTGTGTGTTTTGCTGTGTTGTTGGGAGACTTTGAAGGGATGTTGAAACCATCTCATTTTCAAATCCCAGTCTGTTTTCTGCCCTTGGTATGTGCAGGTTTTCTTTTACCAAAAGCAGCCCAAAAGAGGGTAGTGAGAGGTGGACTCTGTCTAAGGAACAGTGTAATGCAGTGTACTCTCTGGTGTTCAAATACAGCTCTTAGCTTAGGGACATCACACAGCTGCTCCCTGTGTGCCTTCAGATGTCAGAGCTGGGGATATTCATTATCCTCAGGGTATGCTTCATTTACGTTTGAAGGTGTCGAGTCCTGTGAAGCTCAAGCATCTGTCTCACTGCAAAGAAACAAGTATGTGCTTCTATGACCTTCCAGAAGAAGGCTGCTGGTCAGAAAGGGACCCCCTTTCTTTATCTGAGATTAGGCCTCCTTGTTTGTTCACCAGTCACTTCATCCTTGTAAAGCTGTGAGAGATACAGAGCTGTTTGGAAGACAAACTGAACTGTCTTTTCTTGGTGTGTTCTTCACCCGTCTCTCCCAGCCCATCCTGCAATAACCTCCTTAAGTCTTGGGCATTAAAACGGTTATAAATGTGCTTTGGGAGATTATGGGTTTGCATCACAGTTACACAAAGATTATTTGAAGTGTAGTTAACATGGACTAGGAGTTATCTCCCAAAGCTGTTTCACAACAAGCAGAACTACCAAAGATCTCATTCCAGATTGTCAAGAGATTGGAAAGGAAAGTTAAATGGGTCCATAGAGGGGGGCAAATTAAACATCTTTTTGAAAAAAGACCGTTTCTTGAAACACAGATACAAGAAGTTGACTGTTTTCCCTGAGGAATCTTTAGACAGAAAACAACAAATAAATGAGGCTGAAGTCACTACTAAGACGAAGAGAGTATCAGATCTTGTACTGGAGTGGAAACTGCTCTGCTCCTTAGAGCTGTAGCATACCATGAAAGCAGATGATGAAAAGGACCAGTGTCAGCAAGAGAGTCACTCTGCAGTTCCTCTCCTAATGCCATCCTTTTTCTCCAGGGTGAGTCCTGTTCTGTTGCACAAGACAACCCCAAAAATCACCCCTTGTGCCTGAGAGTGCTGTCCAAATGCTCCTTTGAGCTCTGGCAGCCCTGGGGCTGTGCCCACTGCCCTGGGGAGCCTGGGCAGTGCCCACCACCCTCTGGGGGAAGAATCCAAACTAAACCTCCCCTGCCACAGCTACATGAGCAGTATAGGCTGGGCAACACCCACCAGCTGTGAGTGACATCCCTGTGACACACCTCCACAGGGGACCCACCTTGCCTTTTGGGAGCTGAAGTGCAATCTGCCCTGCTCTGCTGCACAAACCTTTCTGGTCTATGCTAGAAATAAACATAGAATAGTCTCCTGTGCACAGGCCAAAGATCTTATAGTTTCTGTAGGAAACATACACAACCATCTTCCAATGGAAACAGTGTGATGTCTTCTTGCATGTCCAGGAATTTTTCATTCTGTCATAACAGCGTAGTCTCTCCACTCTTCTTCATAAGCCCTTCATCCTTCTTTGCTAATGGTTTACAATATAGAACAATTTAACTGTATATATTGATGTAAATCATGTCACCTTCTCTGTGAATTATATAAAATAATTCATAGTGGAGAACTCATGGAAGGGTTTTTAAGGCTGCAATTCATCTTCTCTTTTCCATTACCCTGAGCAAGAATAAAAGCCAGATACAAATTTGGCTTTTTCCTTCAGAAAGGAAAAAATGTAGCTATTTAATACCTGAAACCAGTCATTCCTCTGTGTTCATAAATTGGACTGTACAAGCTCTGAGGAAGGTGTGTTAATCCAGACTCCCTCCACAGACAGCATAATTTACATGGTTTCCCAAGTCCCAGCTCATCAATAATACTCAAATAATCACAGATAAACCTGGCTTCATAGCAATTTTTAAACTTCTTGCCCGTTCAATTTTCATATCAAGTGTAATCTCTTGATGCCTGTACACTTGAAAATGGCTATTGGGTGGTTTGATGGGGAACTGCCCCTTGTGCCATCTGTCCCTGGTCTGGGCTGTAGGAGCTGCATTACCTGGGCAGTGGGGAGTCCTGCCCTGTGCTCACTCTCTGCTCCCTGGATGCCCAGGGTTTGGATTGGCACCATGGACTGGCAGCCACTTCCCTCAAGTGGCCACCACAACTATAACCAGCAGTGACCCTCCAGATTCCCCAGGCTGGGAAGAAACCATTTTGTAGTCTTTACATCCCTGGAGTTATTTGGAAAGCTTCCAGGCTTCTTTTAAAGGAGTCATATTTTATTTGACTTGCATTTTCCCATCTCTGGTTGCCAACACAAGTCCACAGGGTGGCTGATTTGCACGTAAGGTCTGATATTGAAATACAGGCACTTAAGCAAGAATTGGGGATTTAAATGGTCCAATTTAGGTATATGAAATAAGACTTCTATACATTTTTTCTCAACCTCACCACCCAAAAGTGAGATTCAGATATCCATTTAGGTGGCCACATCTGAGAAAGTGGCACTCGAAACATATACAAGCTCATTAAGTATGCAATTATGGTCACCTAATCGGGGTATTGCACACAGGGGCAACTGCTTGGATTTCCTGTGGGGAAAAATGAGCAGCAGTTCACTATGGAACAGGAGAACATTCAAACTGTGTGCAGCTGTACTTGCATGCACAAAAGGCACAAAAAATCCTTGATGTGGGGCATTTGTGTTAAACCCAGAAAAGGAGAGCCCCAGAAACTCAGGTATTAGGAGTTAACATTATAATAGCATGACTTTTCAAATCCCTCCTTGTACTGTCACTTTAAATGTTTTATTGATTAAGGCCTAGATTACTTAACCTAAAGCCCTATATTTATATTTAGCCAAGGTAAGTTATGAGTCACAAGTAATCCTTTTGATCCAGAGGTTGCCATGGGTCACCAGAGAAATGAGTTGAGTTATAATATCCTAGCAAACTAGCTGTGTGTACGGAAGAATAAATTAAATAAACTCCCCTTTAGAGAGTCTCAGTGATTCCTTACTCTGTTTCTGTTTAACTAGAAAATGTTGTGTTTGTTTTCTTTTCTCCCCCCATCTAAAGCTGAAATATATTTGTGATGACAGATGCAAATACAGTCACTGATGTTTGTAGCCAGCTGAATTGTCTTTCCACTAAGGGTGTCAGCACCTCAGTCCTGAACCTGCAGCAGAGAAGTGAAGTCTTTAAAAAGACTTTAAAGTCTTTAAAATTCGTGTGAATGGATTTGTCTCAGGTGAGCTGTCTGTGTTGAACTCCAAGTTGTGGTGGCATTATCCAGGTGTGTTTGCATCTGTTGGATCACACCTGCTGTTTTCTACAGCAACTAAGCTGATCTTCATCATCTTCAGAACCTGTTACTCCAGAGCCTGCACCGAGCTCTGCTTGCAAGTTCTCTCTCTGGACACACAGGAGATTTTGCCCAACACTGGCCTGCTGGCAGACCTTGAGCTTTAGAGCAGACATAGCCCAAGTCAGAGGTCTGAATCCACTTTGAACTGAAACTGGGATCATAAAGTAGCAGAGCCTTTTGCTTTGTTTGCTTTCGTCGGTGTGGTTTATTTTTAAAATGTATGCATATTTCCAAGAAGCATCTTGAAAATTTATTTTTATCGTGGAAATGGAATGTTTCTTGGCCTTCTGTGAGTCTGTTGGTGTAGGCTTACATCCTAGATCAAGTTAGTGTCAGCAGTTGCATACCAAAATCATGCAGAGACTGAAACAGATGTGACTTCCCATCCAAAGCAGGTAGACCTTGTCCATATGAAGCTGGATGACCAGAGGCCCCCGAGACTGTTCCCTGAATTTTTCTGACATAAACCTACTGAGGTTTCCTGGGCTTGCTCAAAAGATGAGATACCTCACAGTCATCAGCAAACAGATGATGAGGCCCAGATGTTCAGTGCTCATGGATTACTAAGGAAAGCAAATAGAGGGAACAACTTTTAAGGACCTAAACAGAAAAAACGTCTGGTCTGTTTTAGGTTCCTGACGTGCCAAGTGGGTGAATGTCTGTTCATATCCAAAGAAGTGTGGCAGCCCTGGGGCTGTAAAATCATTGCATTAAAAACTCTGTGAGCTGGGACTGCAGATCCCACACAAACGTGGCAGCTGACTGTGTAATTACTTCAGCCTCTGACTCTTCTTTTAACAAGTGCTCCAATTTTATAGCAGAAAAAACAGATTCATGAAAGAATCTTCATCCCAATAACTGGGGGAGACTAGGAAGAGTGCTGTTTTCAGGGCTTTGAAGTACGTAATTGTCAAAACTTCCATTTTTTTATTAAGTTGCTCTTCCATGCATACCAATATGTGGCTGTGTAATTTACTGGGCTTAGTTGCACTTAATCTGTAAGGATAAGTCAGTGAAAGACTTGACCTTAAGAGATTTCCTGTTTCACAAGTGGCTGTTTTTGAAATAAGAGGATAATAAGCAAAGGAGTTCTTTACTACCCCAGTTCAACACATGGTTCCATATTGATAGACTTATCAAGCAGTGGAAGGTCCATTTGCTTCTTCTTTTCATACACCACGAGCATTTTCTTACTCATCCCCAGGAATCCAGCTATCCATTTTAATCAAAAGCAGAGTTAGTCTGTAAAAGTGCCCTTTATTTTGCATAATCTTTTTTTCTCTATATTTGATACTCAGTTATTGATCTACAACTCACAAAAACCTCCCTCTTACCTACTTCAGTGAAGACTCCATCCCAAAGCTGAATTCCTCTACTGCAATGTTCAGTTTTACAGGTTAATAGTTTGTCATTTGCTTGAACACACAGGAACTCGTTGGCAATTCATCATTCTGCCTTAGTTCCTTTTGTTGAATAGGCAGGTCCCAGTAAAGCTGACCTTTGCACGGGTTTAATGTTTCCCCTTCACACCTTCAAGGCTGAGGAGTTTGACTGACATCAATAATTAATTTTTGAACAAATAGGGCACACCTTTTCCTACGGTTCCTCTCAAAGGAATGAGTTTTTGTGCATCACAAAGGCACGTCATGAACGGGGGGGGGGGGGGGNGGATCAAAGTCTGAGACTGAGCCTGTCTCAGTGCAGTTGTTAGAGCTGTGGCTCAGCCCTGCTGTGCTGGCATGTCCTTCTGGGTGCCATAGACCAGACAGAAATGTACGTGTGTGCACTGCAAAGCTCAGTCTGTTCGAGACAGGTTGGACCAGCTGCACTGAACAATTCTAAATGGCTGGTTTGGGCACGTGCGGTAACCACAGGGTTGGTCTGAGAGCAGGGTCACTACAACTGACTGAGAGAAACTAAGGGAAAAAGAAAGATCCTCAGATTCTGCCCAAGCAAAAAGTGCCCAGGGGCAAAGAGGGCATGTGGTGGAAAAACTGGTCTGAATGGAAGGTGTTGGGTTGTTGTCGCTGGAATGTTGCACCAGATCATCGTGCTTTTCCTCCTTTCCCACTGATGTAGGTGAGATTTAAGCCAGCCAAATGAAAGAGAAACTCAGTCTGCAGTGACAGCCTGGTGGCAATGAAACACTCCCATAAAATGATGACTTTCATTAAAACAACATTTCTCTCTGCTGGTATGGCTGACCATTGCCCATCTGTAATCTACTGACCTGCATTGGTCACCAGTATTGGCACAAACAGCTTTATTGGACACAGAAAAGGTTATTGTGAGAGTAAATGAGGCAAACTTGGAGAAAACCTTTGCTAAGTCTGCTTTGCCAGCTTTGCTGTGTACATCAGCATTTGCTGGCAAATAAGAAAAAGAACAGTTAAAAATTAGTAAGTCATTAATGTGCACAGGTAATTTGTCTCATATTTTGCTTGCTGGATATTTGTTATTATAATTTCTGCTCTTACCAGGGCCATCCAGCCTAGATAGCCAGGCTACTTCTAGCCATGATTATCATCATTGTTATTATTATTATTCCTCCATTTCTGTGTATAAAGCATCTTTGAAATACCTACTTGAAAATTTGGGTAACAACCATCCCCAATGCCTTCAGCTTGCAGATTTCCATGACCTGAATCCTAAACCACGCTGGCCATGACTCGACCTTGCAGGAGACTGATGTGGGGAGAGGGGAGGAATCTGGACAACAGGTGCTCTGTCAGAATCCCCCTCCTTTGAGGGCAGCATAACTTACAGTGCAATTTGTATTGCAACATAAATCAGGGCTGCCTCGAGCTCCACGTAATTCCTGTGGTGCAGAGGGTGCGGTTCGTGTGACACGGTGGGGGCTGAGGGCTGCTGGTGCAACAGATGTTGGTGAAGAAATGAGGTGACAAGTGACAAGGCCTCCATGGCTCCAGTCTGCAAAAAGAAGTGACAGACTATTCTGAGACAGGCAAAGAGAAGGTTTGGGGAAGGTCTTTCAGTTCCAGAATGGATGCTTTGGAACAGCCCGTTCAGGGGTCCAGCTGCACCTTGAGAAAGTGCTAAGAATCTGAGTCAAAATGGGGGAAAGCTGAGGGGAAGGACGTGTGCCCTTCTGCATGGGATTTGCTTTGCTTTGGAACATGTGGCAGTGTGGCCTTTCTGTCATGTATAGAAAGGGAACCTTAGTGTGTTTAGATTTGCAGGGGTGTTTCCAAACGTGCAGTGTGTAACATGACAGGTTCTTCTGGGAGAGGCTCAGTGAATCCTGTTGCAGGTGGCTGTTTATTTCAGCAAGAGAAGCTTTGCAGGTGGAGGGAGCCTGGGTTGAACATCTCTGGGAGGAACTGTAGCCAGGTCTGGCCAGGAGATCTGGTATTATGTCATGAGAGTCCAGGTGCATAAATCTGGATTGTAGCAGAGGGATCTGTATGACTGTGCAGTGTCTGTGGCTGCTTAGCAGTGGTGAAGGAAAGGCACCTGCTTCTAAATTCTGCTTTGTATTTCCCTCTTATCAATGACTGTGTGTGTTTGTAGATGCTCAGCTCCTGGGGAAATCCCATCACCTTCATTCTGAGGAGGAGCTGGAGCACATTCTCCCCTTATGTCTAACTCTGCAGTGCCCAAGTCTTCTTGCACAGCAGACTCAGCATGAAGCCAGACCACGCTGGCCACTTATAATGCCCCAGATCCCAGTGTGAGGAATTCAGCTATCTCCATTCTCTAGGCTTGAGTATGACAATGCAGCTGTGCCCTGAGCCCATGTGAACCAGGGGGCAGGAAATCCCCCTGGATCTTGCTGTCATGGTGCTTTGACCTCATTCTGGGGTAACTCTTGTATATGCTGTGATGTCCAGACACCAAAAAAGCAGCAAAGATTGATATTTCATGGCCATTGTAGGACAAACTCAAACATATGGACACAGGGTGGAGGTGGGACATGGTTCTCAGCCAGTGATACTCTTAAGTAATGTTCTTGTCATAAAACTCGGAAAAACTGGGAGTCACCTGGCAGTAGAACAGATGTCACTGTTCTTCAACCAAACTCCACTTCTAATCCTCTCTTTTGTTTGTGTGTTTGAGACAGACGGTAACAAAAAAGCAGGAGGGAGAAGAAAGTCTGGGAGAAATGTGGATCTTGACTCACATACATGAAGAGGCACCAAGTGGGAAGAGCTGCTGAGCTTTGAGGAGCTGGCAGGCTTGGAAGCTTGTAGGCAGGGCTGCAGGCAGCTTCCCCTTTTACTGGGACTTGGAAAATTCATTAGGCCTGAAAATTGCCAGATCTACTCCAAAGGGAAGGGAGAAGGGTCATGTGAAGTTTGGAGAAAATTCAAATTCCCTTTTTTTTTTTTAATTTGCAGATTGTGAAGAAATGACCTGAGCTTCCAATTGTAAAATTTTGTCAAACATTAATGTTGGGTGGGGTGGATCCAGCCAGGAGATACAGTGATGAAGTGTTGGACCTGGGCAGTTTCCACTGGCAGAGATGTTCTGGAACCCAGGCTGGGTTTTAAAGCTCCCCACAGGAGCAGAGCTGGCCACTGGTGCTCATTCTGTTCTGCTGCCTCATCAACACTAATCCATACGTGCAGCAGCACCCCAGTTATTTATAGCTGACTTACATTCAAAAGCTAGCTGGGCATGAGAAGGATGCAGAAGGCAACCTGGAGGGTGTCTAAGCCAGAGGGATGTGCAGAGTGTGCACCAAAGGGTGAGGGCACGAGTCAGAGGATGGAGCAGGTTGATAATGAGTTCTGAAAGCCAGGATTTGTTGGCCTCTGATTAGCAAAATGAAAGAGCGAGGTAGAGTGCAATTAGGAGGATTACTGTGAGCTCACAACTCCTCCTCATCTCCTGAGAGAGTGGTTTGTTCAACTGACCTTTTGTTGGGCTGGCCTGGAAAGAGATAAATTAGCTCATAATGCACGAATATTTTCATTTAATAAAACTGCCCCCAAATTTGTTTGGAGTTCCCAGGCTCCTTGGGAGAAAGAGAAAGGGAGCTATTATGTTCTACAAAAACAATGACATTTTACCCTCTGTATTTACTCTTCCAATAGAAAATCTGCACTCGGCCAAGGTCCCTATCACAGCAACACTTGGCACTCCCACTCTGCTTCCACATGCCCTTACAAACACCCAAATACGCTCAGAAAAGCCCTTTACTTCAGTCACCAGTCAGTGTTTTGCCTTCTCTGCAGTAAAATAATTCCCCCAAAGTCTTACTGGCAGATAAACCCTCTGTGGGTCCCTTCCAACTCAGAATATTCTGTGATTCTGCGAAGTTAAAAATAAATGGAGAGGAACAGAAACCCATTCAAAGATGCACATGTGGAACCCAGGAGCTGCTGGAGCCACATTTTGGGCAGTCCCACAAGTGCTCCGGAAGCAGCAAGGAGGGGCAGGACCTGTTGGTACCCGGCTGGGCATGCCTTCCTCATGCCTGCTGCTCCTGAGCTGACCATCCCAGGAGGGCAGAGCCTGGCCAGCAACTGTGAAGAAACGTGGAGAGTCTTTGAAAAGGCACTAAAATATCCACTTTCCTTTGAAACCTCCCCCATGTGGTTTGCCTGAGTACCAAGCAACTTAATTGTTGGATGCATTTAAGTAATATTAAACTCTGCCTTTCCCCCTTCATGTTCAAAGGGAAGGAGCCTGTATCGGTGCGATTCATTTTTAAAAGCCTTTTAAAAGTTCTGTTTGGCAACACCTCTTTGAAGTCTAATCCAATCTGCAATATCTGTCTTCCAAGTTAATCCCGATTTTTTCAGGACAACCAGCAGTGTTACATAAAGACCTTCCAAAGACCAGGAGTGCAAAGCACAACCCAGTGAAATTCTCCTGATAGGGGGGACAATCCTGCTATTTACAACAGCACAAACCCCCAGTTACTCTGCCAGTGGGTTGACCAGGCCAGCCCAGCCCTCCTGGAAACCAATTCACTTCTCAGTTTTGCTGGGTTTATTCTGTATTTACCACTCAAACTGAGATTTAGGTTCAAAATGTTAATTTTTAATGAGGCAGTAGTTTTATTTTAGAAGCTTCCAGGAAGTGGTTCTGGTTTGTGTTCATTGCAGAGCTTTATAGCTTTCTCAGGATCTCTAGACCTTCCACATGCATTTTCTAAGTACCTGCCTTCACAATCTGTGCTATATTATGTATGATCCCCAAAGAGTGAAACTAGGGACTCTTTCTGATACAAAAGAAAGCACTGGATTAAAAAAAAAGGAGTGGAAAGACCATTAACTGGAAGGGAAGATCCACAAGTGGAAATTAAAATCTGGGTTGCTCTACCAATCCTTAAATATGACAAATAAAGAGCTATTTAGGGTTGGCAGACAAATCCCCCTTCAAAGAAGGAAAAATCAAAGCTGGAACTGTGAGGTAAACTTTTAAACACAGTGTAAGTTATTAATAGAACAGCTTCCCAAGAGACATGATAGAGTCTCCACCACTTGAACTCTGCTCTTACTGTCCATTGTCCTCATCAGACCCCTTTCTCCAGCTAATCCTCCAAAACTCCAAGCCTTTGTCCCCCAGGGTTAAATTTGCCCACCTTCCTCAGCTGCCCACCACCCTTTCTGCTCACACAAACAAGATGACTGACATAATTACACACCACAGAGAGGGTTTTCTCAGCCTACTGGCTGCTTCTACAAGGGCTTCTGTGCCCTGAAGCTTCTCGTTGGTCTAATGAAGAAGCCTCTCCTGTTCTCACAGACTCTGCCTCTCCAATTCTCTGGAAAAATCCATCCAGTGGCTCAGCCATGTGTTGTAGAGGTTGGTGCAGGAATGTTTGTCTTGAGTGAGGAGAAGGGCAGCCCTTGTTATTTGTGTGATCCTCAGACCCTCAGCATGGGCACCTCCTCGCTCTGTGCCAGGACCAGTCTGCCAGACTGAGCTGGGAAAGGCTTTACAGCGAGGATCCCCCCAGAGTGAACTGTGTTTCTGCTTCTTTGGCATCAGAAAAACACCTGGGCAAAAGCAGTGTCCAGTCTGAGCTGGTTTGGGTTTGACTGTCAGGCTTTGTGCTCCTGGATGGTGGATGCAGGGATATGTTACGCTCCTGAGCCAGCTTTTCTGAGCTGCAACTGCTTTGCAGGACTTCCCTTATGTGGCACAGGTGTTCTGCATTACAGCTCATTTTTCACTCTCAGGGCTGTAAGGAGATAGGGCACTACCACTTATTATTGTCCTTTTTTATTTTATTTTTACAAATGATCTGTATTGGTGTTCACAGTTCGCTGATGGCTCATTTGTCCTGTGAATGGTATTGATGTGTCTGGTAACACGAGCCAGCAGATTTACTGCACAACTGGCAACACTAAAGCACCCTGAGCCACCAGCCAAAGCCTGGAACAGAGGAGGTGGATTGGGATTGCAGCTCCAATGGACTTCGGCAGTGTCATTCTCAGGGGTCATTTGGATGCTGTTCAGTGTGTTTGGCCATGGAACATAAATCTGTTCCCATCTGCATTTCTTTACCTCGCAGCATGTACATGCTGTTGGTCTGTATATATATATATATGTATGTATGTATGCATATGTATGTATCCACCACTGGAATATATCTCACTGTCCCCTTTTACTGATTTAAAGGACATGCTTAGTGAGAGCAGTCAATTTTCCCTTGGTCTCTTTCCTGGAGATGTGCTGTGGGTCTGCAAGAGAAAATGTGATAGAAATGCCTGTTTATGCGACAGGGACATGAATTCAGCACAGACTTTGCAAGCAGAAAATCCTGATGTGTGGGGCTCATCAAATCTCAGGCAAGATTTTTCTGCAAAAAAATGGGATGAAAACAAAATTTCCATTAACAGCAACCTGTTGGCAGGAAATAACACATAACAGTTTTTCTTCTCAGCAGATATATTTTGATGCCCAGGTCTTCCTTTTTTCCAGCGAAAAGACAAAGTTTTTAGTAGGAGGAAAACACTGCCCATGGATTTCTTTTACTTGGAATAACTGGCTATAACTAATATCTGGCTGGATGAGCAAACCTAAGTTAGATTTAGGTCATATGTTGAACACTGCTGCCCCAAATTCTTGCCTTGCGGCCTGTATGACTTCAGTGTTTCAGCAGCACAGTCTGATCCCTTTGTCAGGCGGAGAAACAGCCCGTCAGATCCTGTTTCCATCCTCAGAGTGGGCTGAGTCCTTTCTCTGGTCAAAAAGCTGCTCTCCTCACTCGAGATAAGCAGAGGACTCACCTCAGTAATTAGTTATGGAAGTATTAATTTTGAGGAGCCGTAATGAGGCAGGACATAACCCCTCTACTCCAATGGTTGCACAAAAGCAGGGCAGAGTTATGAGGTGATTTTAGGCTGAGAAATCCCATATTTCTGTCTTGGATTTGATTTTACCAAGTTCATACCATGAGGTGAACTGTGCAAACCCAGCAGTTGTTGGGTTTTTAGGGACACAGTGGCTGCTACAACCGTGACGAGACTAATTAATTTAGGTGGGACAAACTGAAATTTAAAGAAGAAAGGATTAAAATGTCCATATTCCCTGTGGTAAATATCTGTGCAGTTGTCACTCCCTCCTCTAAATTCCCATGGAGGCTTTCCCAAAATCCAGATACCTGCAGTTATGGGTTTCTCCCTTCTGGCTGCAGAAATCCTGGCCTTGAGCAAAAAGCAGTGGAAGAGTTTGGGCAAAAATAATTGCTCTGCCTTTACCAGAGTCCCATTTCCAAGAACACAGTCCCCAAAGAAAAGGGAAAGCAAGTTATTCTTTCAATTTTAAACTGAAAACTGAGATTCTACTTCACATTTCTGAGTCTCCTCTGCCAAGAAAAGAAGTTAGAAAGGCCAGTGGCTTTGCAGACCTACAAAATTCACCCTGAGCTGTTCTGAAAATAAACAGCATCCAAACTAGATAGTTCTGCTGAAATATAACCCTGCAGTAATAAAACAAATGACTAACACTTTCTATTGGTCTACATAGCATAGTACATGAAACATATATGTAAGCAAGTCAAGATGGATGAGTCATCTTGACTTAATAAAGCTTACAAATACTTGCTAAATATTTGAGAAGTCACATGCCAGGAGCCTTCATCACTTGTTTTGTTAGACTCCTGCTTTGCCAAGTCAAAACAGTCAGAAATCATAAAAAATAATCCACACAATCTGTCTGAAAATGCAGTTTTCTCGCATTATTTTTCTTGGTTTCCAGCGGCGAGTCCTTCGTTCTGCCATCAAAATTTTGCAACAGAAAGCATGACTTCCTCTTCATAAGGTAAGCAAATGTTTTGCATTTATCAAGTTCCCAGAGTCTAAATGGAGATGGAGAGTCAGCAGACCTCACATGTTTATGTTTCTATACTGGAACTGAGCCACGGGAAGTTGCAGTTAAAAGGCTGCTGTGTCTCGGGGTTCGAGGGACACAATGGGCTGCAATGACTTTAACACTGCTGAACATCTGAGGCTCTGCTTGCCTGAAATGTGAATTACAAGTGCTCAGAACCTCTGCAAGCACGGCTGGAAACCAGAAGACTACTTTTATTTATGAAGCCCGCTGCTGGTTCCTGTTGGTTCACAACCTTGTTTTCCTATTAGAGAAGGAATAATTGCCCTCAGCCCTGCACCCAACCAGCCTAAAGCCCATCCAGCCTCGAGCTTCTCCTGCATCTGGCTTTCTCTGGACGCATTTTCTCCCTTCTCCTGGCAATTCTGTCTGAGTTCAATTTTTTCATTTAGGAGAGGATATCCAGATGTTTGGCAATCCAGCAGGGTTATTGTGCCAGCTAAGCTGCTGGCCACCCTGAAATCTCAGCTCTGTCCATTGTCCATGAGTAGATCAAAGCCATCAGGGATGTGCAGCGAGATAAGTGCTTTGGGGATAGTCAGACCTGCTGCTCAGGAGCTGCACTAGTGATAAACATGATGTGTTCAAGACACAGTGGGTTTTCTGTACCAATGCACTCACACAAGGGCTGAGGCTTCCCAGAAATGTCAGGCTCATTAAATATGCCAAAAAAGTGAAAACCTCAATTGGTTTCTGGAAAGAAATACTGCAAGATAACCCAGGACTGCACGAAAAGTCCACAAGGTAACAAGAAAAACTTGTTACTTTGAACAAAAGGAGGGAATACAACAGGACAGGTGGAAGGATTGAAGTTTCAGAGCCAATTTCCCTCCAAGTTACCTGTGCAGGGTGAACCTGTTACTCACTGAGCAGAAATGTAATAACCAGCAGTGACAAAGGCTGCTCTTCCCTTGCAACTCTGCTCCAGAAATCAGAGCTCAGGTGTGGCCCTTTGGCAACAGAGATAAATAAGTGATTGAATGTCACTGGAACAAAACATGTGATGGAAAGGGCTAAATGTTACACACTGAGTTGCTGGGGAATTAAATCAGCTTAATTGCCCACGATGGATAAAATTTCTCTCGTTACCTGGCAGTTGTGTTTCATTTGCCATGGGAGGGCTTAGTGCAGCTTTAGCTCTCTGCTGTACACGGGCTCAGTGCCTGGGAGGGGCTGGTGCTCTGCTGAGCCAGAGTTCTGCACTTATAAACAGGAAGAAATATCATTTGGCTTTTCCTGTACAATTTGTGTCCCGCAGCCTTCCTGCCATCACAATCCATCATGTGGCTCTGACACGGAGGAGGAACCGCAGAGTTACTGGGAAAAGGAGAGAAGTTGCTCCACTTTGGAGATGCCCCCACCCCCCCTCTCCAGTTGTGCTCAGCCTCAGTGCCTTGCAGCAGCAGGATACTGAGCTCCAGCTCTGACAGGAGAAGACAAATTTGTGACTCACTAATCAGGTTTCCCACGGATGTACCTGACAATAACATGGGAATCACCTTTAATCGGGGGGGTTGTAGTTTGTCCCACGTGGCACATCTTTTTCTCTCTCGTCTGCAGGTGAAGGTGGCACAGACAGACAACCTCGTGCAAACAAAAGATTTAAGGTGTGAATCTCTGTGATGATGGAGAAGTTTGTCTGAGCAGTGTACAAGGCAGTACTGGAGCCCTGGGGAGAAATAATACCAGCCAAGCCTTATTTACAGAGGGCAAATCATAAATCCCATTCTATCTGCTTTCTCTCCAGTGTCACTGTGCTCAACATCTTCTGTCCACTTGCATCGTGTCCTAAAGGAGGCCACCAGTTGTGAATTAAAACTAGTCCCCATGTCCTGTTCTTTGTGGTACACACAGAGAGAAAATGTCCAAAGTTAGGAAACTTGTAGCCAGAAGAAAATGTATTGCCCAAGTGAATTTTATTTCCAGGGATAAACGAGCAGCACATCAGTGACAGTTTCCTGTGGGGCTACAGGGACACTGAGACTGTTCTGATCTGCTCCACCTCTTCGAAGGCTGTTTCCAAACACATCTTTTTAAGCAGCCAATGACTGGTATAAACAGAGTCACTTCATTATTTACATTTTGACGTGTTTTAGGCTCTGAAGGAAGAACTATAATTTCGTGGGCTTTTATAATTTTTCCAGTTAAAGCAGGAGTATGAAGGATGCAAAGAGCACAGCCTTTTCCAGACAGTCTCTGTGCATTGCACAACTCCAGTCCCAGGGACCTTGAAGTTTTCATGTGGGATCTTTAGTGCACAAATCAGGTTTTTATCAAGGGGTTACTGAGTGCCTTCCTTGGGGGAGATGGCCAAGGATACAGAGATCTCTGCTAGTCACACCTGTACAAACCCAGTTATACTGGAGGAAATGGTGCCTGGTTTATTGGTGGATAATGCACAGGTTTTGATGTAATTTTTGGTGAAATAATGCAAATTGCAAGTACACGTTAGAAATCAATGTGGCCTTAATTTGTGGTTGGTTCTCAAGTGAACCTTTTTCCTGAGCCCATTGCTAGTGCCTGAGTTCTTGTTACCTTCCCAAATCCTCGCCTCAGGCCGTTTCAAAATTCATGTTTCTGTATCAGTGCCTACATGTTGTATTATCTCCTTTTTTATATTATCTCCTTTTAGCTGTGAAATTTCATAGGTGGGAATGCAAAGAATAACAGAAAAGCAGCAGTTCAGCGCTGTTGCCTCTGCCAGTGGAAGTGGTGCTTTGGACAATTGTGTATATCAAACAAAACCAGCACAAAGCTCTTATACAACCTGTTGAAATTACTGAAGTTTAATTTTAATTAACGCAGGTCTTGGGGAGAAGGGGAAATGAGCATCGTTAAAAAACCACTGTACTGTAAATATCTGTGGTTTCATTTCCCACAACATTTACATTAACAACAACAATAATAATAATGTCATCATCATCTTCATCATCATCAAGGGCACTTGTATAGTGGTGCACACTCCCAAAATATCTAGAAGGTTTCATTAAAACCTCATATGAGCATGAATAGGGATTTTAGCAAAGAGCCCAGAACAAAAGGGCAGATTTTGCAGTGGCTCTTCCAGCTCACTGGGATCAGCTGGAACATGCACAGGGCACTTTGGACCAGAAAAACACTCTGCTGCATTATTTCTGTTCCTCTTCAGGAACAATTAAATCCCCCAAGAACGTGGTGCTGCTTGTGTGAGGCAGGGGAAAAGCTCCAATGTTTAGGCCTGTTGGAGAAAAAAGAAAGTGTGTTCTTGCTGACTCCAGCCCCTGTTTTGCAGCAGTTGGGGACACCAGTTCTACAAACTTGAGTCATTTTGAAAAAGCTCGTGAGGAGAGTGTGCAGACAGTTGTTAAGTCATTTGCCTGTTGCAAACAGAAGATTAGGAAGGGTTTGATCTTCACTCAGGGGAGGACATTGTCTTTACTCATAAAAGCTTTGCTTTGAACACGCAGGAGTTCCTAACCTGGGGCTGGATCACACCCCAGCCCTTCCCTGTGACATCCTGGGAGAGCTCTTCCCTGTGGGCTTTTCCCTGTGGGCTTTTCCCTGTGGGCTTTCCCCTCACCATCCAGCCAAGGTCGCTCCCGTCCTCTTCCCCAGCCCGACATTTCTAATTCCCTCATGGATTGAGCTGTGGCTCCCGAGCTCCAGGGGCCCCCTGGGATCCAGAAAGGCCTGGCTGCTCCCAGGACAGACCTTTTCCTCCAGACCATCCCCAGAGCCTTGATGGTGCTGCTTCCCAATTTCCCAGCATCTCCCTCTGGAGCCGATTGCAGCGGCTGCTCCCTGGACCGCCGGGGGGTTTCTCTTCCCACCCCAGCGTGGAAAGGGTCACATGTGGGGTGGTGAAAAAAGCAGAGCCCTCTCTTGGGAATTCCTTCTGGGAGTTTTTCAGGAACACCAAAAAAAAGCTAACCAATTTATGAACCGATTTTGGAATTCTTTTGTCCTTGTTGGCTGCTTCCAAGGAAATCACTCAGTAATACACATCAATGACAATAACTTCACTCTATTATGTTTTTAACTACTGAAATTCAGCAGCCAAACCGTGGAGGGTAAGATTTATACAATTAGTTATTTATTAGTGTTGAAATTTTAATGAATAGGACTCTCTTTCTGTTCCTGGAATATTTAAATGCAATGGCATTTTCCCTTTTTGATGGTATCTGCCTTGGTGTCTCATTCACTTCATAAACAGGGGCACATCAAAGATTTTGCACCACTGTAAAAGGCTCAGAAATATATTTCAGTGCTCCTATATGCCTGTTTTCCTGCAATTTTCAGAATATGGAACTTATTTTCTTTTCTGAGTGTCTTAAAGGACTTAGCACCCCTTCCTCTTTAGCAATCTTCTTTGCCTTTGCTGTGCACTATGGTCCTCCTAATAAAACAAAATATTCAGACTCCCATTTTACAAGCTTTTAAAAGAACACCAGACTCCAGTGACTTGGTAAAACCTCTTTTTTTTCCACCAAAGCTTAAAAAAAAAAAAGAAAAAAAAAAGTACAGATAACTTGGGAATGTGTGGCATTCTTATTTGCCTCAAAAGCCTTTGATTTGACGGTATTTGCAACCACATTTTGTACTCAGTGGTTCAAGACAAGCAGTAACTGGGTTTGCTTATCTGGGGCTGTGCAGCTCGGTGGGAATAATTCTCTTTACATAAAATCTAAGCTATTTCTTGAGCAAAATGTAATTTTGCTCCTCTGCTTTAATTGCACAGAAAGCTGAGGGACTCTGGCAGTTTTTATAATAAGGTGGGGAGAAAGATATGCTTTTAATTCAATTTTGAAATCTTTATTGTGTGTGTTTGTGACAAAGATCTTTAGTTGGGCCTGAAGGGAGAATGTTTTGTCACTATAACAAAATTATAGTATCTGAGTCTCAGGTTTTTACTTCAAATTCATTTAAGGCTCTTCTACTTAGAGTTTTGCAAGTCTTCAAGACGACCTCAGATAATTCTGAATTGGGTCCTAAAATTCTTCAAACGAACTGAAAATTCAAAATGCAGCAAAAGGAGACACAGAAGAAGGATAGCCAAAAACCCCTACAAAATCTACTGAGTGCATGACAGTGAAAGGACATTTCCCATTTGAAAAAATCTGTTCAAGCCGTTTCTAAAATCTTTCCCTTATTTTGCTCCCGGAGTGTTTGATTTCTACAAATGAAAACGAGCGATTTCAGAACCTGGGAGTTGGTGATTGTTTTCACAGAGCGATTTCCTCCAGCCCTGCATTTCTTAAGGCAGTAAAAAATAACCCCCCTCTCATTATCTGATTACATTTATCTTATTTATTCTGCACCTACAATCAAATAAGCTTTATTTTTACAGCAAAGAATGGGAAGGGGTTTGGAGCTGAGGAAATGCTTTTTCTCTGCATCAGCAGAAATAACAGAGGGAGAAACAGCTTAAATATCAGTGGTGGCTCATAAGACCCTGCTCATGTCAGTGTGTGCAGCTGAATTATATGATAGCAGCTTGTTAGGCTGTAGGTTTTTATTGAAATGCCTATTGAGTAAAACATAATTCATGCTGCTGCTCGCCCTTAAAACAGGAAATAATATACCCATTTAACTTAATCACAATTTATATTACATGTGCATATTTCTAAACAAGTGCTGTAGATGGAGAGTTTGGTAGCAATAATATTTATGAATTACACTTTTAGTTAGCAAAGGAAAATGTGTGACCTCTTACATTTTGTTTGACATTTGAATTTGGTATCCAGTATATGTGACATGGGTGATGGATGCTTATTAGCACAGTGTATAAACAGGAAATGCTTCTAAGCTGACCATTTATTAGTGCAGTATGTGTTCAAAGTGAAATTTGAATTTTAGCTGCAGAGTTCTTCTCTGACAACTGCAGAGCTGAAATAGAAGGTGGATTTCTTTTCTTTTTCCTTTTCCTTTCCCCTGCTTGCTTTCCTCTACCAAATGGACAGACTGAACAGTATGAATTTTATATTTTAAGCAGCCTTCCCTGTGGAGCTCGAATAAGTGCATGAACACAAAAGCTTTTCTATGAACTGGAAAAAAGAGACACACAGGAAATGTACCCAATGAAAGGATTTTGTAGACTCCAAAGGGAATTTTGCTGGGTTAAATAAATAAATATATGCACCCACACTCCCCTCGGTGTCCTGATGTTTGCCCTGAGCCGCTTCCCCCTGTGCTTCTCCTGCCGAAATGCAGGGCAGGAGGAGCATTGCCTTCCCCAGCAGCCTGACAGCTGAGCCACTTGGGCTCTGTCCTGTGCAGGACTGCAGACATCGTCATTTTTCACTCACACTTAATTGCTCTCTCTAAAAAAACCCACCCTTAAATTCCTGACAAATATCTGACCGGCTTTGTCAGGGAAAGACCCAACACTTCATTTTTTCAAAGCAGAAGTGAAAAATTCCACATATTTAGAAGGTTCTTTCCAGCGGAGAACAAGAATAAAGTTTTTCTAAAAAGAAGCCACTCCTCTTCAATTTTCCTGACGATTTACTGGGGGAAATACAGAATAATACAGACTCTATTTCCCTTTCTGTGTCACATTTAAAACCAGCCCTCAGGAGAGAGAACATGAATCTCTTTTTTCCTAAGCACAGGATTAATATTCCAAAGCATGTGTATAAAAATTATTTGTTTAACGAAAGAACTATGATGACATGGTAAAGTATCTCAAAAGGAAGATTTTATTTTAAATATCTTTGTCTAGAGATTTCTACTTTCTTGTACAGTGTAGCTCAGGGAAACTAATCTGTGTGTAAAATTCAGCCCAGAGCTTCCATGTAGATATTAAAAGTAGCAGCTCTAAGAGCATCCTGAACATTACTGCTAACATTAAATACTTCTACAAAGTGCCCAGCTTTCCACATTGCAGGACCCAATCACGGGGAGGTTAGCAACCTGGAAATTGAAGCTGGCAGATCTTTAATCTAACATTCTGCTTTGCAGTGGAAAAAAGTAACGTCTTTATAGATGAGAGTCAAAGGTTAAATTTAGTTTGTATCAAATTACAAAAATATGCTTTTGGTGAGGTTAGATTCTCATGCTCAGAGCAATTCAAACTGTAATGAAAGCAAACATTGAAAGAGATAATCCCATTAAAGATGAACTATTCACTTTAACCTCAAATATTTGGTAACTAAAATAAAACCATCCTAGTAGGAGGATGAAGTTCAGCTCTTAAGGGAAACTGGAACTCAATATTAGACTCAGACTGCATGGGACAGAAAAAAAAAAAGAGGCTCTCCTGTTTCTAAAATAAAACCTTATTTTGGGGGAACAAATTAACGCATGTTCTCCTCTTGAGGTCTACACAAAACACTGGTGACCTTTTTGGTAGTGCGTGCTTGTGCTCTGCAGGGTGATGGTGCTTTGCTCCTGCCAGCGTCAGGAAAGCCTTGTGGTGCTGTGGGACAGCAGGAGCTGAGGGGCAGAGGGATGGGCATGTGACAAGTGGCTCAGAGTCAGGGGTGGCATCCCTGTTCCTGCCCCTCCCCTGCGCCTCCCCACACCAGCAGCCTTGGCGTGGCTTCCCTTCATGTCACCCCTCTCAGTCCTGCGGCTGGGCAGGCTCGGAGAACCTTCTTCCTGAGTTTCTGAGGAGGTTTCTGGGGAGGTTCTGCTAAAATGCTCAGAATAAAACCCTGATTTCGGTGTCCCCTGTGCCACCCCAGCCTGGCACCAGGAGGGAGCACAGAGGGACTGCTGACCTGGGGCTTGGCCCATCTTGGAGGTCCCGGTAGTTTAAAATTATCCACTTCTCTGAAGGAAAAGGGGAGCAAGAAATATTTTTAAAGCCCTGTTGCTAAAGAATTGAGCTCTTTCAGATAATATGGCAAAGCTTTTGACTTTCAAGAAATACCAACAAGTGTCTTTAATCCCTGAACTTCTGATACCCCACTGAAAACTCACCCCTAAATGCAGCCACAGCCAGAGTCTTTCTTCATTCCCAGAGGCCTGGATGATGATTTAAAGAATTTCGGAAGAGTCTCATACTCTTTCCTTTTACAACTTAAAATAGACTGGAAAGATTTCATTTTTTTTCAAGTTAAAAAAAAATCATAGACTGATATTTCTTTTTTATGCCAAGTTTCAGCCTGGAGAAAATTTTATGGCTGAGTTCTAATCCCCCCCAACCCCTGGTTTATACCAGAAATGCTGACACAGTGATAACTGCAGCGTTACGAATGCTCTGCTATGATATTTATTGCTCCCTCGTGCCAGCTGGGGTTAATCCTCATTAAATGCATTCATTTTCTGGCCTGGTGGGGAACAGATCACTTGGTGATCAGGCAGAGTATGGGTCCCTGGTAGCATTAATGGGAGATATCACAGAAGACATAGTGAGTGAGGAGTCTTTCAGGGGCTACTGTAGGTGTTTTTGAGGATTAAGTGGCCTCCTCCGAGGGCTCGAGCTCAAATGTGGAGTGTCTGTGTCTAGAAAAGGTCTTTGCTGCGATGGAACAGGCTGAGAACTTTGTTCTTTTTAGCTCCAAGGAAGAGTAAGAAAGGAAAGACGACATGATGGTATATCTGCACAATCAGCAGTGGAACAGACCCCACTGCTTAGGAATTAATAGCTCAGGTGTGATATCCTCTTCCACAGTGAAGTGTCCTGTTTGACAGTGTTGAAGGAGTGAAGGATTTCCAATGTCCCTGGAGGGGCTCAAACAGCCTTTGGGTGATGCTCTCAGGCACGGGGTGTGACTCTTGGGAATGTCCTGGGCAGGGCCAGGAGCTGGACTTGATTGTCCCGATGGGTCCCTTCCAACTCAGCATATTCTGTGATTCCTGTTAAATATCTACCAGCTTATTCTTTTAATAGTGAAATTGAAAATTGCACTTGAACTATATTCAAAAGTTTTTCACACCCCGCTCTCATATGTTTTAGTAGCAAAGGAACTTAAAATCTCAGCTATGGGGGATGATGGGTACATTTTCCTCAGAGATTTACCCACCGACACAGTGTTTGTTGTACCTACATGATAAACTGGACAAACATGAAGGGGAGTTGCAGATTTAGTTTAGAAAAGAGCAGGATTCAGAGGGCATTTTTGCATTTTGCTGTTGCTCTGGGCTCTCCAGGGCGAGCCTGAGCTCACCTGCCAAGCTCAGCCTGCAGACCTAAAACAAGGGGGTTTCTTGCGATGGAAAAAACTCTCCGGACCAAAGGAGTGAGCATGTGTGCAAAGTTCATTGTGAGTTCAGTGAATGATCATATTTTCCCCACAATAATAAATACTTCTATAATTTATAAATGCCTTGAAAGACTGAGATATGTGGGGGATGCAGAATCAAAGTGGCTTGACAGGAGAGAGACAAAGGAATGAGCCAGAGAGTGAACTGACTACTAAAATTCCTCCTCTCTGATTTGTTTCTTTTAGAGCTTGTCCCCAGAGAAAAGGCTGCACTTTCTAGAGAGGCTTAAAAAATCAAAAGAAATCCTCTGGGCTTGTGAACAGCCAAGAAGAATTTAAAAAACCTTCAATTTGAACACAGAGCCAAAGAATAATACTCAAGATTTTCTCCTCTTCTATTTGATAATCGGTTTTTAAAATATGAGCAATGAGAGGGAGAGAAAAGTCAGGCTTTTTATAAAAAGATTAAAATCTGAGATCTGTTTTCGTCATTTCAAGGCAATGCTCTGCCTTGTTGCACTGAAGCTCTCTAGTAAAAGAGAACCAAAGTGATTTTTATCAGGACTGCTTGAAAGAAAAACAAGAAATGTTCAAAAGAACACAAAGCCATGTTTTCAGTATTAGGAAAAACGTGACTGTTTTTATTAAAAAGTCGCTTTTGAAAGAAAACGGGCTAATGCACTTTCCCTTGATATTCAGTGGAGCTGGAAATCAAAATAAAAATAGCTTTATTTTTGTGTAAAATTTCCACGGGGCAGAATGCAATGTCATGACCTCGTCTAACAGATGGAAAATAGGAAAACGTTCATGTGAAGAAACAGCCACTGGAGCATTCAGGAAGGTGCCTTTAACAAGGAGGCAAAAAGGGCTCGTGGCCATTTCCCTTCTGTCAGGTCCGAGAGTTTGTGTTTTGGCCTGCAGGGCAGCAGGACAGACCAAGGCCAGGACTGTGCTGAGCATCCCTGTGGGTCTCCAGGGGGAGCTGGGAGGGGGCACTGCATGGCAGGGCTGGTCGGAATCAACAGGAGGGAGCTGTGCCAGGACAGGCAGGGCCAGCCAGCCAGTGCTGCCAAGGAAGGGCACGAAGCAGTCGCTGAAACATCTGGCCCAGGGAAATTATTAAAAGGAGAAAAGAACAATATTAAATCCCACTGGAATACTTGCAGGGATGCCAAGACTTTTCATGGAATCACAGAATCAGTCAGGTTGGAAAAGACCTCTGGGATCATCAAGTCCAACCTTTCATGGCCTTCTCTGCACAATAAAGGGGAAAATTCAGAGGTTCATTCCTTACTTTTCAGGCTGTTTATCCTCCCTCTAATTTGTTCTCTGCCTTCATTTAGAAGAAAGATTGAGCTCTACAACTGGAAAAAAATGTTTTCTCACCCATCAGCCATTTGATACAGAGGGAGATTCTCCCAGAAATCAAACACAGCCTTTTATTATCTGCCCCACCAGCACAGACTGGTCCAACACAGCCTTGTTCATCTTTGAAGTTCGCAGTTTAAGTGAGCCAGGTCTTTTTATAAGGTTGCCTGTGAAATTGTCAGGAGAATGAAACCATTTGCAGATGGTGGAGTGATAAAGATGGTACAGGATCTCACTTCGATTTGCCCCTCATTTCCTTGGGAAGAGAAGAAAAGGCAAAAGGGAGAAAGGGGGAAATAAAAGCTGTGGAAGAAAAGAGAAACTCCAACAAACAAAATTCTTTTGACAACTCAGTGTTGAAGGAGTAAGTGAGATTTCTGGCAAAACCACCAGGACTCTGAAGACAAGCTGACTGCTGCAATATTTATTACTTTGCTTTCATGAAACCTCTGACATCAAGGACTTTTGTAGTGACTGATTTTTGTCAGAATAACGCTGCAGGAAGTGGAAGTGACAGATGATTTTCTTGGACATGAAGCCTGTGCGTAATGGCATGAGAAAGAGGACATAAAAAAGTCTGCCCTGAAGCAGCTTAATGTGGCCCTGGAGAGCAGAGCTGTTATCACAGCTTAATGATGCAGTCACGGCAAGAGAACTGCTCCAAAGGAATGGATCCTCAAGTCAGACAAGGTTTCCTCTGGGTTGTGCCCCCTTGTGACAGCCTCGTGGAGGCTGGGACTGGCAGGAGGAACTCAAGCTGAGGAATGTGCCTCCAGAAATGGAATAGAAACTGCCATTGCAGCACCAGAAGCTCCAGTGCAGCAACAACAAACGTGCTGAGCTTGCCACACGTTGCTGGGGCTCGTGACTGGTTTCCAGACCAGCAGTAGTATCACACAAACTTGTGTGCAGGCAGCTCTTCAAATAGTAGAGAAGATCTAATTATTACAGAGCTCCCAGGGTTATGTGAATGCAGAAAAGTTCGGGAATAATTTAGATGTAGTCAAGGAGTAGTGAAGGACATTTTCAAAGTAAACTATTGATTAAAATTTTAACCTCCCTTACCCCAAGTCTACAGGTCTTTGAGATGGCAGTCTTAGGGAAACCTGCAGTTCAATTTTTGCCTTAGAATAATAGAATCATGGAATATTTTGAGCTGGAAGAGACCTTAAAACCCATCCAGTTCCACCCTCCCATTGCCACCCTCCCACCAGCCCAGGTTGCTCCAAGCCCTGTCCAGCCTGGCCTTGGACACTCCCAGGGATGGGGCAGCCACAGCTTCTCTGGGCACCCTGTGCCAGGGCCTGCCCACCCTCACAGGGCAGGATTTCTTCCAATATCCCATCTGATCCTGCCCTCTGTCAGTTTGAAGCCATTCCCCCTTGTCCCTTCGCGGGGGGTACCTGTTCTTCCCATCCAAAAGCTCCAGCTGAAGATCAGAGGTGGAGTCCCAGTGCTCTGCAGCAGACCTGCTGCTTTGAGCCCAGAGGCTGCTGTGGCAGCCACACCCAGCGTCTTCTCTGGGTACCTCAGGGCATTCTCTGTGCTGTACAACCCCCCCCCGGCTTTGATTGCACCTCAAGCACTGTAACCTTGCTTGCTTTCAGTGGGAATTTTGGGAGCTGGATAGTTGGTGTTATGGTGCAAAAAAGCAAAATCTTTTCAGACTCCAAATTATTTATTTATCAAAATAAGATTGTGTTTTGACTTGCCTAAATATCAGTGGTACATTGAGATACGGGCTTTCTTCAAGGCACAAATCTGCCTGAACAAAAACCAGAGCAAAATGCTTTATACATCCTTATATTGGAAGTGTAGAAGATTACCCTCCTGAATGGTAAATACAACCCTTGGTGGCACAGGGAAATACTGTCACAACTGGGCAGTGCATCACTCTGGAACATGCTGCAACTCCTTTTGTCTTTTCTCTTACATACAAAAGGAAAAATAAGTAACTACTAACTTGAAACATCCGTGTGTGTGAGGCTGTTAGTGGGAATTTATAATTCATACAATCCCACAGAATGTGACAGGATTTCCAAGTACTGAACTGGCAGACACTTAGAGATGCTGTAAATTAACCCGCACATGAACCTGCCGACTGTCCTTTCTGTTCGTTGCCTCATTTCAGCTGAATTGACAAGACAGGATTTCTCCCTGGATCCTGGAACATCACACACACCTGTCAAGCAGAAGCTTCAAGTCAGCCCTGGGGAACATCCTTGAAAGACAGTCCTGCAATACCAATGAACTCTCCATCCATCGGCAGGCCGGTTCTTTAATAGGATCATCGATTTAAGAACACACTGACCAAATCACTGCAATTTCCATGTGCATGCTCAGGGCAGAGCATGGCAATACCTGGGGCTGGACCTGCACTTCTGCCTGCACAGCCACCAGTGAGGGCAGATCTCAGCAGCAGGCAGAGGGCACTGCCTTGTGTCAGAAGTGCTGTGGAGGGAGGGCAGGGAAAGGTTGCCCAGAGCAGCTGTGGCTGCCCCATCCCTGGGAATGTCCAAGGCCAGGTTGGATGGGGCTTGGAGCAACCTGGGCTGGTGGGAGGTGTCCCTGCCCATGGCAGGGTTGGAACAAGAAGAGCTTTAAGGTCCCTTCCAACCCAAACCATTCTGTGACTCTGTAAGTGCCCTCCCCAGGCAGGGGCTGGTGTGTCTGCACTGCTACATCACCCTGTGGGATGCACTAAGTGATGCAGGAATTCTGGCTGTCAGTGACACACAGCTCCAAGTCACTAAGATTTTACAGTAACTCTCCTGAGTGTTGTTGGTATCTCCTAGACAATATTGCAGTATTCTGGTCACAGAGCTGGGCATACAGAGCACAGCCAGAACTCTGCTCCCCTGGGGCTGCCGTGGACAGCCTGCAGTTACTCCAACCAACTGGTCCCCTGACTTCTTCCTCCCAGAGACTCCTGCAAGAGGTTTTAGTGTTCACCTGGGTCCAGGGGAGACCCTCCCACTCCTCCAGAGCTGGGGAGTCACTGAGTCTGCACATGGACCTCTCTAAATCCTGGTTGCCTGCTCAGAAATGTGGATGCCAGCCACCAGCTCAGCCGTGGGCTAATAAAGCAGATGAAATGTTGCCTTGTGCTTTGGAAGGAACATCTTAACCCAGCAGGACTTTGCTGGCTGCTTTTATGCAAAACCTCTTGTTTGTTTTGTACAAGATGGGGGGATCAGCTGAAATTTAAACTGGGTTAAAGCGTGTCACTGATTTTTTTCTTTTTTATTGTATTTTTTCAGTGTATGCTGGCTCCTAAATTTACGAACTAGTTTTAAAGGACTCCTTACACAAGCATATTTAGGTGGTTTAAATTTGTTCTTAATAAGTGGAAAGATTTACTAAAACAGGCCTGATGTGATGACTTGGGAGGGATTATTCACCACTGATGCCAATATATTCCAGACAGCCTGAGGAATTAAGCACTCTGGGTGTGGAAAGCAAACTGAGTATCACCTCAAACTCGTGCTGATGGAGCTCTGGTCTGCAAGGGGCGAGTGTCAGGAATCCAGGGGCAAACCAAGGCACTGCATGGAGGGTAAAGGCAGGTAAGACCTCACTTTGCATTTTTATGGGAGCTTTTCAGATGGTGATGGAGTCAAGCTCTGCAAAGAAACCTGCCCGATAAAGCCGTGAGGCAAAGCCCAGCGCTGATAAGTGATGTGCTGCACAACTGCACCCCCGCCAAGTGCTGCTGTCACTCAGCAGGCAAATTTATTGTGTTTTACTCCAAAGTGCATTGGATTCCAAGGTTAGGAGTTTTCCTCTGACCCTCTTATGCTGCTTGTGGTTTCACTTTTCTTTAAGGAAACAGATTTAACCACTTACAAACAGAATTTGTTAACAGTTTTTGACGATGATCTCTCAGAGGGGGAAGGAATCCCAAGGAATTGCAGACACTTCCCAAGGATCAGTGCGTGCAGGTGGCACTGGCATGAGTGGAAGCAGAGTCCTGGCAGGATGGCACATCCTCTGAGGAATGCTTTCCAGTGAGATCATGCAGGCATTGATGTGTGGAGAAATAATCTAAAGGAATGCCAGGAATTATTGCCCAGGATGAAGTATTTACAGCTACTTGTAGGATGCTTTTTTTTAAGCCAGGCAGGCTCAATTGCATTGGATGGACCTGCTGGACTCTGCAGAGGTGTCAGCTTTTACCACCCCATGTCCTGACTCTGATCAATTTTCCTGAGTGTTTTCCCAGATCACATTCCATTGACAGCTGGCAAACAGCATGAAACTTACTGTTCGGTAGTCCTGGCTTTCTTCCTCATGGCCACCTGTTATGATCTAATATAGTCTGTTAAATACCTATTTAAAGGTGAGCTTCATTTATTAGGGTTTTTTCCTGTAACAGCCACAAGGATTTTATAATATTGTTAATGGAAAGAGAGAAGGCTCATGTAACATGAAATGATAAGAACTCATCCAGTGGCAGAGCCTTGCAAATCCCTCTTCACCCAGTGTGGATTCTAATTTATTTTATTTATGCTGGAAATCACGAGTTTGTGGAGGTTTCCCCTTACCCTCTTTGGTCACACCACACACGACCCTCAGTGTCCCAATAACCCCCTGACCATTCAGTTCATCCATTTTCTGCTAAAGTCATTATGAGACATGACTGACATTTCAGGGGCACTGCAAATGTGCATTCCCTTCCTTTTACTACAGTCACTTGCATGTTTGATTAACAAGCAGGTGGAACTAAACACTTTGGAAAATCTTCCAACTGCAGGAACCAGACTTGGGAAGGGACTGAAATATTTGCCTCCTGTTAAATGAGTGGGTCAAAATAGGGGGCAGAAACGGGAACGGCAGCACAACCAAGGCCACTCCAGTTCCATGTCAAGGCTGGGGTATCAAATAAGTCCAGAAGTGCTGCCAGTGGCATTGCTCCTCTTTGGTTTTTAACTGCAGAAATCAGCAAGTCTGAAATGTGCCAGGCTGAGGTCCAGGTCCTTCTGGGGTCTGCAGGAGGGTGTTTGCTAGGAAGACTGTAGAAAGCTGCACTGGCATGTTCTCCTGTGTGTCATAGCTGGAGATCAAAGCTCAAATTCCCAATCTTGCTTCACATCTTTCCTTCCACAGCTATAAAAACTGAGAACAGCATGAGGTGTTAGAGGCCTTACCCCAGGAAAGAAGTTCTGCACACCAAACCCATGAATTTTGAGGTTTTTTTAATGTTAATTTTTGTTATTGCTGCTGTTGCTTGTGTGTTTGTGAGGAGTAATTCAAAGATGTCTTGCCTACAGTGAGTCAGAGCTAATTGCAAGATAAACACTCTGACATAATTTGTTTTATTTCTATTTTTATCTATCAAGTAGTCACCTTTGAAACCAAGGCCTGCAAAGTTTCAGCCAGGGAAATGATGCCAATTCCAAGTCTGGAATCTCACTTGTGCTACACACACAGTTCCCTCTTGGCTTGCCTGGGCTTGGGCTTGCTTGGGCTTCCCTACAGCTACACACCAGCCAGGAAAGTTGGGCTGCAGATGCCCATTGGATTACACACCATTTCATCACTGTACAGCATACAGGCATGTCAAGATCCTGACTTACAGTCTGGAGGGCAGGTACAGCTGAGGTAATTTTGTGCTGAACTCCCACTCCCTGCATTCCCCACTGGCTGTGCAGCTGGAAAATAGGCTGTCAGGGTTGGGATCTTCGTGTTTCCATGGGTAAGGACTCCCTCTCTGGGAACTGAACACTTCAGTGGGACCTGGGTCTGGCCATAATCCTTGGATCTTCCTCTTTCCTTCTCTTGTGAGCATTAAACCCCTTTATTAGCTTTGCTTACCAGCTACATGACTTTATTCTACATTATTTCTTCACAAGAAGTTATTCAGTTAGAAGATCTGATTCCCATTTGTCTGCTCTGTAAAGCATCTCAAAAGGGAAGTCAATTGTACTGCTATTTTCCAGCCCCTGGTGGTGAGAGGCAGTCATCCCAAGCTCCCTCTGCCCCAGCCCTTAGGTATTCCTGCAACCTCTTCATTGCAGGAAAATGAATTGGCTGGATCTGTATGAAGCAATTTTGGCAGGGAAAACCACACTCAGCTGAAAGATACGTTTTAGCCTTTTGGATATAGTTTCAACTTTCAAGATAAGTGTTCCTTTGAGGGGCTCGAACTATAAATCCCAACGTGCCCACAAGGAGTTGGGTAGGAGCCAAAAATGCCAAGTCAGGGGAAAATAATTGTTTTCAAATGGTGACAAACCTGCAAGGTCGGCAGAGAACAGAGGAGCTGGATTGGTGGATGGAGATAGCCCTGTAACTCCGGGCTCTGAGCTCTGGACACTAAACAGAGCCCAAGGTCTCCGCAGGGTGTTTGGCTGCTGCAAATGCAGAAGGGAACTGCTCTGCACTGGTCTAACTCACACAGCAGAAAAGATATTGAAAGAGAGTCTAAAGCCATCGGGTACAGACCAGCTAATGCTTTGGCTCATTCTGGTTCCATTTCCCAGAGGTGAAAAAATTGACAGGGTTTGTATTTTTTACATTATTGCAATGAAAATAATTTGACAGCTCGGTCTGGAGGTTTTTTTGTGTCATTATGAAACGCTGTTTGAAATTGTGCAAAGCAATACAATAATTATGCAGTCAAGAATGTCTAAGAATGAATGATACCTCGAGTGGAGGTTGGGAGTTTGCCACTGGTGTGGGTCCAGATTCCTTCCTTCCCTGGCCAGATTCCTACCCGGTGTGGGAGGGGTACCCAAGCTTCAGGAAAAGCACTGCTTTGAAACTGCAGTTGCAAGTCATGAGGAATCAGCTTGAGGGAGCCTGGTGATTACTTTCTAAGGATATCTGCATATAAAAAAGTATGCCTGGGGGTATAAATCAGCATAGCTCTGCTGGCTGCAGCTTAGCTGCATCCCTCTCTCCAGCTGAGGATCTGGACAAAAGTACTTAAGCAACACAGAGGACTGAAAACTACCAGAACACCTTTAAAGCTCCTGTGCCAGCACGCAAGAGAGGCGTCCGGCTGCGTGGAGTGGGCTCCTTTCATCTGGGGTAGTTAAAGCAGGAAAGTGAACTTCAGATTCTCACAATTTTACTGCATCTGTTAAAGCAGTATTGGCTTTCAGCAAAGAAATGAGTATTCAGGCCAAGTGTCTCTGCAGAATTTCGGGCACTCCATGAACGGATAAAATTTCAATTGCAGAAACAAGAGAAAGTACCAGACACAAATGCACCACGTATTACATTCAAGGGAAGACAGTGAAGTGGGCAGGTTATACCGTGGGAATGGGCAGCAGCTGGTGGCTGACCCTGGTGTTACGACTAAATCATCGATGAAACCACAAAAAAATGAAGCAAATTAGTAAGTGAGGGCAGCCTGCCTTGGAGAAAACCAGAAGGGCTGGTCTGCAGGCGAGCAGGGAACAGCTATGATCTGGGCTTGGGCTCCACGCCGGGTCCCCTGTTCCCAGGCAGACAGAGTTGGCAACAGCCTGTCTCACTCTCTGGTGGCCCCTCGGGCCAGAAAGAGGAGGTATATTGGCAGCCCAGGCAGGGAACAGCAGCCAGCTCCCCTTGCCAGAACCCAGGCTGCTCCACTGGCAGCGAGAGAAAGGCTAAAGCAGGGCCCCTCCAGTGCAGCAGGAACAGGGGTGGGAGGGGAGACACCCCCAAAGGACCTGCAGCCATGCCAGGGGGACATAGTTGGCATGGCCAGGCCAAGTGGCACTCACCTGTCCATGGCACTCACCTGTCTATGGCATTCACCTGTCTATGGCACCCACCTGTTCATGTGGCACTCACCTGTGCAGGTACCGCTCACCTGCCCATGGCACTCACCTGCCCATGGCACTCACCCATCGGACGGTCCTTTGGGAGCGGTCTCGGGGCGGGCACTGCTGTCCTGGCAGGATGGTTTGGGTGCAGCAGAGCCAGGCAGTGGTGCAGCCTCGGAAGTGACTGACTCTCCCACCTGGCCAGAATTCTTTGGGCTGCAGTGTGGAGATTTCCTGGAGACATCTGTGCTCCAGCAGCTCCTGTGTCTGGAACAGGCTGCAGCTCTGCTTTCCCCACGCTCAGGCCTCCCTCCACATGTCTTTTCTCTTTCCACTGCTGCTCTGGACAGGCCTCCTGCTCATCCTTTCAGTTCATTAAAAGGGCCTCAGCCCCTCCTCCAGCATCTTAAAACACAGTGCTGGGAAAGTCAGCAGTGGCAGGAGCGACAGGCAGAACTTGTGCTCGCAGCCCCTGCAATTACCTGCTGTCTAGGTGGGGATCTCTCTCAGTGATTAGCTGGCTCTGATTTTCATCAGCTGGAGAGCTGCATCTCTGGGATTACCCTCTCAGCATCTTTGCCTACCCCTTAATGTCCCAGGCTTTGGCCTGTTAGTCCACGTATGGCTCGTCTCAATTCCAGCCTCATCCTCCTGCAAGGGCAACTCACAAATAAAGTGAAGGGGGAGTTGCCATGTTAATGTGCTTTCCTTGAGCCCTCGGGGGAAGGTCCCGAGCATGATTTCTTCCGCTTGGATGGAAAGAGGAATTTCTGTTAGAGCCTCCATGAAATTACAGTCTTCTTTTTTTATGAAATGTAAAACAAAGTAAATATTACCTTAGAGTCTCTTATTCGTGTTGCAATAAAATGAGACACTTCCTTGGAAATAAGTTTTAAGACATGAGTCTTGTAATGTTGGGATTTATTGGAGTGGAGTTCACAGCTGACCTGAGGTCTGCAGGGTTTGGAAGCAACAGTCTGTGTGAACTTCCCCTCCTCCAGCACATGAGGTGCAAAACTGGCCAGTTATTCAGAGACTTCCCCACCCTTCGTAGGCTCGTGTGCTCATATATCTCTCCTGGTACATAAAGAATGACATATTGCAGTGAATCTGCTAAGAATAGCTTGTAAAATACATCATTATATGAATCAGCCTCATTAGAAGCCTCCTTCTCTCATGATTTAAACCAGACACAGTACTTGCAGGAATGGAAACCAGTTTTTTTTCCCTCTCCTGCTGGCATGTTGGGCTCCAGCAAATGTTGAAACAGAAGAAAATAATTCTCTGAACTCAAGGCCAGAAGTAGAAATAAGCACTGCATTACCCTGATGCCTCTCTGGCATAACTAAGGTCTTGGGTGTTTCCCTGGATATTATGACTTTCCATTTTCATTAACAAAATACTGTGTTGCTCTTCTAAACAGCACAAAGCTGCATTCTTTGCATACTCCCAATCCCCCTGACTCAGGACCCTGTAACACCTCACTTTCAGCATCCTTAGCCAGTCCAGGCTTTTCTCCCCCAGCTGCTGCTGTTTATGAAGGGGATTAAACAACACGGGGCCTGTGATAGCAGGAGACAAGGCTTGGGGACTGGGAGGCCTCTCTCAGCCCTGTTTTGTGCAGGGGCTGGTGCACCAGATGCCATGGCTGCACCATGTGCTCCAGCTGCTTGTCTGCTGCTGCAACCAGTCACCAATTAACTCCCTGAAGTTGGTGTTTGACCCCAGACAAGACTCTGGTGGATGCAGTGCAGTGACACACCGTGGATGGCTCCAGCTCTGGGCTGGTGGCCACGTCCTGCAGGACCCTTGTGAACAAAGGGATGGCTCTGTGCTCCAGGGCAATGAAATAAAGTCTTTCACCCCTATTTGTAGAGCTCACTGACAAACTGCAGGTACAGCAAGTTTTTAGTGTTTCTCACTTGTCACTTCAGGATCAGGGAATGTTGTGTTTTTTGCTGTTATTTCTTTTAAACCGTGCCAACACACCCTCCACACCACACTGGCTTATAAACCTCTGGCTGCACTCTTCTGAATCACACTGATTTTTTAATTAACTGCTGTAAGATCAATTACTCACTACCCTTGGTTGTTCTGGCCTCCTTATGCTTCCAGCCATGTAGCCCGTTCTCTCTCCCTGGTTTGCTCTGCGTTGTGCTCTTGTCACCAAGGAGCCTTGTTGGCTGAACTCCGTGCTGTGTTTCTGTCTCCCACCCAGGATTTTGGGCCAAGGACATCACCAGGAGGCTTGTCACATTCAAGACATCATGCCTTTGCAGGCAAGCTGTATTTATCTTCAGCTTACTTGTTTATTAGACTCTGCTTTGACTTTTGCAGAAATAGGTCAGAACTGCAGTCTGGCTGAATTTCCCTCTCAGAGGTGAGAAGCAGCTTCTCCTTGGCTCATGTGGGCTCCAAGCACCACTGATGGTACCCAGAGGCTTTAAACACTGCCCTTCTACCCTGCAGTGTCCTCAGGCTGCTCTGTGCCTTTGGGGACTGCAAGTCTGGTCACTTCAGTGCCCCTGGGAGCATCTGCAGGCTGGATTTCAGTGCAAGGTTTGGTTGAGGTAACAGCCCTGTTGGGCTGGCCAAAAACTGTGCTAAATAAACCATGAGAGATGTGGGCTGGGAGTCCTGCACAGGGGAAGGAAGGTTTTTAAGCTCTCCCGTGCTCTGGACATCTGCTGGTTTTTTTGTCAGTAGGAAATACAAATCCCTGATCTCCCCTCTGCCATAGTTTGGCTGTTCTAGCTGCTGATCAGTGGATGGTGCAGAGGGCTCAGCATAGTCTAAAGATGAGGGAATGTTTGCAAAAACTCGTGTACTCCTGTGGAATTGCACCTCACTCAGTAGGTGGTGGCGTTTCAGGGCATAGAACAAGCACATTTCCCCTCTGTTTCCAGACTTGCTCATCGTTTCCCACTCATTTCCTATGTGTCAGGATTTGAAGGAATTCTTCTTAATAGCAATTCACATCATCTACATGTCACTGCTGGTTGTGCCATGACAGAAGTGGGTTTACTTTTCTCTGCCTCTGACTTTGTTCACCAATAACCGTTTCACAAGCCCTGGTGTGTTTTAGCTGTGAGTTTTGCCTCCGGACTCTGCATCCTTTGCAACACAAGCCTTGCCTGCTGCCCCTCGGATTTGACAGTGAGGATCTGGTTCCCAAGGCTGGGATTTCCCAGCTGTGGCCTGCCTGGTGTGCTGTGAGCACACACAAAAGGAGCGAGCACACAGCGACAGCCCCGTGCCCTCTCCAAGCCTCACACTTCTCAGCTGCAACAACTGCTGCGGTTTGAAGTTGTTTAGTTAACTCCTCTGGCTAATTGATAACATCTGCATCTCACCAGCCTTCCCTGCCTCTCAAGCTGCCTGCACATACGTGGCACAGTCAATACTGTGGCAGGGCTCAGTTTCTGTAGCAGTGATACATCGTTATGCTTTCGGGAAATCGTGTGAGAACCGGGGGGTGTCTTCAAATAACGCCTCCTTTATAAAGGTTCCTTTCACACAGTCACAGGAACAAGCCCAGAGACACTCATAAACCCTCATGGTATTTGGCATTTCTCTTGTGATTGTGTTCAGATAAAAGAACTCATGTGATTTCACACTTTTCCCCTCTCCTCTGTTTTTCCCTACCGCGCTTTCTAAGTTTGAAATTTACTTTTGGGCTTTAAATATTGGAATTAGTTTTTATTTTTCATTAGTTTTCATTTTCTTTGTATTACAATGGATGGATCAGGAACTGGCATATGTGATGTTTTAGTAAATAAAATCCTTGTATTCGGGATCCCTCCTGAAGTCTGGTAATACACAGTGACACCATATAGGTCCCAAGGAGACATTATGGTTGTAATGGAAATATCATATATCTCATATCCCAGGTCTGATATATCAGCTCAGCAATAAAAAGAAACAGGATATTTGCAACTGTATTTTAACAGGGATTTTTCTGTTACCATGAGAACATGGATTACTTCGAAATTTTGGTGAGAAAACTCTTTAATGGTTTCATCAGTGTCTGACCCCAGGAGATTCCAGTTCTCTCAGTGCCCTGGAAATAGCCATTCATGCAGTGCAAGTCAGAAATGTTTGTTGGTGTCTGCCTGCACCTCTCAGGGCACAGGGCAGATGGTCCCTTCTCTGCCCCTGCAGGATTCCCAGGGTCAGACTCGGGCTCTGCCTGGAGACACGTCCCACTCTCTTCACCCCAACCCCTCTCCTGCCCTGGCTGGGAAGAGTTTCCCTCCTCTTGTTCCTCCTCCTGGGCTGGCTGGTGATGCTGAGCCGGGTCTGGAGGTGTCTGCAGGCCCTGGGATGTGCAGGGAGCTGATGTGAGCCAAGACTAGAAGGCTTGACATTGCTCAGCCAGCCAGGAGAGCCTCATGAATTTCCCTGTAAAAGGAATTTCTTAGGATTCAGGGACACTTGTGTTACGTAATCCTTTGAAAACAGTATTTGACACAGGATAGGGCTATCCCCTTTATGGAGTCCCCAACACAACCTCCACACTGCCACGAGCACTGTTATTATCACAGTTCTTATATTTTGTGCCCTTCCAGCATCACCAAAGTCTACAAAAGAACAGATAAAATCCCAAATACAGATCTCATAACTTCACCTAAAGCAAACTCAACACATTTGGTCTTAATCTGAGTGCCTGGACTGGGATGAATTCTGCAGGGCTGTAATAAAATCAATATTTTCCTGCACTGAGAGTGGCTCAGCAAAAGGTTCAATGTCAGGTCAGCAAAGGGAGCTCTTTAACCACATTTTGCTAGACATGGACCATGTTCTCATCAAGGAATTGTCAGAGCTCCATGGGGGCTGCTGGAGTGGAAGTGGTTGAATGTATTCACCCCTTGCTCACTTTAGATGTTGGATTTGGTCAGCATTTGAGAAAAGCAGGGCAGTGGGTACAGCCCCAGTTTCCAGAAATAAAAATGTTTCCACCAGAAAAATAAAAAAAAATAGTGAATGAAGAAGTTCTGGTTGGGATTCCTTTCCCTCCTCTGCCCTGCTCCAATTAGATTACCTGCAGAACAAAGGGAACAAGCAGCCCAGTCCCAGGTGAGTAAGTCTGAGCTACTTAACAATTAGCACTACAGGGAGAGCTCTTTTAATTGGTTTTTGAAACAAACCTGGACCACCTGTTCTGCCATTTCAGTGCAGGAACCAAAGGAAATGTGATCCACAGGTGCATTATAAAAGGGAAGGCAGGGGTGCTTGGGAAGGAAAGTTGCCTGTTTGCTGCAGGGTGAGGCAGTGGCTGAATGTTTTGTGTTGTTGCACAACTGGGGTAGAAATAACCTGACCATCAGAAGGATTTGTTAAGGTCAGTAGTTTTCTGTTCTTTGCAGTCATGTTGCTTATTGGTGAGCTGTGGATGAGCAAAAAAGCCCATCTCCCTGCCAGGTCATTCAAAACTTCTTCCTAAAGAGATTTTGCCTGTATTAAAACTTTTGGTAGCCATGTATTTATTTTCTTATTACCTTTTGTTATGGCTGGGTACTGCTGCAAACTCAAGATAGCTCCCTTTCAATTTAGTGGGAGTTAAATATGAACTCTAGAAATAAAATTCACTTCATTAGGTGGAGATTAGATTGACTTATGGAGTGAGTTTCCTAAAATTTGATACTTTTCTAGTTTGAGAAATGAGTCGTCTTCACCCTAAGCATGTGTTTAGTTATTGACTGTTCAGAAACATTTTCCTCATTTCCAGACTCATACCAGCCCATATAAAGGACTCATAGGTTTGACCAAACTCATGAAGAAGACCATGAGCTGAGCTGCAAATGAGAGCAGGAATTTTGGTTCCAGATCTTGTACCTCTGACTAATTAATTGCCCAGTGCTGTGATTCTGCCTTCAGACAGATCAGCCCTACCCCTGTGGATTATGTGAGCTCAAAGCAAAGGCCCTGGGTCAGCAAGAAAGCCCCCATGGGCTCACAACAGGAGTGGCTGATGCTCTGCATCTGGGCCTGCAGGTTTTGCTACTCATCTAAATTCAGTAAATGCATTCCAAGTGGTCTCCTACCTCTCGGAAGAGCCTGGCTCTACTTGCTCAGAGAAATGTGTGTTCATTGAGACACTTCAGAGGCTCCTCTAGCAAGAGCAGATGGCTCTCGTGATTGGACTTAGTGCAAAACTCTTCATTTGTGATGTATTTTCAGCAAAGGACTTTTAAGGGAAAACTGATTGAAGTATCTGTGATTTTTGTTCACTGGCTGTCAGGGAGAGGTTGATGTGTCCTGTCCTTGCAGAAGCTGGTTAAGTGAAAGTATTTCTTTATGACCATTGCCATTTATCCTTTAATTTTGGAGCACCACTAATCTCTCTCTTTTCAGGGTGTGTCAGTACACTTACAGACTATGATAAGTTGCTCAGCACTGAAGGTTTTACAACCCTATGTATATTTTTGAATTTTTTTTGGACACATATAGATCATGTTAAAAACCAGAAGTCCATTGTTCAATCAATCAAGTTAATCCTGGTGCTCCTTGATAACTATAGCTATCACATTTCAGAGTGATTTTATTGGATATTACTGGGATTACTTGTAGTAGCCACTCAGTCTAGACAGGGGTTTCTATTACAGTGAACACAGACAAAAGGGTAAGAAATATTAATGCCCAACATCCATTAACCATGCACAAACTGCATATCAGAGAGTGGATCCTGTTCACTTGGCTGTGGGTCTCCCTCCCTTTTGTTTATCTCTCAGGAGGGCACTGGCTTCTTAATTAAAAAGAAACAGGTTGTCTTAATACAGGGGTAAAAAAGAAAAAGGAGCTGCTTGAAAAATTTGTCACTTATTGCTAATGGAAGTTAGATCTTCTGATCAACTGCCCCAGTACTGAAAGGTCTGGGTGTTTTGCCCCAAAAGCTGCCTTGAGGGCGCCTCTCTCTTCCCAGCTTTCTGGGAGATGGGAGCAGGGTCATGGTGGGCTTGCTTAGAAAGCTGGCTCTCCAGCAGGCCTGTGGTGAGCAATCTGCTCGAGTGGCTCTCAAGGCCCACCAGGGCTGGCTGAAATGAACTGCCTGTGCTTTCAGAAACAAAGCCCTTCAGAATGAGAAGCACTCCAGGAATGCTGCTCCTTCCATGAATGGGATGTGGCAGCGATGCTGTTCCCACCAGCCCCTGGAAGACAATTTGGTTGAATTAGGACAGTTGGCTGATTAAAATTAGACCTAGTTAACAAGGCACTGAGTGAGGTAATAAAGTTAAACTCTAAAACATTTCAAAATTGCATTTTATGCTACTCCATGTGCTCACAGAACCATAACACGTGGGCAGACACTCTACTTGCTGCCCAGACTGCTTGTTGGGTCACAGATTGTATTTTGGATAGGGCATATTTCAGATTGTTGTCAAATTGCCCATCATAACTGGAGCTCCACCAGCTCTTTGGGAGTCAGGGGAACAGTAGAAATAATTATACACCGGTTGTACCTCACTTGCTGTCCTGCATTCATGCACCCAAAGAGCTCGATGTCCTTCTGTTCCTCACATCCTTTTGGGAATCAAAAGTTAATTAGCCTGCTGGTGGGAAGGGTCTGTGGATCATGTAGAAGCAGCAGAGTCCAAAGGTTTTTGGTTTTTTTATTGGGAGTGGGAATGAAAAACAAACAAACAAATTCCCTAGGTATAGAAGAAGCTTGCAATTATTTCAAGATTTCCTTAATCCCTGGGTCATGAGGCCAATTATGGATTATACAGATACATAAATCAAGATTTCCCTGCAAGACTTGAGCTTGGTGTAGACTTGGAGAACATACTGTGCATGTCAGTGCTCTCAAGCCCTCTTTATTTCTGCCAGCTGATGTTTGTGTGCTTGAACACGTTACTGGGGGGCCGTTGCTCTCACTATTTCTGTCATCCAGAGTCTGAAGCTGAGCCCTGCTCATCTTTAATTGTGCACAGCAAACTGGCCTGTGACTGGGAATCTTGTCTGCTGTTTGGTGGATCCCAGCTGGTTTAGATCCCTGTTTTGTCAATGGAACTGTTGCCATTGTGAAGCTCCAGATTTATCCAAGTATTAGTTCTCTGGGTTACTTTAATCAGCAGCTGAGCCCTTAAGGCAGTTGTGGCTGTTGCAATAAATTACTTGCATAAAACCTGCACAGCAGGGTAATGCAGGTTCCCTCAGGTTTTAGGCTCACCAGTGAGTATTTTTATTGTGTCCTCCCTCAACTTTCCACTCCATGGCAGTAAACCAGGACTTTCCAGGGTATTTTCTCACTGCAGTGTCAGAAAGGAGAGGAAAGCACAAATTTCTGCCCTCATTTCCAGGAAGATTATCTTCCAAAAAGAATTATTGTTATATAACTTCAGGAACACACTTATCGAACTGTACACATGATTTGAGGCTGTTCCCAATAAGCATTGTCTCTCGCCTGTGGTTCCCTCTGCTTTAAAGGGTCTCAACCTTTTGGTCAAATAAACAAAAGCCTAGAATGGTGTTTTTAGGAAAAGCTGCTGCTTGGTATGGCTGGGAATTCTGTGGCTTTCACCACCCTTCAGAGGGTTTGGGCTGATGTCTATAATTTTCAAGAGGACATTACCCCCAGCTTGAAAAGGCTTTAGCTGAAACACCAGGCAATACAACTTGCAACTTTTCCTTTGCTTATGTTGCTGTTGTGAGGGTTCTTTTCTCAATAAAACTGGACACTTTGAATCTCTGTACACCCAGTTTTTCTTTCCTTCTTTTATCCTACTTTCCTCTGTCTTTTTCTTCCTTCTTGCTGCTCACTAATTCTTTTATTTCTCTGGGTGTTTCTCCTATTCTTTACTCCTATTTTATGCTTCCCTTCTGCAGTTCAAAATTGCCTTGTCTTGAACCAGTCCTGGTGAAAGTCAGCTCCGTGGCAAGGCCAGATTGGGTCTGATCCACAGCAGTGCCCTTCACTTTGGAGTGAACCTTTTCCCTTACACTTTGTCAGGGGTGTGAACATTTTGGAAGCTGGACTATGAAGGCTGTAACTGTCCATGGGAAAGGCTGCCTGGTGCTCTTTCATCAGCCATCTGGCTGGGAGATCCTGATTGTCCTCCTTCTGACAGGTTTTGGATGACTGTTGAAGCTGTAGATATTTAAATGATAATTAATAACAGTGTTCACCTCAGTGATTCTCTTGGCAATACTCTTGCTTTAACATTAGCTTTCAATAAAGCTCTGTCATTTTAAATTTTATTTAAAGCAGAAAAAAAGTTTTAAAATTTCCAGATTTAAAGCTTTTACAGAGCTAAATAAAAATTCACTTTTCTGGGGGCAAATCACAGTAGACAAGTGTATTGGTACTGATGGTTTCTGTTTAAAAACATGTCCCTTTCATTTTGTGCATTCTGCAGCTGCTGAGATTGTTTGTTTTGCTTCCTCTGAGTTTTTCTTACCGTCTCACAGGCATCAGAGAGGGGAGGAAAGTGTCTGCAACACCTGCAGTGTCGAGAACTCGATCTTTTTCTCTGTCAGGTGACTCAGATCTCTGTATTGGTGTGGGAATGATGTGGACAGGATCCAGGGATGGTGGGGGGAAGAAGATTCTCTGATGCACACCATGAATTGGGATGGTCACACACTCCATCACCCCTTATAAACTCATTAGATAAGAGGCAGCAGGACCTTCATGTGAGGCAAATAGACCCTTAATCCTCCCCCCTGCTCTGTGACTGCCAGGTGACTGGGCAAAGTGCTCCCAGAACTTGTTGGGACAGAGGATCCTTACTTGAAATTGTGTTTAAGATCCAGGAGAGACAGCAGTGACAGTGCCCTGGGAATCCTGTTGGATTTGGACTGGCATTCAAAGCACAGATAAGCAACAACCCACAGAGTAACACAGACTATTCCAAGAGAATGATTTTAGGGAGGGGGGGAAATCACATATTTATTTACTGAGTATAACATGTGTCTGGGGAGTCTGGGATCTGACTCATCCTACTGTCACATTCCTGGGTGTCCCTTGCATGTCTAGGAAGAAGTTAGCAAAGTGAGGAAAAGGAAATAAATAAAGTTAATCTCTTGCCTAGCTAGTAGCTGTATCTCTTTACCAGCTTAGCACTTCTGGGCCATATATCCATGTAGGAACCCCAGTTGTACTTCTTTTTATGTGTATTGACTTAGTGAAGTGCAAACATGTTAAAAAGTTCACTCTCTCCTTTATACGAGTCTATAAAAAAGCTCTTAAAATGGAGTCATAGTGTTTCAATGAGACAAATGAATGATCAGCTGAGCCCCAACAGTCCCTTCCCATGGATTAGGTGCTTTAGTGTGAGAAACTTTAAGATGCTGATCAGCCTGGAGAATTCTCATGCCTCCAGCACTATGTAATGACACAAAATATTGTGATGCCTCCAAGTTATAATGGGCGAGGGGAGGGGATGCTGTAATAGGTATCGCTCATGATATTTGAGTCCAGTCACAACTCCACTTTCAGAAGTCTCCAGACAGCAAAGATTTCTTACGCATTTATGGACACTGGAGTAAAACTAAACATATACATACTGGCCTGGAAATTTTTCTAGCAGCTCTTTGGACACAGTAATGCACAGAAATAATTGTAAACACGTGCACAAGGAGATCAGTGTGTGTTTTCAGGGCCTGCTTTTAGGGGGACTCACACATTAACATATTTTCTGAATTTTGCAAATGCACTGCAAAATTGCAGCTCAATAAATGGAACTTTATACATTTGTCTCAACTGATGACACCACTATAACATCAAGATGTTTTCCAGTTGGGCTTTAGGAAGCTGTAAGACATGACAGAAGTGTTCATAATGAGACATTTCAGCACAAATCTGAATTTGCATGGAGTGGATCCAAAGTCGGCTCTCCAGCAAGGGTGGATCTGTTTAAACACTTACTGTGGAAGGGATCGATCCCCCTGCCAGAGCAGTAAAACACAGATTTGCTGTGATAGCACAGAAGTGGGTCACAGTTTGCCAGAAGGAATCACTCACTGTATGGAGCTGTTAGACTTTATTTCTGTACATCAGGAATTTTTGGGGTAGGTCCTCTCACAGGTACAGGTGTGTAAGTGCTGTGTTTGTATTCTGTGTTAGTGACTGAGAAAATAAATAAGAAAGGATATTTCATCAGCATGAGGGTGGGCAGGCCCTGGCACAGGGTGCCCAGAGAAGCTGTGGCTGCCCCATCCCTGGGAGTGCCCAAGGCCAGGCTGGACAGGGCTTGGAGCAACCTGGGCTAGTGGGAGGTGTCCCTGCCCATGGCAGGGGGTTTGAAATAGGATGTCTTTAATATCCCTTTCAACCCAAGAAGTTCTATGATTTCATATCTTTCCAGAGGTGGTGGTGGTGTTTTGGGAGATAAAAAGTAAAGCTGAAGTGTTTGCAAACAGCCCTCAGGATTGCTGGCTCTCCTCAGGCTCCACTGAGCATCAAAGGATGCACCTGAGCTGGTGCTGAAATGGTTAATTAATAGCTTGGGGCTGGGAAATCAGAGTCCAGGCTGGCACAAGTGCTTCAGGAATCCTGCCAGAGCCAGGAGCTGAAAGCCTCCCTAAAACCAACAGGACAACACTATTAAATGCCTGGAATCTTAACTGGTTGGGAGCTTGTCAAGGTGACACACTTGTGGTCTTTATGGCAGTGCAGGCTGAGAGCCACCCCTGCTATTTACAGACATGTGCAGCCAATGCAGTTTGGGAGTGTTTATGTTGTCATTACAAGAAGAAAATGTTATCTGCATAATTACAAAGTTATATTCTGATAGGGATTCTTGTGTAAGCCTGTTACATGCTCCAGCAAAGCAGAAAATCCCTTCCTGAGCACCGTTAATAATGGAGCATTAAGAATACAGTGTTTTCTTTTCTTGCTTTATATACATCTATTGATTTTTAAAACAACTGTTTTCTGGTGCTTTCTAGGATTTCTTTCCTGGGGCCTGGAGAGATCATTTCCCTGGACCTGGCTACAAGAAGGAATGTCTCTACAGCAATTTCTGTAAGTAAATCCCCCATGCCTTGCTGGGACCAGCCCTCTCCCACCAGTCTGCAGCAGGGCCTGGCACAGGGATTTAGGTGGGCATTGGAGTGGGGACAGTTGGTCAGCTCTAGGGAAAGTGCAGGGCCCAGCAGAGGCTGATAATGTTCTTTCTGTAAAGACTAAACCGAACTTTCTCGTGCAAAAAGTTGTGATATTTAGTGGTGGACTTGGCAGAGTTTGGTTTGTGGCTGGATTTGATCACTTCATTTTTTTCAGAGCTAAATGATTCTGTAATTCTATATGATGCCACGGTTCTGAAATATCTCTTATTCTGCTCCCCCAGCTATTTTATTAGCAGAGTTCAGGGAGGGGGACAAGGGTGAACTCACTCCTGGGCAGTATGTCCAAGGATGGAGGGCACTGGGGATCCTTCCTGGGGGCTGAGAGCGCTTTTCAGGATGTGCTGCTAAGCAGGGGCCTTGCAGGTATTGCTGAGTGGCTTCTGGGAGGCTCCTCCAGCCCCTTCTGAGTGTGAACCCCCCAAGAGGAAGCAGGTGAGAAGGAAGGCAGGAGGGAAGGGCAGAGGGGATAACTCCTGGCAACTAAGCCTTGCTGGGGACAGCCCCACTCCTTGGGCAGAGCCTGCCTGGCTGCCCCTTGCACTGCTCCTGCTTGTGCACAACAGGACAAACAGCCAGGGAGAAGAAAAAGCAGCCACTATCAGTCAGGCTTTGCTTGTTGAGCCACTGGGAATTTGCATTTGGACAGTTTGTGGAATTGGTCCTCCATTTAGTGCTGTCTCCAGCTGAGATGCCATGGCCAGCTAAGAGGGCAGCAGCCCAAGGAACCTGCTTTCCCACGGGGATTCCCACACTGCAGAGTCCTGGAGTGGGAGGATGGTTTAGCAGGATAACCCAAACCTACTCCATGCAGTTTCCTGCTGTGATCCATGGAAGTATCTCCTGGTGCTGTGGGAAATGAGCTTGTTTTGCCAGTTTTAAGGCCCATCAGTAAATTAAGCAGAGGAAAAAGAACAGGATTGAAGCCTTTCCTGTGCACTTGCAGGACTGGAAGTGGAATAACACTGGAGTTATATGGCTTCGTTATGGACATGTGCACCCTTGGATTCAAGGCCAGTGTCTAGACTGGGCAGACATTTAGTGTGGATGGGAGGAGGGAAAACCTCTATTTTCTCGTGTCAGTGCAAAGGATGACTAATTACACCAGGAACAGCTGCAGTGCACTTGAAACTGCAGAAGAGCAGCTGATCCCTACCAGGCTTCCCCAGCCAACTGGCAACACCTGAGCCCTGCCAGGTAAAAACCAGGCTCTGTGCTTTGTCCAAGTCATTAGAGCTCCACTTGGAGAGAAGTGAGCAAGGAACAAGCTTTGCTTCACTGCTTAGTTGCTCAAAAGGGGAAAAAAAAATACCTGGAAGAAATATTTCAGTCCAAAGTAATATTTACTTGGGTGCTTAAAACTTTGTAAAATGCCCTGAAGGTCACAAGCCATTCATCCTGCTGTGTATTTCTCTTTAAGAAGGTGCTTGTAAGTACTACTGGAACACATGTGTGATGAGGGGTTGCCATGGCAAACAGGTTTTGGCACTATTTAAGACAGAGTTTTATTGCACAGCAGAATAAATAAGCATGTTGAAGCCACATACAGTAACTTGTTGGCACATACATTAATGCTCCCAAGGGCTGCAATAACTTAAGCACCCTCCCTTTAAACATTTTTCAGTGTTTTTTCTTTTTTATTGACTACATGCATTTAGTATTAGGGCTAGGAATGTCCCATTTCCACCCTCTTTTGAAGTGAGTAATTGAGGCAAAAAAGGAGGACTGTCTAATAAATCATAAAGGGGCATTGTGCACAGACAAGAGGGGCAATTTTCCCATTCCTAACATACATGAGGATAAGCCAGCCTGAGACCTGTCTGTGTGCTAAATCCTGCCTTGCTCCCTCTAGACACAGGACTAGATTGGCCTGGTTATATTTCTGATGGAGCCTGAATAATCAGGAATAGTTTCACACCATTTTCTGCAGTTTCTGGTCTTGCTCTGTCGTGCCAAGCCAGTCTTCTCCCACATCACAGCACCAAGCTCATTACTTTGGCTTTACCCGTTTTATGAACCACCTGCTCTGTTCCCAGTTTGGCTCCCAGTTCACACCAGTGAGTCCCATCAAGTCTGGAAACACTCCCAGTGCTGAGGAAGTGCTGCAGGGAGGCAAGAGGCAAATCCGTGCCTGTAAGAGGGCTCAGGTTTGTGGTGCTCTTAAAGGTGAACATAAATTACACTTTATAATGAAAGCTCTGGTTTAAGAAGAGTTATTAGTGTATTAGTCCGGGCTTTATTAGCTCGGAGGGTTCCGAGCCATGTGGGAGGTGTGACACTGGCTCCCTCTTCTGTGGGAACCAGTAACTTTTCTGGGTTGGAGAACTTGGAAGCGGCCAAAGCAGAGGAATCCCACAAATCCTCCCCCGTCCCTCCCACTGGCACAAACCCCGTTACTGTGGCTGTGATGAGACAGTGCCCAGCTGTGGGGCAGGGGCACAACTGCCTCCTCCTGCCGAGGGGAGGATGGCCAGGCACTCAGCCAGAGATGCAGGTAACTGGAGTTGTTTAAAACCTGGGAACTGGTGAGTGTGATGGACCAGATTCTCTTTGGTTTACTGGGGAGGAGTGACAGAAATTATATCTCACCTAAAGGAAGAGTGAAGCAGTGCTCTCTCCCATTATACTCAGAAAAAACCCTGGTTTACAGATTCCCCACGGTTTTAGGATGAAAGCTGTAATGTGTTTTATTCTTAGAACCCCTTTTGCCTCTTGCCTCATCACGAGGACTACCCCACAGCCTTCAGTAAGTCTTGGACTGATCATTAGAGCTACTTGTTTCTCAAGGCCAGGTTGGACAGGGCTTGGAGCAACGTGGGATAGTGGAAGGTGTCCCTGCCCATGGCAGGGGGTGGGAATGGATGAGCTTTCAGGTCCCTTCCAACCCAGACCATCCTGTGATCCTGTTCTAGGATTCTAAACTCTCCTGTGCACTCAGCAGCTGCTGAAGCAAAGCTCAAGCCTCAGGAAATGGGGGAGGAAAAAAGAGAGTTCATTATTTTATGGAAGGTACATGTTTGTAATATCGTATACTGATGGGTTCATTATGAATTACAATTTGCTGAATAAGAGGATTCCCGAGGGAGGGACGGTGCATGGAGAAAAAAGCAAGGGGAAAAGGAGGGAGGTGATTTTCATGCCTGTAAAGGTGTCTCCTGGGCATAACCAGAGTGGAAGATGTACCACTTCCTTCTAGCTGCTTGGATTTGTTTGCAATTAAAGCCTAGTGGAGCTGTCAGGGGCTGTTGACAAATACATTATAACCAACTTAGGTTAAGCGAGTTACTTAAAATTAATCCATCCCTGCACAATACTCCTGTTTCTCTTCAGAAGAATGTGCCAGGAGGAATGAGTACAATCCTGACCATGTTGGGAGAACCTCCTCAAGGTGGAAATTTGCAAATAGGGCTACTGTAGTATGTAATGAGAAGCTGCAGGGCTTTCAATTATCCCACATAGTCTGTCTCTTTGCAACTTGACTGACAGCTAATTATGCTGGTGCCATTTTTTTGGCAGTGGAATTTAATCTCCCAGATGGAAAGCAAATCAATCTGCCCATTGCTGCAGCTGAGGCATACTTTGGCTCAACTTTAATTTATTCTCCTAAGCCTAAGAAGGTTAGTCATTTCAAGGTACAAAAATATCAGATTTCTTCTGTTAACCAGGCTGGTGAAAAAGTGAGGAAGAGTCGGGATTTTATGGGCTGCGCTGCGAGATGTTGTCACTCCTTCCTTTGTATTAGGAAACAGCAGCATCATCTCCCCTTGATTCCTGGTCGTGGAATCTAACAAGGAAGAAGCATTTATGAGCAGGTTGCTAGTGATAATGGTTAAACATGAGTTGTGGAGGCATTAAGTGGGATTCTATGGAGGAATGAAGTAAATCTCTGAAGAACTCGACACAAAAAGGAATCGGTGGCAATTTTCAAGCACTTTAGCCAGTGTGCAATAGCCTGGCTCCCTTTGGGTTTCATGCCAGGGATATAAATGCAATCCTCCTACTTACCTGCACTCTTCAGGCCTATCAATTATGCTGCTCCCTCGGAGTTGCTGTTACAACTTTAGGCATTACTGTCCTCTGTAAAAGCAGCACTGAGCAGAGCATGTGACTGGTTATCACAGGCTACAGACCTCATCTGCCAGTGTCTGGCACCTGCAGCTCCTGGCAGTGCTGCTTCTCAGGCCAGAAAACCCAATTTTAGCTGGGATCAAGGGGAAGGGAGCTCACAAAAACTTGGTGCTAATGAATGCTGGAAAACCAGAGCCTTATTTTTCTGTAAACTTTTACCTCTTTGGTTGTTTCAGCCTGACTGTGGTTCCCGTGTCTTGTCTGTGTTATTTCCCCTTTTTGGGTGCTTTCCCTGAATTCTTAAGCCCTCAGGAGTCCCCACCTTCGAGGTGTTCAGGGCCAGGTTGGACTGTGTGGGTGTCAGTGGGATGTAACAGGAGACTGGAAGTCTAACCTGTCAAGCAGCACACTGACCATCCAGAAGGCACATCTGCTGCCAGTAGCCAATGATCTGCCCTTCCCACATGCTGTTAGAACAGCAAAGGTTGCACAAATGTTGTTTATTGCTCCCATTTTTCACAATAAAAAAAGTACTTGAGGGAAACAAGGATTGTAGGAACTCTGAATGGGGGAGATGATCCCAAAACTTGGATTTTGTTCCCTTCCTCTCTTCTGTCCCAGGGAACTGCAGCTACAACCCAGCCTGGCAGCTGGATGTGGTGGGAGAATTGCACCAGCTCTGCAAACCACTAGGCTGGCAGCTGACAGTGGGGAAAGCTCCAGGAGGAGGAAGGGCTGTAAAGTCCAAAGGAACTTGTGAAGTTACATGATTTGGTGCATCTTAAGAACAGTGTTACGGTGAATTTTCTGTTGTGGACTGGGAAGCTGAAAAGTAGTACAGAGCAGGATTTAAAACAGTGCATTGAAAGTGCTGTTGGCCACAAAATGCTTTTAAGGTTTGGAAGTACTGAAAAAGTTAAGGAGAGAATGTCTAACTCTTGTGTTCAGGTAAGATCCAGAATGGACTTGGCAGTAAGAGAAGGCACCTCACTCAGTTTCTGTATGTGGCCTTCCTAAAGTGTGATCAATTTCTTTGGGCTTTTTGTTTGTTTATTTTGGGTTTTGTGGGTGGGGTTTTTTTTGTTTGGTTGGTTGGTTGGTTTTGGTGTTTGTTTTGTCACAAATGGAGTTTGCATGTTTAGCTCTAACAAGCAAAATGTCAGGGAGATTCCCAAAGTGATGTTGTCCTGGTCACAGCACACACGTTAGCAGGAATTTCTCCTCTTGCTTTGCTTGTTATCCACGTAAGCTGATATGTTATTTTTTATGTTCTTGAATTTATGCCATAATCTGCTTGGGGCACCTGAGTTCAAGCTTGTTCTGGGACCTCTGGCTCTCCTGACAGAGCCTGCTGGATTTTGGGACCTCGGAGCAGTGGGAAGGGTGGGAGAACACCACCAATGGGGCAGGGCCACGGCAGAGCCAGGACACTCCTCCAGGCACTCACCTGGCCACAGGTGAGGTGGGACCAGCTGGGTGGTGGTTCAGGGCTGCTTGTGGAACAAGCTGGGTCACAGCAGCAGCACCACAGCATCCCCTGAACTCCCACAGGGCTCTGGGCTATTGGATGACAAAGAAGAGCATGCTCTGGTGTTTGTACAGGAGAAGATGGTGATGCCCCTTGTGAGATCAGCTTCAACACTGCAAATGATTTTGGGTTTGTATTTTCTCACAAAAGGATCAGAATCCCAGCAAATGAAACGGCACATCACAGGGGATTCCAATGCAACCAGCCGAGCTATTTATGGAGCAGCAGCTGAACAAGCACATGAGATGTGAGGCCAGAAGAAGCAAGTCCATGTGATTTGAATTACAATGGTCTGCTTGGAGATTTTCTAGCTGAAAGACAAAAGCTGGCCCTCCCAGCACGGTGTAACAGTGTAAGACACACATCTAGTAGATGCCATTGGAGGCTGTACTTTTACATGCCTAAATATACCCCTGGAAAAACACTTGTCCTGTTGATATTAATATTTTGAGACTTTATACAGTATACTAAATTCTGCAGTGCAAAGAGACCAAGAAGCTGTAATCTGCATGCTTAACGTGATGTGCATTTTCCTTCTGGGTCAAAAACCCTCTTGTGCTGAAAAAAATCAGGGCCTTTCTCACACCACGTGTTTCCGCAGGTAGCTGCTCACCCATGGTTTTTTCTATTTTCCAATCCCTTTAGTGACATCTAGTGAAATCTGGGGAAAGTGCAGGTTCAGTTCTCTGAGGATCAATGCAACTGCACTAAGAGATGCTTCACAATTAAATGCTGAAGTACTGCACCTTTCTTATTTATTGCCCCTTGAGCTGCTGTCTTTGAGGAATGCACCAAATTCATTTGGCCATTAAAAAATTTAAAGTTTGAGCCCATATTCTGGTCAAATACTTTATGTGTTTGAGGCACAAAATTAATTTCTTCTTTCCACCTTTTAATTTTGGGTATTTTATATTTTAAATTTTGGCTTCTTTTGTTGGTGCTGTATTTTCTCTACACTTGAAGGCTCCAAGTGTCTGGATTTGTACAGAAAACAACCCCAAATTATTGCAGGAGTTCAACCTACACATTTTCAATATCTGGTATTCCTGAGGTTACTGAAATGTCAGTCAGATTTGGTCCACTGCTTGCTCTGGATCAATCCAGAGTGGATGTGAAAGACTCTTTCATCAGCAAGTGAAGTTTTCAATAGAGATGGAAAACGTATGCCTACTACCTTGGAACCAGCTAAAAACTTCAAAGGAAGAGCTGCCTCCCTCAGAGCAGCATCCACATGCAACAGCTTTTAAAAGTGGAACCTCTTTTTCTCCTCAGAGTACAAACCCAAGTGGCTTCCATAAAGGTTTATGTTGGTATGGATTTCAGCTGTGCAAATGATACAGCAACCAATACAAACAGGGCTCATAAATATTTGGAAAAAATACAAAATGGCTTCAAACAGGCCAATATTAAATGACTGGAACTAGTTCAAAAATCATAGGCCTTGCTTGATCTAAAAGGCTTCCACCTCCCAAACTGAAGAGGCAATTAGGGCAGATTCTGATTAGGAGGAGCTGAAGCAACTACAGGGGACATCTGAACTGTCTGTGGAAACAGCCCAGCTGTGAGTGTCACTGAGCACACAGAAATCCTGCCAGCACAGGGGACAGACCCAGCACCTCCAAACACCTCCCAGCTCTCTGGTCTGCTGTGACCCCTCTCAGAGGTAACTTATCAGAATTTAGAAAATGAAGGCTTCAGGGAAAAAATAATCCAAGTACACCAAGAGCAACAGTTCAAACATTTTACTAAATCAATTCACACAGTTTCAAAATTGTAAATATAATTAAGGACAAGAGGGTTTCTGTACTTTTTTTTCTTCCAGATTCATCATTAAGACAATAAACAAACACAAATTAGGTTTATAGCATCTGTTCTTTTAAAAAATGAAAGGAACGCCACTCGATGTATTGATAAAGCACCACAACACAGTTACAAAATAGGGTTGGCCTGTTTCTTTCACAAGTAAAAGACTACATACTCCTAACAGCTTCCTGCTTCAATCCATACTTCATTAAAATAAAACTATAAAATCTCCTAGATTACACTAAATTCAGACGATGCCTGGGATACAGTGCATTAACAGCAGTAATGCCAACTATCAGTGCCAACATAAAACAGTTTAGAAAGTAAAAACAAAACAAACAAAAAAATTCCCAAACAAAACAACAAAAACCCCACCTTTGTTTCCCCTAGATGAGCAAAATTCAAAATAAAGGATGCTCTGCTTCACAATGAGTTAAGGAGCTGGGGAGGACGATGGGTAGGAGAGGGGGCTGGTACTGCAGCTGTCTGGGCTTAGTTGGCATCGAGCTTGGCCATTTCCTGCACGTAGATCCCTATACTCTCACTGTCGAAGAGCACGAAGTACACAGTCTTGATTGAAGAGGACATTGTGGACACAAAGTAGCTGGAAATGGCTTTCAGGATCAGCTGAGCAGCCGTTTGCTTTGGGAAGCCGTTTCTACGAGGAGGGATTAAAACAAAAAAAAGAAAAAAAAAGAAAGAAAATCAAGACTTGCTGAAGCAGCTTTCGATGGTTTAACCTCGTAGGGAAGGCTCTGCCTTTCTCTTATGCCTCGTGGTAAATAAGGCTGCAAAGTCAGTGTTTACAGGCTGAACTAGAAGCTACAAACTTATTTGTATTGCAAGATTTAAAATGTTCAAAAAGAAGAAAAGCATTCCCAAAATACAACTACAGGGTCCACCCACGTTAATGGGTTGAGCCTTATGATAACTGATGGGTCAATTATTCTCATTTAACAGACAAGTAAACCAAGAGCCTGACGTGTTCAGGAAAGCAGTGGATATGCTGGAGCTGCAGAGTTAAACCTGCCCTCAAAGAAAGCAACAATAAAGAAAAATAAAAAGGAACACACAACTTGTCACAGAAAATGAAACTCAGAAAGACCCAAAGCACAAAATGTTCTTACCACTACCAATAGTTAATTGAGCACAAGATTTTAAAATTACTTGTACAGCCTTGCTGCAGATTGAAGAGAGAGTGAGTTCTGGTACTCTGGTGGTGAGAAACAACACTGGTATACACTATTTCTGAATGGGTCTCGGGGGACTCTCAAGTCACACAACTTCCCAGTGCCCTGGCAGGTTGGTCACAACATGGCACATGAAAAAAGAGGGGCCTGGTCAAAGGAAGGCAGTGACAGTGCACTGCTCAGGACTCCTCTCCCAAGAGAAAAGAAAGAGGATAGAGAAATCAGCAGGAAGGTGCTGGCCTGATGGCCATGTGTGGGCTGCAGGCAACAGAAGCCTCTTGCATCGATTTACTGGGCTAAGTTCTTGTGAAAAGGCAATTTGAAACTTCAGCCAAACCAGTGTCAGATCAGATCAAACTCAGGGTCTCAGAATGAAATCCCTACCCCAAGGATGATTTCATGTTCAATCTCTAACTCTTGTTTCCCTTTTCTCCTGCTGGCCCTACCAGACTGAACTCCAGGCTACCTCTGAACAGCACCCAAGTTGTGCTTTCCACAAGTTGGCTGTAGCTGAGCATCTGGCCCAGTGAATGCTATTTTATTTCCCCCTGTGATTTATTTGAACTGCCCTCGTGTAATCCCATTCCTCAACTATAAAAGAGAATGAAACTGTTTATGTGGGTTTATTGGGTGATGTCTGCTTGACAGATGTCTGTACTAGAACAGCTGCATACATGTGGTGTCTTTGGCATTTTCTATCTTTTAAAGCTTTACTTTTATTTTTTTAATGCTTTTGACTTCATAAAAACAAGTGGAGAATATTGTCAGAATATATTCTGCTCTCTCCAAAATTAATTTATGCTTGAGTATCTCTAATTAAGAGAAAAAAGGGAAAATACATAACCTCATATATTACTCAAGGCCTTTTGATTCCTCTCCATCTTTTAAAGCACCACTTCAACTGGCTCAGTGAGAACGACGTGCACATGCCAGGCTGAGAACTCACCACAGATCCTGCCTGTCAGTACCCAGATTTCACAGCAGAATGGGAGTCTGCTCATTGATCAGGGTTTCATCATCTTCCAGAACCAGTCACCTACTTCACTACAAGGACTGGGAATGGTTCCTTGCAGGGAGCTACCCAGGAAAGAAAGGGCTCTGTGGAAGGTACTTTACAGTCTCACTTTTACATAACCAATTCCACAGTTACACTGCAGACCATGGAGCAAGTTTCTCCCAAAGAGTGATTCAGAACTTCCCTGTGGCCCTGACAGCTGATTCACCAGGTTACTATGAGCTCTCTGCTCTATTTCTCTACTGTTCTGCAAAGTTTGCTCAAGTTATCTTCTTAAAATGACACCCATGTAAATTAACCTTAGCTGGAGATTTGCCTGATTCAAGTTGCTTAAATTTATTATCCTAATGAAACTTCTGTTTCTTCATTGTCATTCAACCAAAAGCTCCAATACTGATTTCTTCTCTAGCCCACAGAACATGCAGGAATCAATCTACTGTTGCAACACAGCACAATGGGAAGAACATTCTTGCTGTACATCAGCCAACTTTTTTCATGGCAAATTCAAGAGGGGCAGTTGTTCAGGGCTAGAAACACAACTGTGTAATTCAGCCTAGATTTGGCCCTTCATACTGAGCCACCATTGAGGACTAAGAATTCCAAACCTCCCTCTGCACCCCAAACCCAAGAGCCTCAGATTAAAGGTGCAGTCAGTCCATACTCTTAAGAACATGATCCAACTTTCAAAGGCACTGAGCACCCTGTACAAAGCCAGAGGACTTGAACTTCAGGCTTTGGCTTTCAAAGACCTTGGCAAAAGGTTTTAAGGCCTTTTTTTTTTTTTTTTACTGAAATAGTCTCATGATGTAAGCTGCATGGAATTCAGCTTATGGATTTTGAGTGAAAGCTTGAAGTGACTCTGCAAATCCTGAGAATCAAGGCACTTCAGGTTTGCTACTTAAACACTAAGCCATGTCTTCTGGCCATCCTAAGACATACAGTGCAGGAAGATTAATTATGCACTAAACCTATGCAAAACAAACCCCTTTTCTTCATGCTCTCCTCCACATCCCCAATGTATATGGACAAACCGATCTGAAGAGAATCGTTTAACATTCCCTTGAAAGTTTGTTTTATGCACTTTATCCTATTTGCATGCTTTAAGATTCTGCAGGGATCAATCACTATGAGACCTGCCCAAACTGAACCAGCATTCAGGAGAACACTGCAGGCTCCATGCACAGCCTCAGCAAACTGAGAGCAAACACTTCTTTTAGGGAACTCATTTAAATGAAGGAGAAAAAAAGTCACCATTGTAACAATGGGGTTTGTACATGGGATGGCATTTAGAAAATGTGACCTATTTGGCACCAGATTTGCCCAACAGCCTTACCTGCCACTGCCAATGGAAGGGAATGCAATTGATTTCAGCTTCTTTTCATCAGCCAGGGCCAAGCAATTCTTCACCGTCTTTTCCAGCAGCTCCTCACATTTGTCTGAGCCCCAACCTGGGCTGTTACAGTGGATCACAAATTTTGCAGGCAGTCCATGGCCAGCACTGACAACAGCTAGGAAGAATCGAAAGTGAAACATAATTGCTTTCCTCTCCTTAGCATTAAAGGAAAGCACATGTGATTAAAATAGCAAACAATCAACAGACATTCCTTTAGCCCCCGTGAATGTTTTGGATTACAAATCACACAGCCTTAAAATACAACATGATTACAGAGACTTTGTATTTTCCATTTCCAGCTGCACTTTGCTGTCATAATTTATGAATCATAGCTACGATTGAGCTTATTTTCGAGGGAGCAAGAATTCATGGCTGGCATCAAAGGAAACACATTTATGCTGAGGATTGCGTAAGAACATTAACCTGGTCAAGGGATGATCTTCCTGTGGTTTGGTTTTCCACAGAGCTACAGTAAATATCAGCATGCTGGACAGGAGGTATAGGTACAACCTGGGCAACCTTCAGCTACTCCTGGTAAATGTACAGATTGTTTGGCTCCTTTCTGAACACCCCACAGCCCAAACTGGAGCAGTTCAGACTACCAGTGCTCTGCAAACCCCCAAGGAAGGCAAAAGAGGTGAATTAAGATTTTGGCTTTATTTCCACCTTTGTTTCTGAGCAACTGGAATGAAGATGTTTTGTGTGATTTCAAGACTTTGGGCCTGGCCTTGTTTGAGCTTTTTTTTGTGTATGGGTCATCCAAGACCACATGAACAATGCTGGGTTTAGTTTCTCTCTTTCATCACATTCTCTACAGGCGGCTGGAGAGGACACACAGATTTGCAATGTTTGATTCACAGTGTTTATGTACCAACAGGTCAGGACTTGTATGTACAAAGAAACGAAGAAGCATTTTTACCATATTAATCATATCTTATTACCACAACACTACCATGGACATGCAAGGACTAAGAAGATGCAGCAGAGCCTTCCTACAAACTGCTGACAGACAGGGATTCTCTGCCTTCTCTGCAGGAGAACATGCTCTGGGTTCACCACTTCCCATCACAGAGCAACAACAGACTGTGCTCTGCCTGCCAGAGCTCAGGGTAGGAGGATCCCTGCCATTTCCGAACTCACAGGGCTGTGGTTGCAAATAAAAAGTTGTAACTTTGGTTTGTTAAAAAAAACCCGAGAGGGTGGGGGAGAAAAACCACCCTAATCGCACGCTGGGGGAAGAAAAACATCCAGCTGAAATCTCTCATGAGCACACAGAGAACCTTCACAAAGAGGCAGCCCCTAAAATACCCCACAAAAGTGTAGGTATAAAACGGCAGCTTATGTCTTCAAAAAAGCATAATAAAAATAGCAGTAAGTTTTTAAAAAAAAATTAAAAAATCAGCTTTGCAAAGGTGCTTAGAGGTCTGAAAGCCTCTACCCCATTCTGGAATGTTTATGAGACATTTTGTTATTTAAGTATAGTAGAAATAACTCTTGGCACACAATCACCACATATGGATACTATCCCATGGCTGCTGCAGGAAAGAGAAAATAGACTTTCTCATATGGCATCCTGACCAGGGGTTAACCAGAACATTCTGAAGGACAATGGAAGCACAAGCATTCATGTTCTTATGGGTTTGCAGAGTCCCAACATGTTGAATAGCCTCAGTGTTAGGCAATGTTAATTTGTCATAATGTGCAACTAAAGTGTTGGCAGATTCAGAATACATCATAAATCCAAGAAAAATCTATTAAAAGCAGCTGACATGTCTCTAGTCAGATGTGAAATGTGGCTATCATCTTCATCCTGAAAGAATAAAATACTGTACTGATACACATCACCAGCTTTAATATTTCTCAGGGATTGTTTTCTAGGGTAGTCATTAATTAACTCATTAGGATTCTGATGAGGACAACTGTTCATTACCAAGAGCAGCTGTCCCTTGCTTCAAATGCAAATGCTCTGAAAGGGGAAGTAAGAAAGTGAACCACGGGCACATTCTGTGCTAGTTACATTCCAGGTAGGGATCCTGTTTATTGGTAAATTACACGAACATCCATATAAATGAGAAATCTGAAAACTGGATATCCATAGGATTTAGAAACTGATGTGTATTGATTCTGTTCTAGAGTCCTCCACCAAGTCCCTAACAGCCAGGTTCACAGTGCAATGCAGAGCTCCCTGGGGGAAGACTGGCAAAGCAGCCCCCAGATCTGAGGGATGCACTGATAGCAGAGAAAAATAAACTTTGCTTTCCAGCTTGCCATTTATTTGGAGCAGTTTAGTCTGGGCTGGCAAAGAATATGGTAGAGAAGTTTAAAAAAACCCCAAAACTGAGTAATTGATTCTACATATTTTTGCAGAACAAAAATTCCAAGAAAAACTTATTAAATTTTTAAAAAGTAAAGGAAAAAAAACCCCAAAGTATTAAGCACCAGAAGTAAACAGTTGTAATTTTTCCTGTCAGAGCTGAATTCTTACATCTCCCCTTCGGCTGTAGTTAGGATTCATTTACAAAACTGCACACACTGTATTTATTTTTATAGCATAAACACAGATGGCAGAATCAGCCTTCTATATGAACAACATGGATCAGCAATTTCACAGATGGTGTAAAATTATATATTGCCATTATCAAACTTTATTACTCATATAGTAGATTTTTCTCCGATATTACATAAATTTTGATAACTAGGCATCAAAAAGTCGTAAGCTTTTATAGTGATGATTTTGGCACTGATTGAACTAAGTACCCAAGCAGATGCTGAACTTTAAGCACGTGCTTAAGTTCAGTGAAAGTCAGAGGCATTGCAGCAAAGCAGATGTTTAACAGAGTTGCACTCGAAAATAAGCATCTCATTAATTGCTTTTCTGAACTGCGCCCTTAATGAGCAACATTCATTGTGTAAGGACGTACCTGCGAGCGGCCTCTACTGTACCGTGCCCAGATGCTTTGGGAAAGGCTACCTGTGATGCAACGTGTGTATTTTAACTGTGGAGAGTACAAGCAGCATGGAACCCAAGAGAGCTGGCTCAGAGAGCAGGAGCCCCAGGGGTGGTGCAGGGGCAGCCTGGCTGTGTGAGCGGCTGTGGTGAGGGTTTGGGTTGGGGTTGGGATCCCGCAGCGCAGCCTCACCTCCGGCTATGTCCAGCGGCCCGTTCTTTTTGCGGAGCTCAATGACAGCCTCCACAAATTCCTTGCCGCCCTTCTTTTCCAAAGTGCTCCCTGAACAGAGAATGGATAGTTTACTCCTCTCATCCCAGGTTTCCACAGCACACATGCGATCATCATTATTGTTTATCACATCACTCTAGAATTTTCTGCCCAAATGTTGTTTTTTTTGGGGACTGCAAAGTAAGATCTAAACCTTTTGGGACTTGAGAATTAGCTAGTCATTAAAAACAACAACAACAACAACAGAAAGAAAAAACCAAAAAGACAACCCTAATAACCCAAAAACCTCACAGTGGCATCCCTTGCTAACATTCTCAGACTTGCTTTTACTGTCAAAACATCGGACATGGCATCCCTACCTCCTTCCTTATCATGAGCATCTCTTAGTGTGAACTGTTCCAGAAGAATGTGCTAGCTCAAGAGTGGTTGAAGGTTCATAATTCCTTCCCCTAGGATTCATTTCCCCTCTTCTCTTACAAATTGTTTTAAAGAGCCATTTGCCACAATAAGAATTTGAAACTCACCTGATCTTGGTCCCTGACCCCAACAGGTGGCCCCAGGCATGAAACAGTCTCGTGAGTGCAGCGGGCTGCTTTACTTGGTAACTGCCCAGCTTGTTGAGCCACCTTTAACCAAGAGGAAGAGCCTCAGAAATAAGGAGAATCTCTAAGGAACATATTCCTCCAATGAACTTCTCTAACTACAGCTAAGGAGCTGGACAAAGTCATTCTGGCAGGAGAAGAGCTGTGCAGTGTTTCAGGGCAACCCAAAGGTATGCTGTTTACAAAGGCAGTCCATCACTAAATGGTTTAGATCTTATTTTGCAGCTCTAGTTTTAAATATTAATATTAGAACAGCCCAAGAAAGCATTTTCCTAACTACATAAGCATCCCACATAATTTTGCACTGTGCATATTAATTACAAAGATAAATAAGTAAAAGCAGTGATATCATAAAGGCTCTGATTTGAGATATTGCTTTGCAAACTGATTTCCAAAAATTCAGAACTAGGATCTCTAAAGATCTAGACACTTATTTGGTGACACCCCTTACTTACACTGATGAAGAAAGAAAAAAAATGCATTTTCTGATGGAAGTGCACATACCATATGCTCAAGGAAGCGGAGCTCCTCCTTCAAGATTCAGGTTACTAAATTGGGTTATAGCTCTATAGAACTAAGAGGACTGCAAGATGCTTTTTGTTTTGCTAAATTTCCTCCAAACTGAGATGAAAAAGTTGAAAACAATGCATTTGTTTTCCATTCAAAAACTGACTCTGTGACCCTGCCTCTATTTTGTTAGTTAAGAGTTTATTGCTTTTGGGGGACAAAAGCTGAGGACAATTACAAAATGTATGCCTTTTCTTTGGCTTTTTCATAATCGGTTCACGACAGGGTTTGCCAAAAGCTGGATTGCAAGCTCAGACTGTGCTGGTCAGAGTGTAATTTGCTCTTTGTGCTCATTTAAGCTCTTTTATATAAATACTTCAGCCAAAGCACTTCTACTTATTCAGCCAAACTCCTCACTAAGAATTTTCTGACACTTAGAGTTACCTATCCCAACGCAAGCGAGTGGAAGGACCATCTCTTAGAAAAGACAGTAATGGCTCTGCTTGTAGCAGCAAGGAGTCTTAGGAGAGCGTGCTGGTAGAGGAGATGCCCAGCAGCACCGAGGTGCCTGGAAACCCCGTGCCCCTCAGAGGCAGAGACACACACACCCCATGCCCTTTGCTGAGCCCATCCAGCAGTGGGGCTGAGCCCAGGGTCTTGTAAATCACTCTGACAGAGAAGGGATGGGGAGGGAATGAAAGAGTCTTCCACTCTAGTTACGTTCTTGCTGTATGTATTTCCATATCATTCCCATTTATATTTTTATATATATTCCAGTTATATTCCCCCTGAGTCCATGAACTCTGATCAGTCCTAAGACCCATGACATTCATAATCCTTAATTTCTCTTGTTTCAAGGGGAAACATAATTAAGCCTTGTGCAGAACCTAGGAACAGCAAAGATCTATTAAGTAGGTCATTTCTTTGCCATTGCAAAGCTGTTGTACATTTAATGGAATTTAGCCTAGTTCGGTTTAATTCAATCCAGGAGGATCAGCTTTCTCCCTTCTACTGGGAATTAATTTATAATTAAAAGCAATGAACAACCATGTCAGTTTATTTCACTGAGCTCTCTTCTTGCAGATCTGGTACAAAGAAGAGCAAAAGTATGAATCAGTGAGATATTCTGCATTTACTCCTCAATTATGCTCTTCTTCTGATTAATACTGAGAGTTTATATTGAAATAATACTTGAGATCTATGTTGTAAATTAGCTTAATCTGGCAAAGGACAGACTGTATTTAACCATTTTCCACTAAATTAGCAAGTTTCTTGATGGAAGTCTTGCTTCACAGCTTCAAGGTTAGTAGCTTATTTGCTCACAGGCATAAATATGTGTCACTCCCATGAGAATAAGATCATTATCTCATGCTTTCCAAGCAGGCATTGGTATCAGTGTTGAAAACAGCGTTAGCAGAAATTTAGGCTCTAAAATTCTCAGGATAAGCCCCAGTACATATAAATTGTTAGGGAAAAAACCAACAAAAATTAAAAAAAAAATAAATTTAGATGGGTAAAAGTTAATCATTGGAAGCTAAGCATTTGTGCACTTCTATTCTTTCTTACAGCAGTCAGAGGCAACAGGAACCTACACTAAGGAACAAGCAGTCCAGCTTTGAGAGAGAATTTTCTTTGCAGCGTAGCAAAGCATTTCCTTATCACAGGGTAGGAGTCAGGCACATTGGCTAAATGGGTCTGACAGACTTTGGAAGCATATTCTTCAGGTACAGGCTGTTATGACACTTATTTTAAAGTCTCTGCATATTATTTAGCCAGCCAGGTCACAGTGCTCCTGCCCACAAAGCATGCAGAGCTACATTTCTCTGTGTGTCACTCAGAAAGCAGCTCCTTCAGAAAGAGCAGGCGGTGTAGGACATGCCACGAGCCCCTCCAAGCCAGTACTGAGCCAGGGCCTCGGGGTGGAGGGAGCCCATCTGCATAGCAATGGTGAGGTTAAGATGACATGCAGAACAGAGGCTGGGATCAGCTGACTTAGTTTTAAGCATTACCAGCAGCCTCTGCATTCAGCCCAAACTGTGATTTGCCTCCTCAAATTACCAAGGCAGTTCAGTGAAAGTGTTGCTACCCTTTTACCAAATCCTTCAAAATACTGTATGCAGAGAGAGGTGCCACTAAAAGAGTTACTCAGGGGACAGTGATGGCTGAATTAAGAGGTCTGTCCTTCTTTCTATTGTGCCTTCTCTCATCAGTGTAGCTTAAATGACTGACCACCTGAAAAACATGCCACATCACTGTGGGCTTGTGGGCTTAAGGACCACTGAGCAGGGCTAGGAAAGGTCACTGGTCCATAAGGTTAATCGTGAGAGTTCAGAAAACACAGACTAAACCCAGCATGTGAATCCAGATGTGAGCATGTGAAACTTGGCATGGAGAGGGTGTACTGGAACTGGTTAGAAATCTAAAGATCAAACCATGTTCAACCCAGGCATTTACCATGTCAAGCCAACAATGTGGTAGTTAATTTTCCTTGGTCACGTGCTTGCATTGGATGTACCGTTCCTGCACCTCAAATTTTGGTGGTGCATTCTGCTGTTACTTCTGAAAGCCTGATTGGGCGATAAAACCCAGAAATGCCTACTGGGTTTGCAATTATCCCTTTCTTTTTCTGATCAGTCAGGACTGCTGGAAGTGAGAAATGAATGCAGATCTGCATAGCTACAACAAGCTTGTGGCTGCTGATCGACCATGCACACACATACAAACTCGGCAGCGCTGAACTTGCCATTACCTACTTCACCACCGGTGTAGAAGTCAGAGTTTGTCGGGTGAACGACAGCATCACTGTCGATCGTGGCAATGTCAGCCTGTACAACTTGCAACTACAACAGGTAAACAGATGTATATCAACCACGTTGGACAGAGACCCAGCACAGGCTCTACATTTACACATGTACCAACGTCCATATTGTCCTACCTTTACATGTCCAAACCTTGCGCCAAATGCTGAGTTGTGTGTGCAGGTGTGTGTAGAGAAAGGGGTGTAGGGAACAGGAGGAGGAATATCGAGTATGACATGATCAAATAAATGTTAAAATGACAAGTCAGAGCAATCACATGAGATCATTTCCAAAGTTTTAAAATCAGCTAATGCCCCATTGCACTTTGCAGAAACCTAGAACAACCAGTTCCCCACAGAGCATGACATTAAAATATGGAATCTGTTTAAAAAAAGAAATTCAGGATCATCAAGCCAAACAAAATAATTAGTTTCTCCATTTTGTCAGCATCAATAAACTGACAGGCACTAATCTTCATATGTAAAGCAATTCATCATTTTGTTTCTAAAGATGGCAGTCTCCTTCACACAGAGGACACCTTGTATTTGCAGCCAGCGTTGTATTGAATTTGCTTTAAAAAACACAAGTGATTGTTCTTATAGTTTAAAGGTAAGGCATGTTTTCTAATTATGTGTTGGAATAGCTGAGACACTTGTAAAGATCTATGTATTTCTGCAAAAGACTGATTTAAAAATTAGCCTTCTTAAATCCTTTTCCTTGTTAAGTTACTTTTGCACATTCCCTGGGGAAATGCGGCAATAGTAGAATTATTATTGTATTCCATTAAGGAAGCTTGAAAAAAGGACAGCAGCAGGTGTAATCAAATAAGAACATACACTATCCAAATAAAAAGGGAATGCAGTACATAATGCATGAAAGGTAATTTTTCTTTTTGCTGAAGAACAAACTTCTGTTAAAGAAGATATTTTTTGATTTCTTTTCAACCTGGAACAAGACAGGAGCTGTAAAAGCAATTCACCATTTATGATGGTTCACTGTCAGTATAATATCAGTATTTGTTTTCAGCTGAATGTGAGTGACAGGGAGTAATTGAAGCATAATGGAAACAAATGATTTGATTGAATTAAACATGAAATCAAGGCAGGAATGATTTGGGGATAATTAATTATTTAATAATGCCTTTTAAAAACTGTTAAGCCTGCTCTAAGTATGAGAAAAAAACCTCTGAGACTGCAGGTAGAATGGAGAAACTGCTTATTTTGAAAACAACCTGACAAAGAAGTATTTTAGTCCTCAAAGTATCCAAATAAGAACCCCCCCAAAATAGCTAACAGTCACATATGATCATTATGGAAAAGAATTTAAAATTTTTGTTTGAACTGAAATCAGCTTGAAGACTAGCAATAGCTGCGAGCATCCAGATTTGGTGGGAATATTATTTTGAGTATAGTTCTTCAACAAAGCAGGAACTGCAAGATTTGAATTTCTGCTCTTATTAAAGGTCTGAAGCCCTGGAGAGTAAATTCTGGGTTCCATAATTTCCATGTGACCGTTAGTTGTGTCAACCCATGCCCCATTTACCTAGGTCATCTTTAAGGTCAATGTCAGCATTGGTGGGATTGATAATGGCCTCCACCTCGAAGCCGGCTAAATTACTGATTTCACTGTGAATAAGGTTCAGCTGAAAAGAAAAGCATGAGGTGGGAAATAACAGGACAGCTGGGAAATCACAGAGAAGCTGCAGAAAAGTGAGCTTTGCAACACAGATGGAGATAGCATCACTGCAAACAAATATGCAAAATAAAAGGCAGGTCATAACGGAGGGTTGTTATCCCCCGAAACTTCAAACGCAAGACTCAAACGTTGTTCACGCAGGGAGGACATGAATGTACCTACTGATGAGCACTACTCTGGTTCTATGCTGATCACTATTTAGAATTGTTATTATTATCTAGTACCTAAAGGTGGTTTGCACGAAGGCTGGATTGGCACTTTTCACAAGGCCATGGAGTGACAGGACCAAAGGGGAGTGCCTTAAGCTGAAGGAGGGTAGGTTAACATTAGATACTGGGAAGAAATCCTTCCCTGGGAGGGTGGGCAGGCCCTGGCACAGGTTGTCCAGAGAAGCTGTGGCTGCCCCACACCTGGAAATGTCCAAAGCCAGGCTGGACGGGGCTTGGAACAACCTGGTCTGGCAAAAAATGTCCCTGCTGGTGGCGGGGGGGCAGGTTGGAAGGAGATGTTCTTTAAGGTCCCTTCCAACCCAAACCTTTCTGTGACTCTTATTTTGGCATTAAAAGAGGGTTTTTGTTCCTCCTCCAAGTATAGATGAAGGACACCCTAAGCATTCCTTCAGCATCAATTAGAGGAACGTGCTGGGACCATTCAGCACTGCAACAGGATCAAAGCTGCTGCTCCTCCTTCTTTAAGCCAGCAAACGTGAGCCTATCTCTGAGGAAGCACACACTTGTCTCCAGTGATTCCTCCATCCCAACAAGGGGATGTGTTCCTTTTTCTTTCCTTATCAGTGGTCACCACGTTCTGTATCACAGCACTTCAGTTCTCATTGCAATTCTGTGGTGTTTGTGAGTGCCTGGTGAGGTACCCTAAGCAGGCACATAATATCACATGCTTCTTGCTTCTAGGTTTTATTTTATCTGCTTTTGTCCTTTATGAAAACTGAGATTTTAACTCCACCCAGTAGTGTACATTAACTCCTCTCACTGCACACATGGATTTCAAGCAGGTCTCTCAATTTCTTTCTTGTTACAAAATTAGGATGATTTCTCATGGGCACACAGTAACCTGGGGAAGGTGGCACAGAGATCTAGAGATTAACCTCACATCCACACTGTGTTCTCAAAAGAACAGAAAGAATTCAGGGAATTAATATAAGCAAGTGCAGATTTCAACTTCTGGCAATATTTGAGCAAGACTTATAAACCATTTATATAAAATGAGAAGTCAATGAAAAAACTCAGACCAGCCATGGTGACAAAAGGATCCTGCCATGTCCTATTAGTAGGGATGTTTTTCTGGTAGTGCTCAGAGGTGTAAGGTGATAGCACACACTGCTTACTACTGAAGGTTTGGGTGTCTCCTCATAGGATGTGACAACAGCTCCATAATTTGGGGCAAGCTGATGTGAATGCCAAACCTGGCAAAGGTCAGGACTGCAGGAATGGGGAGAAGCTTGTAAGCAGGGCCAGAGCAGGCTGGGATGCTGGGACACTGCTCCATAACTCCTGTTGGGAAGTCTGACTTTACATGCACCAAGTTTACTACCATCAAAACCTAAAATACTTTAAAAGTGCAAAAATTTTTCCAGACTCTTTCATTTGGGGAAATACATTCATTACAGCATGGTCTGCACTTTTATCTACAACATGCATTTAAAATTATTGTTTCAGGGGCTGATTGGGTGAGACAGAAACCAACTATGGAAGAGAAAGTTCTCATTCATTTATGCAAGTCCTGAAACCAGCTGCAGTTAAGCCAGGCTTTCCTTCTGATCCAAAGCCCTAACCTATGAAACAACATCCACCTTTAAGCATGGCACTTTATTTCACCAGTAACTGAAATTTGCCTCTTGGTTTGTAATCCCTGTTCTGTAAACTTAACTCTTCAAATCATCTCTTTGTGTACGTAAATAAATTAACAGGGAGTATCAGTCAGTTCATGAAACCCATACAAGTGAATGGGTCATTTAAGGAGGCCACCATCCATATATTTAAGTTTTATGAAAAATATGTTTCTATTTCATTCATGTGATTCTATGAATTGACCTTCTTTCTCTTTTTAAAAGCCTGCAATTTCACACAATTTGCATATGTTGCTTGAGTAAACTATGTTCCCTCAAAATAAGGTAATTTTGACTAGAAATGAGTGTAATTCAGTGTTTTAAGTATGGGTCTGTTCAGGAATTTGTAATAAAATCTAAGAAAGCTTCCTTTCCCAACAGCTTGGAAACCTTTAATACTTCACACGTGGCAAGTTATTCATACTTGAGTTTGAGTCTTGAGTTTGACTACAAGCAACTGCAGTTAAAAAAAAACATAAAATCAAATCAAACCAAAATGTTAAAGAAACTTCATGAATTTTAAAATTAAAAAAACCCAAAACCAACAAACAACAAAACACATGCACACACCAAAAGACTGTTTTGTGGAGATTTCTGTATGCTCCTAAGCATATTTTGTTCATTCTATAAATGTTCCTCCTTGTTCCCTAATTCTGTGTTCTACAGGTTTCTGCCCCAGATCTGTTAGCTGCAGAACATTTTGGGTTTGGACCTTAAACCTATCCCTGATATATATATATATATCCCTGGGATTTACATAAATTGAAAATTTTAATTACCAGCTGTTTATTAACAGCAACACAACAAGATGCTGAAAAAGCTGCCCATCACTGATAGCATATGTTGGCAGCTAAGTATTATTTTACTAAATTCTGCATTTACTGCTCAATGCACTGTTAGCTATCCAAGTGCCAAAAACCATTTAAAAATTAATCAGAAGTTTTTCCTCAGAATTAAATCCTCCAATGACTAATTGCTTAATTTCACTACCAATAGTAGTGAAGCAATGAAGCATGTATTAGGCAGAGGAAGTGATCACCTAAAGGGCCACTTCAAAAAATAAACAGGCACAACTTGCATATACATGTGCAATAAAGAATGGACATAACTGTAGGTAACGTTTCAATTAAATGTTAGTTAGATAAATGCAAATGGCACTTAGCACATCCCGTATTTTCTGAGCCAAGCCTTGCATTTCTTATTGCAGATAAAATTACCTTAAAAATCTTGAAACTTTTTCTGGTATGAGTTTCATACTGAAAACTGAAGATGCCTGTTGCAGACCACAAGCTGAGGTCTCAGACACTCCAAACCCTAATGCTTAGGCTTGAGGTCTCACAACTCTGCCCCTGCTTTGTAATCCCCTCAGGAAAAACAAACTAACTAATGTGCACAATGCCACATCTCCATTGGGATGTCACTTGTCACATGTGCTGGCATCTACACATTAACTAGATTTTAATACTTCATTCACGTAGCACTAATACACTTCTACAGGTGAAACTGAAGGGTTCTTTGCCATTTCCTAACCTCTAGGAATTTCTAGCTGAATGTCAGCACTTACCTAAAGATTTAATGCAAAACCAGTAATTTAAAAAACTGAACAATACCCAAGTTTGCAACATTCTCATTTGTGTTTTCAGTTAATTAAATCTGGGGATGTTAGAGGGATGTGAGGAGCTGCTCTTGCAGATAAATCCCTTCCCTTCCTTTCTGCAAACATGGAGCCAAGAAAAAGATTTTTCCCATTAAACACTTTGGAATGATGTGATACCAAAACCAAGATTATTTTCTTCCTTTTCTGCACCTAGCAAACAATTTTCTGATCTAGAAGATAATGGTTTTGCAAACCACAGAGACATGCAGGAAAGGTACTCAAGGGACATCACAGGAGGTTTGAAAGATCCTGACTGATGGATCTCAGCAGCAATTCTTCCAATGCCTTCTTTAACCCTCAGAACACGATCCATTTGAATTGGAGTGTTGCCTCACAGGAGACAAACAGCTTTCCACATTCCTTTTCATTTTATGTTACAGCAAAAGGCTAACACCTGGTGCCTCTCACGTGCAGGGCTTACTGACAAGGACCCAGTGCAGGGATGGACTTTTCACACCCGTCATTTTCTCAGGGGCTGCACTCCAAGGGAATGAGAAAGCCAGAAAGTCCATTTCCCAGTACAAGGCACTCACTGGGAAGCTCTACAACAGACACTGGCTTTGCTCAGCACAGCTTAGAGCAGTCCTGGAGTTCATGATTCTCTTCCACTGAGCCCAACAACAAAGCCCCACTGATTTGCTGGGTCAGCCTTGCTGGAACACAACCCTAGGTCTTATTACAGGTTTCCTATGGTAACTAAAAGGAGCTCAAAATCAGCTCCAGAAGTCTGATGTTACTTGCTTTCTTGAAACAGTAATGTAGACTATAAATTTAGGGTTCTAATTTAGTCATCAAAAAGTTTTTAAAAAACCCACTCCCCTACTAGGAGCAAAATAAAAAACCCCTACCAAACCAGCAATCTGGCTCTGGTTGTAAAATTAAATGTGGAAAATCAGAAGTCTTGCAAAAAACGTTACTCTCATGCATGTTAAACTTGGCAAACAAACTGTGGAAGGATAAATGGAGAACAACCTCAGTATGAAATAAAAATGAGTCAGAGGAGCTACATTCCACCATGGACAATGGCTCATCTTTTATGGTTTACAACACAATGATCTGATTACTGAATGATAGAAGAAAGATGCAGTTTTACTTAACAAAATTTTGTATAATGAACTAAAGGCAGGTTTCAGGATAAAAAACCAAATTGATTTAATGAATTGTCTCTTTAAATGGATCCTCTCTTTAAGCAGATAAGTATGTGTATTAAACCATCCCACATCCCAAAGCATATTCACAGGGAAAAAAAGGATTGTAGACTTCTAGCTTTTCATAAAAGCATCATTCATTATTACACAACATTAACATCTGTAAATCACAAAGCAGAACATAACATAAAACCACTATTATGATCAAATAAATGAAATAGGTTTTGATAAAAACCTGTAAATCATTTATATCAACAATGAAGTGGGCTGCCATTTGGAAAAAATACATATTATCCTTCCAATAATTTCATCTTTGGCAGATGCTTAGCTGTAACAATTATGCTGTTTATGAATAAGGTGAGATAGATTACAAGCACACAGGCTTTCCTTCCAATTGAGTATTTAATTATGTAGCCACAGGAAAATTTATTTATATATTTTTGAAATGTTCTAGAAGTTTGTTGTTTGGAATTAGAAAAACTAATATCATACACTTTCTCAAGTGCTCAGTGGGGAAATGTCCATTGTACCTGGATGTTCTGTGGAAAGGGGGGTGGCAAGAGGGGGATATTCCCTAAGCAGCATGGAAAAATAGGTATTCATTTATAAAAATGCAGGATCATACCTTCTGGCCAAGAAACAGGCTTTTGGTGGACAGGACTGTGAAACCATCTGCAGGAGTTCCCTCTGTTGTACTGTCAGCACTGGCTGATTTGCTCACTTCTCCCTGTTTCTTCTTCCAAAAATATAGTTAATTAGTTAACTCAAGGCTTTGAGAAAAACAGTTTAATGACACTAAGATATATGACATGCACTAAATGCTTACCAGGCAATAAAATGCCTGTACAAACATTGGCACTGGATTTTATCCTTTGGTCCAAGCAAAGTGACTGATAACAGCTGAGGGGATCAATAGGAAAAACGAGCCCAACCCCTGCAGATCCCCAGGCAGGGTTTGCTGCCCCTGACAGTGCACAGCTCACATGAGAGTTGTTTTAAATGTTGCAGGAAAACATACAAACAGCCCCAAACTTTTACCAGTTTTCTAAATGGCTTTTGTGGACAAAGACAATGTATCTCTGTGTGTGGGCAGACATCCATTCTGAGGCAAAAACTGACTTGTCAGAGAACAAATTTTCTCACTGTGAAGGGAGGTGTTCCCAGACTTCACAAACTTATTTTTAGAAATACTCCTCTGTAATGTGTCCTTAGAGGCAGAGTCAGAAGAATACATCTACTTTCTACCTGCCTGGTAGCAGGAAATGGGCTGAACAAATCTGTTTTATTTAACATCATCATCTACTTTCATCTCCAGTAAAACTGTTGGGGGACAAAGAGTTCCCCTCAACCACCATTCCTTTTTTCAACTCTGCATTCACTGGAGGGGAATAACAGGTCTCAGGAATGAAGTGATTTACTGAACAAAAATGAGAATTAGGAATATTTTGAGAAAGGTGTTCCACGAAGACAGTGGACTGGCTGCTGTGTTATAAACTCAATTGGTGCCAAAAATAATTTCATATTTTCAATAAAATTACTACTTACGATTCCATATAAATATTTTGTGCCTCAGCAATGTCTATGTTGAAGCTAAAGAGCACACCTGGAATCTTAAGTAAGCCACTGTTTCCCTATTGTCCCTTTGCAAAGTACATAAACTAACTCTGAGGCTGAGCAACTAAAATGACTTCGATGCAAGGGTATACTGGTGCTTTTAAAAGCTGTAACTATGCTTTACTTTACACAAATGTTTTGAAAATTAGAATTTCATGGGTCCTGTTTCAATTCCCCAAGAGTTTGCTGTTAGCCAAATACCAATATAGTAAGCAGACAATACAGTTTATTGTGTGGAAGAAAAACAGAACCCCACAACAGACTTCCTGCTTTTGTAATCAAGTAGGCAAAAAAATTCCAGATTTAGGGAAATTATTAGTGCATGGTTATTGGAAGCACTGCACTTGAAATGTCAACTAGTAGGTGTCCTGGGGGAGAAGACTAAATTCAACAGCTTGAAAACACAAAAAAATCAGAAGAGTGACCAAGTAAACAGTAACAGAGACACACAGAATGAATAAGAAGCTTTGTTTGACCCAGAGGCAACTTTCACATTCCTTGTCCATTTCATGTCAAATTCCTGCACTTTCTTCCTACTTTCATAACTTATTGACAGTCGTTGTTTTGCAAAAGAAAAAACCATCCTTGGCTCCACATGTACACATTAGGAAGATGCCCTACTCTCCCACTGAAACCTGCAAGGTGTGACAAGTACAGCCCCCACACCTTCCTCCTCTGCCTCCTGGTGCCTCCAGCCTGTGCCCACCTAAGCCTGCTCCTTAAGAACAGAATACTTAGAGCTCATCTGCCTGTCCTGCAGACTTGTGAGGGGTTTCAGACTCCCCCTTCCTTGCGTATTGTGATTGAAATCACTGTTGTTAACAACACATGGAACAGAGAGCTGCCCCTGAGTGAAGCTGCCTGCAGCTACTGTTATAGCAGGACTGCTTGGGTTTAAAATAAACACATTACCTTGGATTTCCTTGCTCCTTTCTTGCCGCCTGTTTTCTTTGATACAGTTTTTTTCTGTGTTGGAGACTTTGCCTTCTTTGCTGGAGGTGGAGTGATGATGGCTTCCAGTTTGCCTTTTGATCCTCGCTTCTTTGCCAACAGCTCTGGGTGAATGTTGGGCAACACTCCACCACTGGCTATGGTGACCCCTTTCAATAGCTAACAAGAAAATAAAAAAGTTGTAGATGACAAATTCCAGCATTTACTCCCCAACAAACAGAAAATGGCATTTACTGCAAGCTTTGTGCATTGAGCCTTGAGCTTCTCAACACATTGTCCTTGAAGCAGAGAGACCTGAAATGGATGAAACAAAGCTGACCGCATACTACATTGTAGCTATAAAGGGAATGTGAGTTGTTGCAGCGTATGGTTGGCACTGTGAGCATCTCTAGGGCTCACACAAGATCTGTGTCTCTGAAGCTGTGCCATGAAGACTGTTACCCAACTAGAAGCAAACAGGACAGCCCCAGCCACACATGAGGGCCCTGCAGGGCAGCCTGTGAAAGAGAAATGGGACCCCCAAGTCCAGGGTGTGAGACTGCAATGGGTGCTGTGGACAACCCAATATATGCCCCAAGTGCTCAATTTTCCTGCAAGTGAATTTTTAAAACAGATCTTTTTTCTTAGAAAAGGAAACTTCAAAATGGAGGGTAACATTATACAAATCTCTACACCCTTCTACAAAACAATATGCAGTTCAAGATCAATATTCAAAAGTGTGTGGTTCATTCAAGCCTTTAAAAGCAGAGGTGAAATATATCATGTTCTTATTTAAAACCACTTTAATCTATTTTTAATACATCTAACTGGGACTAATTCACTATTGAGGAGGATACAAAGGGTGACATAGAAGTCCCCCAGGTACTCCCACCTTCTGATTCATGTTTACTTGCTCCCCACTCTCAACTCAGTGAGGCTCCAAGCTTACAAAGGGATGATGAATGGAAAGTATTACCAAATTTCACACAAAGCCAGAAGAAGGGTGGTTTGGAGATATTTTTTTCCCTCCTCCATCACAATACATAAGTTTGGAGAAAGTATCTTTTCAGATGGGTTTTTACAGCACCTCACACAAAGATACAGTAATCCTACCCACTGCCTCTGGCTGATGCCACAGCACTATAATAATAACACCCCATTTTTTTGTGGCAAAGTTAAAGGCATCTTGAAGTCTGCAAAGGGGACAGACTTGCAAGAGTTCAGAGCTCTTCTGTGGTCACAATAACAGGACAGTCCTCAGCTGCAAGGGGGAAAACAAAACCAAACAAGAAGCATCTACAGGACTTCTTCCGTGTCCTTGCAGAGTTTACCACGATGTCCCACTCCAACAGAAGTGGTTGTAATACTGTGAGCAAATGTCAGATTATATCTCTATGGCATTTTTACACATTTTAAGAGTGCTGAAATACACAACTAAGCTGAGTGCTGTAGTCAGTTACACAGGCAGCCTGTCAGCGAGTGATGGAGCTGCTTCCTGGTGTGCTGCTCAATAAGCAGAGGTCTTGAGTTACAATTCAGCTGCATGGCAAGACAATTTAAAAAGCCCTAAAGGAAATCCTGGCCCTCGCAAGGCAGAGGTTTTTCTTACCTGATTTAATTCTTCATCATTTGCTACAGCCAACAGGATGTGTCTAGGAGTGACTCGACCCTTCTTGTTGTCCCTTGCCGCATTTCCAGCCAATTCCAGAATTTCCGCTGGGGAAAAAGTAAACCCCTTTTAATTACAGTGGGATCATTAAGAAAAATCAATGTGTTATTTGGCATCCACACAGAAAGATATGGGAATTGCATCATAATACTCAACTCCTGTAGATACCCTCAGCAGACATCTAACTCTAAAAGCACCATTTCCTTTTTCTCTCTCTGATCACTGAAGAATAAATGCACACTTGAAATCCTGTGCTTTAAACTGGAATTATTTTTTTGTTCTTTTTAAGCAGTTCCCCAAGATTCTAGACTTCTCAGTGTTCTTCTCAAGGCTACTGTGTGCTCAACTCTCAGGACCCCTCTCCTATCAGATGAGAGTACTAAATGCACAAATTTATAGGTTTTTTGCCTCAAACCAGTCAGCTGTGAGTTCTGGTTTGCATCACTACTACTTCTTTATTAGTGGAGAAGATGTTATTCTCAATGTCTCATTTTTTACATTATGGAAGCTTGTAAGCACACATCCGAGTTAGGACACTAAAAATGCACACACTTACAGATTTTTTTTCTCTATATGAGAAGAAGTTTCTAACCAGAAAAAGTAATTGACAAATCATGTTTATTTGCTCCTAATAAATTATCTCCTTAGAAGACATTTCCAGCCCTGACAAAATAACATTTAGCAGCTATGCATATGATGGCTTTTAATTAGGAAAGATTAATTTGCTCCCCTGCAAGGAGCTGAAAGTGAAAGCAAGAAGTGAAAGGCTGGAGTGTTACCTGCTAACTTATCTGTCTTCAGCTCAACAAGCCTTGGGCAAGGATGTAATTAATTACAAGAAAGTCTGGGGAATAATTAAAAAAATGACATAACATGTTTATCTGACTTTGTAATTGTGTGCTACTGCTGTCACCTTTCATCTCCCCCTCTACAATCTGTGTTTCACTGTTACTTTTTGCATATTTCCTTTTTCAAACCTGGTAACATTTGGAGAAAAGGAGGAAAATAAAATTAAAAAGTCTTCTTTTTACATCTATTACACACCAATATTAAACTGTAACATTACAATAAAGCATGAGATTGATTTCACATTTAATGACTGACCATATCATGAGCTCTCCCATACGCTTGCTTTAGAGGCAAATAGATTTGAATTAAGACATTAATCTGGAAATTAAAAAGACAAAAATCAAAGTTCACATGCCTTTACCATTAGACAGTAAGTCTTAAGTAATACTATACAGCCCAGACTATGGCTTCTCACTAGACTGAATTTAACATGAATGCCCAATTATTTTTCATCCTAATTCCCATAACAAGTAAGTTATGATGCTTACTTGAAAACTTACAGCTGCTTCTGGATGTTCTACAATTAAACTTCATTGAGGATTTCAGTAGGTTTTCACTATTTCTGTGTTCTTCAAAGTGCACAATTAACTTTATTACAGGGTGAGACAGAATATTAAGTCTACGGCTGCAAAGCTAACTCAACATTTCATGATGACTGCAACTGCTTTAATTTATTTTTAAAGCAGGATTAGCAGGGTAAGGTCAATCTGCCTGTGCTTTCCACACCTCCAAAGAAGTGAATTAAGCTGGCATAATCCTTTTCATATACTTCTCAAAAGGCCCGGCTCAGACACGTGAGGTTTAGCTGCCTGTGGTGACAAAGACCTGTCTCACATCCCCGTGGATCCCCCAGGCATCCCCACAGACCCCCTGAGACTCCGTGGCACTGAGGAACAGCAGCATTTGCACCCTTCGAGATCAGGAATGGAGCTGTTTGTACTCAGAGTTTAGTCCCAGCTGAGAAGGCAGGCAAGGCTTTGCTGCAAACAGCAGGCTGTGTTTGGCTGTGCCTCTGCTCCCCCCCTCCCCTGCTTTGCTGCATCAGGCCCTGCCGAACAGTCAGGCCGTGTTATTCCCTGCCACTGAGCAGCACAGCTATGCAGACAGGTCATTTTGGAACTAAAGACTCTCAGAAAGTGTTATGCCTGTAAAGCACAGAGGAATGTTTTATTTGTTCCTCATAAAACTCAAATGTCTGCCTCGTACAGTGGAGAACTGTTCTTGTAAGTGCTAAGCCCTCTTCCTTGGACAGGAAACTCATTTTGAAATTACAGTTTTCTAATGGTCCTTTAGGGAAGTTGAGGTACCCCACTTCCTCTTCAGGAACAGAACGCTTTGCACTGGCGTGGAGGACCACAAAAGAGGAGCTTGGGAGAGGGAGAGAGGAGGAGGAGGGCATGGAGGGTGGAATTTCTCTTCTGGCCTTCTCAGCTCTCCAATAATGATCAAGTCTTGCTTGTGTGCACACAGAGAGACCCACAGCACAGAACAGCCAAACTCAGCCATGCACACAAGGCTGGTCAGAGGGGCACCCTCCTATTCAAAAACAAAAATCAGGAGGTATTCCAGCTGAGGCAAATACAGGCAACAGTTTTCTGATTCAGCACTGACAGAGACAAACCTGATCCAACCCCAACAGATCAGAGCACTTGCAAATGCTGGAAACGAAGACTTAGTGGATGCAGATGAGATTCGGACTACTTGCCTGGATTTTGCATCCAGCCAGCTTTACTTTCACATCTGTTTTATGCTACTTCAATTCTAAAGATTTAAATGGTATTTCACCCATGTTTTAAACTGATTTTAAATTAGATGAAAATCTAGCTCTCTCTGTAAGGGAGCTGACTCAAATTTCCAGAAGAATCACTTTGGATTTAGCTGGAAAGAATAATAGGTGGGAAAAGGTATTTAAACCTGAGACTGGATTTGAATTCTTAGGTCAGACCCATCTTTGGAAGTTTCAGGTTCAAAGGTTTGATTCATTCAAGAGTTCTGTTTCATTAAAGGTGATCTTCCCACAGTGGGGAAAAAATCAACTCCTGCAATTGGGCAGGGTCAAGGGAGAAGACTTTGCTTAGAAATGTTGAAGCAAAAGAAAGTGTTAAGAGCTTGCATGACATCAGGATTCACTCAGCTTGTACTTATCCAGCCAGAAGACCAAAACATTTTACAAAGATGAGGCCTCACAGAAAGGATGGAAGTTGCATAATGTCTATTCCATTCGTTTCATGTATTTACTCAAGGCATTTCCCCTCGAGAGAATTATTACATCACCACCACTCAGGCAACTACAAAACACACTTTACAGAACCACAGACCATGAAAAGCCCTAGTTTTTAAAAGATTAAAAAAAATACAAGTTTTCAATACTCTATACTTTTAAAGGTATACATACTGAAATCTTAGCTTAATATAAAGAAATACTCTATTTGCACAAATATTTCTCTGCTTTTGGACGTTTTCAAACAAAAATATGCAAAACAACATGCATTGCTTTAAGGGCAGATATAAAACAATCCAGTGAAAAAGCTGTGAGAAGTATGTAACTAGGAAAGAAAAACAATTAAGTAGGAATGCCATGCCAGCATGTGATACATCCATGTAAGGAGCAAAAAAGGGATGATGCCTCAGAAATACGACTATATCATGAACATAGCAATTTGATTTAACAGATACAGTTATGATTAATATTTTTCTTCTTTTTAATCATTACTACAGAGGGAAGTGAAAGTCCTAAAAGTTAAGACATTTTCTCTTAAAATTTAATCCAAAGGCAGCTTTCATTTACACCAATTGAAAAAGTCCTTCGTAGCATTTAGAAGTAGGATATGGGTAAGTGAAAGCTGGTCTCGGCCTCTTCTCAGCACTTGACCCAAAACTGCTTTTCTTCAGCTGAGGTTTATAAAAGTTCAGTTAAATATTTTTAAAGAAGAAAAGCGGTTGTGTATCTTTGTATTTAAGCCTGAGATAAGACCACAGGAAAAGCTGTTCTTAAGGCATTTCCTACTCAAACACAACCAGAAAGTGTCAGAAGTCTCCACAGAAACCTCATCCTGAAGCAAGCTGTCAGGGTGAGTTCCTCATCCTGTACTTTCAGAGCCTCTGGCCACCCTGAGTTCTCAATTTCACTGCTTGCATTTCCCTGTTTCACGGGGGGGCTGCTCTCTGCCTTCAGTACCGTTGCTTTGGTGTTTCACAACACTTGCAAATTTTGGAACCAACAACACAGGGTTACAATGAAATGAATTATTATTAGACCAAAACAAAGCAGGCACAGTAGGAATTGCATTTATTTCCTGGATGGAAATAAAATCAAGTGCATTCTTCTCCCGCTCCTGGAGAGTGCTCTAGTTCATTTATCCTCATTTTCAAACAAAATATTACTGGTCATTACTGATCAAAACTCCTTTCAGGCCTAAGTGACAAGGTCTTTAGCCTATCATGTATTCCAGACTGTAATACTTTCTAAATGTAAATAGTCAATTCAACTGGTCTGAGTTCATCCCCAAAATGTTGGTTTTCTTTTTTTATTTTTTGGTTTACATCTCAAACTAAATCAGTGCTGTTGCATCAAATCCCCTTGCCCACCTTCTCATCAGGGAGATGAAATCATAGCTTTGAAAATTAAACTCCTTAACAACTAACAGGTGATGTGTTGACACAAGGCCAATTTCTGAACACGCAAATTCCAACAGGAACAAGTCAGAGGTTTCTAAAAGAATTGTGAAGCCTCTCCTCCAAAGAAAATTGGAAACAATACCCAGAAATCAAAGAAAAATGAATGTTGATACAATTCCACTGAGAAAAATATGTATTTGCTACAAAGCCAACTACATGACAAGGAGTCTGCTTATTGTACTTTAAATGAATCATCTTCCCATCAGCATTTTATTGACCTGAGAATCATTTTACACGATTCCGGAAGGTTTTAACCCAATCAGTCCCAATCAACCAAGACTGTTAAAAGTTTCCTGCATTCTTCTCTCCATGTATTCCACCCAATCCCCCTGGAACCTGCAGTTGCAAGAGGGAAGGTAGAATCATTTAACATCACTTTCCCTCTTACGCATTCCAATAAAACAGTTCTCCGCCTTGGTTCAAAGTCGTGGAAATCTGATGCAGTGAAAATCAATTCAAGCAATTTTACTGCTTTGAACAAGCCTGGATGAAACCTTAACTCTCAGCAGGGCAATCATTCTCTTAGGATGTGATAAAAAACCCAAACCCTTCAGTCTTGAGTGTCTGAGCTGTATCAAAACTAGGCCCCTTAAAGGAGAAACTGTTAACTTTGCCAAGTTATTGTAAGTTTTGCATTTCTGTGAGGCAGATGACAGACTGCTGTTTACATAAAACACAAGTTCAGGCCACAAAAGTCACTTGCATGTCTTTTCAGCTCTCTTCTACACTTCAGTACTATCCCTTTTTCCCTTTTCTTTTTTTGCTATGAGATCCACTGTTATTTAACTTTTTTTTTTTTTTTTTTTTTTTTTTTTTTTTTTTTTTTTTTTTTTAGTTTCTTGGTTTACTATTGATCTGTAAAAGGTATGAGAGTGTAGCAAAATCAATCATATTTGTTTTACACTTCACTTGCACTCCATTCCTCAAAACAAAGGCTGATACCAATATTAAATTGAGCAGCAATATACAGTAGAAGTCATTACTCTGTTGCAACTTAGTCAAATAAACAGATGAAATTACTTACTAGAACAAAAACTATTTAATTCTGGAATAAACAAATATTTTATTCTAGATCTAAGCATAGGAAAATATACCTAAAATGTAACATTTTCAAGGGATGTATAGTAATTCACTGATCATGATGTAAAAAATACATCATATGACCCTAATTGGGTCAGTAATTTTGTAGTGAGGTATCTCTGTGCTTGCTCAGGTAAGGCACAGGTCCTACAAGCCCCTCATTTATTTTAAACCATCTGGGGACATAGATTGTAGCACAGCACCATGGAAGGGATTAGTGTTTCTAAAGTTGCCTTCTTAATAGACGAAATGTATCATGGTAGTGAATACACATTCCAACAGTATCAAGAAGATAATGTCAATTAATTATCTTCTTAAATTTCATTACTCCCCAAGGACTGTTCCTTACAGCAGTCTCAGAATGCCTGCAAATCAGACCTGCTTTTAACCCAATGCTTCCTTGCTGGGGACCCCTGAGCTCCCCTCTGCCTCCAGGCAGGAGCTCAGCACTACAGCCACTTTGACAAAGGGGGCAGATCATTGTTTTCCTCTGTGACCCTGTACAGATTCTGGGCACTGAGCAGAACACGAGAGCTGAACGGCGGTTCAAGGTGATCTGCTTGCACTTGGGAAAGGGAGCAGTGAAACTGCACTCAGGAAGGACTTCCCTTTTGCCAGTCAGCACCTGGCTTAAGGAAGTGTTCCACATCAAAAATTAATCAAGATGAAAATGCAATGAACTGAGTTCCAGCACATGAACCCCCATTATTTCATTCTGGTGCCATCAGAGAGCCTGAAAACAAAAACTCAGGTACCACAATGCCTTAGGTGCAATTCTAACTGTGGGGTTCAAAAAGTACTTACTTGACATTTTAACAAAATATATGATCAACAGTACACTGTGGGCCAAAAAAAAAAAACCCAAACAACCCAACTGAGGAAAAGAAACTAATGGGGAAAACAGACATTTAACATTTTCTCCTACCTTCACTATGTACATAACAAATATAAATCAGTCTCATTTCTTTCTTATTCCTGTGCTCCTGCTGTTTTATAAACTGCTCCTTCTCCTCATTTGCTATGACATTTTGGCAAATGAAAATTATTTACAGTGTAGAACAGATGATGGGGGACAGGGGGAGCAGAAATTACTTGCAGGCCTGGTTCTTACTGCCTTTAAATATGCTAAAGAGACTTCTATTTTTCAAGGGCAAAGGAGTATCTTTTTCAGTTCATAAGAAAGTTTGGACTGTACTGTAACTCGTGCAATCTCTCCATCTGAAAGGACCATACCTGATTAGATGTATGGCTGGACCAGCTCTGGCAGATCCAAGTTCATGTGAGTGGCTGCAATGCCCCAAATGAAGTCTGTGGCCATTCTCTCAACTGACCTAGTGTTCTTTTTTGACATAAACTGACACTGATGCACTACTCTGCAGAGAAATTAAGGAGTGGATTGCAGTTTTCTGAAGTTCACCTTAGGGAAGATATATAGGCAAGGAACCTTTGTAAACCAAGTAATACAACAAGGGAAGAAGACAAAAGGAATTACCAACACTGGGCTTGCCAACACAAAGCTGTTGATAATGCTGATAATGCTTCAAATTAGTTCTGCAGCGTAAGAAGAAATTAATCAAATATTCTGACCATTCCCTGCAAGGTGGGAAGCACTGCATGAACTGTTGCTGCAAGGAAGGACAAGAACTAAGAACCACGCATGACAGTTCTTCAGCATCTACACTATTCCTCCAGAGTAAAGAAAGGAACTATATCCACCTGCTTCAATACTGGAAACACTCAAAAGTGCTTTCTGCACACTGACCCACAAAACACACACTTGCATCCTGTTTACAGTGGGCCTAACACATTATTTTCTTAGAGAAATAACAGGCAACAATAAGAAAGTTGGCTTAAGAAAGCAAACTGCATACACTGGGTGTGCTGATGAGAGAATTATTTTGTGATATTACTTCTAGGTAACAGGAGCCTTTAGTGAATAAGAGAACAACACTCACTGGGCAACATGTTTATATGTTAAGTATCCTGAAAACTATGGCCACAAGAAATGACAGAATGTGCACACTTTTACTTTTTGATGAGTAGTCACACATACATGATAAAACTAAGTTACTTTCAAAGTACAAAGTGGATAAAGTCATAATTCCAGATGAATCCAGAACAGAGCTCCAAGTCTAAACAGCTGGAAGCATTTCAAAAGTTCAGATCTCAAATTGAACAAAAAATCCCAGATCTGAGCACATTATGGGCTAATTTCAGACTTACATCAAAGTTAAACTTTAGCAAAGGCCAGCAAAATTTAGCAGCTCACCTTGTAAAGGACTGAAGTTGGTTCCATACTCTGCACACTGATGAACCAGTTTTCAAACCTTAGTAGGTTCCTTTCTGTTAGGTCACGTCTTTGTCATTTCCCCTCCTGTATTTTTCTGAAGTTTCTCTTTCCTACAACTGCTTTTGATATTTCACATTTCTTCTCTCCTTCCTGGATGCACAGGATTGCTTTTTTGATTTAGCCAATTTATTAGCATGCCACTTCACATGGTCTCCTTCCTATTATGTCACGTTCCTGCTTTTACTTTGAAATGGTTGAAATGCTTTGATTTAGTCTCAAACCATGTGCTGACATGATCATCTTTAAAAACTCTCCTGGAGAGAAGTAAGGATTTCTCCAGTTTTGTGAAGTAATAACTGCCAAGAGGTAAAAAGAACACAAACCAAAACCCTTCAAGCATCCCATTTCAAGGGAGTGTTTCTGAATTGCACTGAAAAAGATGAATGACCTCAAGTTCAGAAAACATACTGAGCACTAAAGACTAAAAAATTATACTACATAGATTGGGAAAAATTAACAGAAAGAGAAGGGCAAAAAAACCCCACCAGATTGAAACAGTCAAGGGACTACAAGAAAGCTGGAGAGGGACCTTTCACAAGGACTGGAAGTGATGGGACAAGGGGGAATGGCTTCAGACTGAAGCAGGATACATTTCTATTAGATATAGAAAAGAAATTTCTCCCTGGGAGGGTGGGCAGGCCCTGGCACAGGGTGCCCAGAGAAGCTGGGGCTGCCCCAGCCCTGGGAGTGTCCAAGGCCAGGCTGGATGGGGCTTGGAGAGACCTGGGACAGTGGAAGGTGTCCCTGCCCATGGCAGGGGGGTTGGAACGAGATGAGCTGAAAAGTCCCTTCCAATCCAAAACATTCTGTGATAAAACTATTACTAACTTTGGAAAGAAAGAGTATCCCTACTTTTGAGGTGCATCCATGCACAAGAATGAAAAAACCATTGAGGATACTGGGATTACCCACCCAGCCTTCAGAGGAGATAAAAACCCCACAACAAAACTGTTTAAAAATATTTAAAGGGAGAAAAAAAAAAGAAGGTACTTTTCCCTTTAGCTCTCCTTTCCCCCTCCCTTTTTTATTTTTCCTAAAGCAATGAGTGTAACTTTTCCTTGCCTTTCTTTTGCTGTTGTTAATGTCCTCAGACAGTTTCCCAGGATGCACAGCAGTTAAACACCTTTACTTCCCCAGCCTATTCTTAGCTGCCTAAACCATCCCTGCCTCAGTAACCACTTTAAATCAAACAGTTAACCAGTAACATGTGCTGCTCATTAGCAGTGCCTTAAGCTCACCTGTATTGCTCTGTTTCTTTAAAAGGGCAGCATTCAAAGCACCCTTCACCCTAAGAAGCATTTTATTTGAGTTGTTATTGCTGTAAGCAGGAACCCAGCTGAAGGAAATGTTAATTTTTTTAAGGCCATCTATGAAGTTTAAAAGCATTCTTTTAAAAAAAAGGCCCAAATAAAGAAAACTGGATGTGAACAAGCAAAGGGGAAAAAAGGATATTTGATGAAAAAAAAGTGCTCTATTAATTATTTACAAATGTTTCCAATCTTCATCTTTAGGGGAAGAAAAAACTTTATAGAAAAAAAATCAGCCTGTTTCTGTTCTTCAATGTCAATATTCATTACAAAGTGTATCTAAAACAGTCCTAAGTCTCAGGTTGATACAGTTTTAAATACTGCCAGGAAAGTTAAACCACACACTTAGTAACTCTGTGCTTAAGTCAAAGAAAGAACTATCTTCCTCAGAGGCTCAGCACACCATTAGAGCTTAAGGCTCCTGTCCCTTGAAACACTTGAACCTGCAGCAACCAGAACACTGACAGAAGCAAATGCACTGTAAAAAGAAACACTGCTGAGAAATAAGATGCAATTCAAGCTTTTCCTTAGTCATGCTAATAGAATCTGTCTCCAAACAGCAATCCATCTGGCACTTGCACTTTTTGCTGGCTCCCTAGACCACAGGTAAATGCTTAGAAATCAACCTGGACACACAAAGGTGACTGAACTGGTGGTTTACTCTTCTCTATTTTTACTATTTTTCTATTTTAAGCAAACCATTATTGCAAAAACCCCATATGCTGATGCTATTACAGCTAGGGTTTTCCATCAGAGGACTGCTTTTGTAATGTTGTTTGTGGGGTAAACTTGCAATGTCTTAGGCCTCATTTGAGAGAACTGCTGTATGAAGATCTTTACTTGTATGTCTGTCTTTAGGCAAAGCATTTTCTTCCTTTGAAGCTTCTTTCCAAATGGAGGAAAAAATAATACTTTTTGTCCTCCAAGAAGGTACTGTGAGGATGAGACAATTATTTAAGATATTCTCATCCTGATGTGAAGAGAGGAACAGAGCAAGGACTACAAGTGTAAGCAATAAGCCACGTAGATCCAGGGCAGATGAACAGCGTGCATTTAGACACAGACTCTACCAAGCAAATTGCAAACAGCACATGCAGTCTCCAAAGAAATCTGTAAATTGAACAAAATGCTTAAACAAGGCTGTGAGCAATCTCAGCCCTGTGTAAACACTGGGAAGCTATTTAAAATTAATGCATATGCTTAACAGACAATTATAACCCAAACAAAGTCATCAGGCACAAAATCAAAGCAAGAGGGACTGCAACAATGTAGGCTGAGTCCACACACACACTGATGTCAGTGGGAACCCCGACTGCCTGTGTGGAAGGAGAGTGTTCACAACAGGTGAAAACAAACCCAATACTGAAGTGAACAAAAGCCATCAGGGCTCTGAAGCAGAATGAGGGTACCTTGATTCTGGCTTAGATGTGTGATCAGCGCAGCACGCACTTGACTTCTTTAGTCATTTATAAATCAGAGGATCTTTTTAGGTTTTTTCCTTTCTGTTCAAATTCAGTTTGTGTTTCAACTTTCACTGCTTTTGCATCACATTGCTCAGCAGAACCTACCAGTCAGATATTCCAGTACAGCAGCCATGTACACAGGAGCACCAACACCAATCCTGTACTTCGGGTGGCCCTTCTTAATGTAACGTAGCATTCTTCCAACAGGGAATATGACCCCAGCCTTTGCAGAGCGGGAAGTCTTGGTTGACTTCTTCTTTCCACCCCTGCTGGACATCTTGTCTGTACTGGCTTTGAAACAGCACTCTGTATATTAGGGAGAAAACAAAACCCACCAAAAGATAAAAGGTTATTAATAGGGACTGATGCTGTAACATCATATACTGAATTTCAACACAAATCAGTGTTTTGGGGAAGGCAAGGCATTAGAGCGCCTAAAATATACAGAGAAGCTGCCTTTAATTTAGAGTATATACAACAACAACCAAAAATCATTTTTAGGTTTACTTGCCATTGTAATCTTGGTATAATTTTATACAGGAAATATATAAGACAAATTATTTCCTATAAACCTACTTTTCTCAAAGTCCTAACAAATTAAACACAATGCCACTAGAGGAGTAAAAAGCGATAACTAACAAATTTAAACAGAGCTTCTGCATTGGAGCAGAGAATGTTTTCTGCAAGGAGACTGACACAACCCTCTGCTCTCCACAAAAAACATTTTGATGGGCCATTTGAACAGCTATGGTAGGACAGTTATACCCACGAAAAACTACATTCCTAACTAGGAAAAACTGTGTCCACTAAAGCTTTCCTAAAATGTATTCATGTTCTCAAAAACCACAATTTTCAAGATGTGTGAATTGACAGAACAAAGGTGTACGAATGGCAAAATACATCTACTGTACACTAAACGTTCTATTTTTAGGAATATCTGAAATGACCCCCTTGAGATTTGAATCTACTGAAACCCAGCTATCTCCACATCGAAGACTGTGTTGCTTCAACATGCCCTCTAGGAATCTGATGAACTTCCATCTGCCACCTTTCCCTACGAGCACAGTGGTCTGAACAGCCAGCAGATATCTGACAACTGTATCTCAGTTTATCTCAGTGAGGAAACCTACTGCTGATACAGCTGTCAAACATACTCTATTCTCCCTTTGATTTCTGCTCAAGCTGTAAATAGAAGCTGACAAATCCAAAGGGGTGGAGGGTTCACAGACTCTCAAGGTATCTTTGAAGGTTTAGGCAATTCACTGGGTTTTGAAATTACCCCAGAGGCAAGGAGACAGTTCCCATCTCCTCCTCCCTCCCTCCTGAACTCCAGGGAAACAAGTGGAATGCATCCGAGATACACATACCTCTGTGCATCCCAGTTCTTCCCTCGCTGCACAGAATCTCATCTAACACACATGCAAACTCACTGGTGTGTTTACACACTCCACAACAAAACTCCTTAAGGCTTGCCTTCCCACCACACCATTTCTCTGCTTCCCCTTCTATTTTTCTCTTGTTTATCCTGAATTCTCTCCCTGCCCTTACGAACCTAACTGTATTTGCCACATGTCTGAATGCACAACTGAGTGAGCTCGGAATTCGGCAAAACAGGTTCACCAACCCCACTTCCAAGTTTTGCAGTTTCTGTTCTGTGCTGACACATCCTGCAGTCCTTTAAGTCTCAGTGAATCACTGAGATTCAGACTGCAGAACTGCCAAATGAAGACCACTCAGGAGAACTACAGAAACACAAGTATCAAACAGTTCTTTTTCTTTCTCCCTCCGCATTCTATCCATCACATTCTATACCTGCACAGTACATTTAGTAAATTAAATGCAATGGGCTTACTGCTCGTTAAAGGTAAACAAAATAACATCATCTTTGTAGCTCAGATGAAAGTCACACTACATTTAGGAAATTTATGTCAAAAACCAGACAGGAATCTTTGGAAAGGGGAAGCCATCAAAAGGGCTCCTTCTCCTTTCATCTGCTGTGGACTCGGCTCTGCAACAACCATTATTCTGTGAAGAAGAGGACAAAAGCCAATTTTTTTGCCTTGAGAAACTGCCTAACTGGAGCTCACCAATGATTTAAAAACTCATCCATTTAATTGCATTTTCTCATCTAGTTAGCACTGTCTTTGTTAGTATTTTGGGTGGGGCTCTGAGTTGGCTATGGACCTTCTGCCAGAAATTATTTCCATATTTCATAATCCATTTTTGCCAATAGTACTACAGATGTTTAATCTCACAAATGTTAAGCAGTTCATTGACTCGCACACCAGGGAAAAGGGCATGAGAAATATCTGTGCTGCCCCACAACACCTTTGACTTGTAACTGATAGGTGAATGATGAAAAATGTGATTTTTCTAGAGACAACCCGCAAGCCTTAAGCAGTAAGCTCCTATTAACCATTTAGCTGATGATTATGGGAAAGTCAGAATAGCTGGGAGAGAATATGGAAATCCTTACTTCCTGATGTTTTTCTTTGGGAGAGTGCCAGCCATCAGCTGCTGTAACATTTGGATCAAAGCATTACTGAAATAGGTAGCAACACAGAATAACACCAGACCATATAAAAAATGGTGTCCTCTTTTCTTTCACAGCCTTATTTTATCACCTCTGCAAATTCTACAGATTATCTTCTCCCTGTATTTTATACACTTGGTCACATTAAAGACCTTTCAGGCTGTAAGTTTATTTGTGAGGAAAGACTTTGTCTGAATCAGAAAGGTGATGGTGAGGGCAGCTGCATATTGAAAAAAACCAAGAACTTCTGGAACTTTTAGTATTAAATGTGAAATGTGATAAAGATGAGTTTCAGAGCTTCCCATCTCAAGGATTCCATTCCTACACCTAGTGAGTCACTGCTTGTTTAGATGTTGGGGCTGAAGGGAGGGAAACTTCAATCGGGTTTCAAGTACCACTTTTACTGTTGCTAACTATGTCATTTGGAAGGTGAAAGTGAGAGCCTGGCATGGCAAACCTCTTTCAGAGCTTAATCGTGTATTCAGGATCATTAGTTTGCAGAACCTGTTTGTCCTGCCTTTGGGCTGAGGGATGGCCCAACGAGCTCAGAACGTCTCTTCTCTACTTCTCCACGGAAGAAGGGAAGGGAAAGAGATTTCACTTGCAAAAGCCACAAGAAAACGTACTGAAGTGAAATGCAAAGAGCACGGCAATAGATCAAAACCCAAAGAAAGCCATGTGCCTTACATGTTCCGAAACGGTTTGTCTTTGTAACACCAGAAACGCTGGAATGCTGCCAACACTAATGAAGCAGAGCTGTTTGCTGAGTCACCGGGAGCCCGCAGATCAGAGGCAACCCAAGGCACCTTATCACATGCGCCGTAGTTCACACGGGATTTGAGCAGCACGATAAAAATAAGTAAATATATTTTTAAACGAATCACAGTCAGGGACAGTCAATGGACCACTACTTTTCTTTCTTTCTTCTCTCCTACCTTTGCAATGGAATTATTGAAAAACTTCACCAAATACATTGTAAAAGTCTCCAAAGATTTGACAGTAAAATGATTTTGTTTCAGTGTGACAGTTCACAGAATTATCACTGTGATAATCAGGGCATATCACTGAGGAGTCAAGTATCTAATTCACCTTTGATTTCAAATCAAATTTAACACTATATTCTTGGGTGGCTCTGCTGTGCTTGGACGCAGACTGCCCTTGATTCAGATTTTAGCACCTGATCCACAGCCTTTTGAAACCCCCTTAAGGGCTGTAGCAAGATTCACACTGCTTTCTAAGATGTCCAAACACAAAGAAACGAGATTTGATGGTATATTAATTGGGTCACAGCAAAGATTCAAGCTACAAGGCTCCTTTGCTGCCATGCCTTTGCGAGCCAGAAATAAATTGTCTATGAAAATGTTAAGGTGTAGCGATGTAATCAGCATAATTAACATTTTTTCTGTTTTAAATTGGCTGTAGTAACTCTGGTTGGCCATATTTTTCTGTGTGAAGACAGATACTCTGCTACACCACACTTCTAAATATCATTTTCCTAAAATGCACATAAGCATCTGTTTTTCTGAAAGGTTTAACATCACGTAATTCTTCAAGAACAGGCTGCACATCCTGCTAAAGTGATACCCAAATTCCAGATACCAGTTCTTTATTAGCTCAGTCGACTTGTCACTTTGATCGAACAGCATTAATAAAATCACCCTGCCATCAATAGTTTTCAGGTACTGGTTCTTAATGACTAAACAAATTACTATGAATGCTGCTGCTGTCAGGCAGGGACTGTTCTGACTGTGGGCTTACACTGGTGTATTAACTGCACTCAGCAAAGGGATGATTAAATTTAGATCTACATCATCATATCAGTAAAGTGTAGTGGAATCCAGGAGATCATTGCTACAATAGGAAAAATACTAAGACGTAGTAATTATTTTTTTTTTCTTTCAGTACAAAGACTAGGCTGGAAAGTTCATTTTTGTATCACAAAAGAGATTAACTGCAATGCTATTTTCTTTCCATTGTTTCAAAAGATTAACAATCTAAGTGCTGCCATTCTCTCTTAAATCTCTTTATGGACTGTAATAATAGCCGCTCACTGAACTCTTTTTGAAAAGGTGAATTTGAATTTGCTTTGACAACTAACTTGCTCTGTTCTTGGCTAATCAGAAGCTAGTCTGGCATATTTATAAAATGCACTGCCTATAGTCAGTATAAAATGGTCTCTAATAATGCCTGCCTAGCACAAGAGTGGCTCAGCCTGGGACTGTGGATTCTAGGCACAACAGCACTAAAAAGAGCTATCATTCACTTATCATTTAATCTCATGTGATTTCAAACTTTAGCTGAAGTTCTTCATCAAAGCAGTAACTCTTTGAGGTCTGAAATAGAGTAGTGAAACCAGTTGTAAAACAGCCATTCCAAACTACATTAATTTATCACCTGAAAAGGTACCACCATACATACATTTATTTTCACTTGGAAAACAGAGAAAACACTCCTCCATCTAGAAATGCTCAACAGATGCCCTTTCTGTTGAAGATTAAGAAGACTAAAATTCCCATAGGGATAACATAAAGGATGAGAAGAAGAGGAATAACATTTTCACAAAATCTGAGTGCTAAACTGTTGCACAATTGTATTCAACTGGCAGAAGTCCCTCCCTCCCCCAGTGGGTCTGAAACACCAAAACAAATACCCTTTAATGTGCAAACCTCCACTACAAACAGTGCTGGGAGCCTGACAAGAGTTTCAGCTGGGCATCCTGCCACCAGTAGTCAGGAAAACGTAAATACAATTGTCTTCATTGACCACTGCTGGGAGAACTGGCCCAAAATAAGGCCATTTGTACATTATAGCTTTTTGTATACCAGATAAGAAGCATAAACATTGATACGGGGCATTAAAATCACTGGACCATTCGTGAATGTTCAGAAAAACTCTTTTAAAGAACATTTTTAAAACTTCTTTGCCCCTTGACATTTTTGGAAGAAAAGAAAAACACAATAAAGAATTCATGTGGATGCTTCCAAGGCAAAATCTGGATGCAGAATGAAATTTAAGAGAGATGCTACACTGCTGAGGGAAGGAAATGCAAGAACTCAACCCACTGAGGAGGTCATGAATGGTGTGATTTGCACACCACTCCTGGAGCAAAGACCATGAATCCTGCCCATCCTGTCTTCAGAATGGGTCTGGGTAAGGAACCCTTATGCACTTACAGCATCTTTCCCTAACAAGTAAGCAAACCAGCCCTGAATTCCTTCTACAAGCACTGCATGTTTCCTTTCCAATTTCACCTCTTGAGTGGACAAAACCTAATGCTCATAGCACTGCCCAGTGTGCCAATATTCCCTCTTCCAATGGAGGATCTATCTGGAGGCTCCTTTTTCCTCCTGTGGCATCAGTTCCAGATTCCTGCTCCTTTATCCCCACTTTAGAACCCTGCTGGGGCAGCACTACCTTTTCTGCAAAACAGACAACAGGCCTTGATCCTACTTGGCAGAGTTGTACAAAAATATTTCTGAATTTCTCTGAGAGCTCAGGTTCATGACTGTTCTTCCAGAGTGTTATTGCATCACCTTTCCTATCAAGAGAATATCTGTATCAAAGCTCACTGCTGTGCACTGGCAGAACCAGGCAACTCCTAAGGACAAATTTAAACATATGGATTTCTTTTAAGTCTAAGCTTGTAGTGGTGGACTTCTCTTTTTGCTAATGTTGATCTACAAACTAATCAGTGTTCAAGCACTCTTCCTGTACTGCTGTCATTAAGCCAAATTCTAGTCTTGCTACTAGTTTTCAGATCAATTATGGCTTAATCTACACTGTCAACATTTGGCTTTGCTGGCAATCGGAAGGGTATACAGTACAGACAGCAGAGCAGAGTTACTCTTCAGGGACCCAGAGGGCCTAGGAGATTCCAGTGTGAAAGGTTATGAAACATTATGCAGCAAAATAACCTGCAACCATTACTAAGTAAACAACAATCTAATTCCTGTCTTTCATAACACTCGGGGGAAAAAAAGCCTCCCAAACCCAAGCACATTGGGTAGTTTTCTAGGGACCACCTGATACAAAACCTCTCATACCCAATTACATTAAAATATATTTTTCAAAGCAACTTTAATTGCTTTGTTCCCACTTAAGTATTTCAACTCTGGGCTGTACCCAGGAACCCAGGCACTGTTTTTATTAATTGCCCTCTTGCTCCTTAGCTCATTTACTTCCCGTCTTCAGAATGGGGGTGGCAGTGGATCTGCAAAGTTCCCTACAGACCTGTTGCTAAGTGACAGCTACACACACAGTCCTGGGGAAAAAAACAAAAAATGATTGTTCATTTGTACGGTCAAGAGATAAGTAACACGCCTCATCCAAACCCGCTCCAACAACAAGCCTGCTTCCGTCCCGCTTCCCACCGCCCTGCCTGCGCGCGAGCCGGCTCCGGGCGCGGTTTCACGGGCCTTCTGCAACTTACTTGGGGAGACTGCAGGGGAAACAAAAGGCTTGCGGGGGGGAGATGCGGGCTGCAGAGGCGGTTCGCTGCCCCGGGAACCCGCATCGCCCCGCAGTGCCCGCAGTGCCCCCGGCGCGGCCCCCGCGCCCGGCCGGTGCCCGGGGCCGCTCGGCGCCTGCGGGCAGACATATTGCAGCCTGGGCCGCCACCGGCACTCCGACCCACAGCGGGCCCGGTACCGCCCCAGCGTCTATTGCACACCGCTCTCTGCTTACGGTTTAAAAAAAAA